>CM043117.1:63295213-63680557 GCA_023701765.1 Hylyphantes graminicola
CCCAATTTTTTTACATAAAAATGATTTCGCACCTTCCAAAATACCCCAAATATGAAAAAAGAATATTTATTCTGCATTATTTGCTGAGATATAAGTAGTCAAAGTTGAACGCCCTAATGTAAAAAAGGTTCACAAAATAACTTTTAATCATACATCCTACAAATAAAAAGAATTTAACAAAGATTTTTTTTTCATTATATAACTTCTTAATTTTCCAAAAACAAGATCACACATGTTTTTTTCATCACTTTTTTATTTTTAATAATTTTTAATAAATTTAAATAAGAAAAAATAGAAACATGAATAGCAACCCCAAATTTTTTTCGCATAAATCGATAAAGTAGATCAAGTAGAACCAAAAACCACAAATTTTTTAATTCAATAACAATTATTTGCCGAGTTATTGTAAAAAAACTGAAAAAGAGACGAATTTAAGGACCAGTGTAAAAAATTAACTCTCGCAAATTTTGATCCTAAATTGCATATTCGTTTGGTGATTAAAAAGCGTTGTTGGTAAATGTTTATATCAAATTATCGATTTCTGTCAAATGACGAACAACCTATTCTTAGTTCAAGTGCATACCAATGTATTTTTTTTTTTTGTATGATAACATTAAACGGTTACTATATTTTTTTAAATGTATGTTATTCCATCCAATACAATTTTCAAAAGTGTGTTTAATATTAAGAAATAAATACCCTCTAGAATATATACTGGAATTCGGTTTTAAATACATTTGATTGTTACCACAACATTTAATTTTTTTAAATGATTAGTGCAACTGCGTTGGTTAAAATTCTATACCAAATCATATCTGAATATTAATTATTTTGCTTTCCTTAAATATCGTGTTAAGGTCGTACCCTCAATTTGCAATACGTGGTATTACCGATAAAAACTAAGAACTCCTCGGCGCAACAGTCCATAGTGGGCAGGCCCTGCCGGGCCCATTTCAGCCTTCCGTGATACAAGGGCCCGGTGCCAAGGCATATGGTCCCGGTAATGTGGAAAGCCCCACGCGGAACCCCCACATTTAGTTCCCCAAGCATTGCCTTGGTCCCTCCCTCCAATTTATCGTCCCACTTAAGGGAGTGAAAGGATGGGTCAACCTCGCCCCAATCCGATATTCGAACCCCCGGACCTGTGGCATGACATGCGAAATAAAGCACTAACCCACCAAGCCACAGGGCCGAATATTACCGATAGAGTGCGAACGAATTTTAAACAAAATTTCTGCAACAATGTTTGCAGAATGAAACAAAAATATTGCATAAAATGTTTTAATTATAAGTGTAATAATCATGTTTTTCAATCTTGATTGTAACTAATTAGCATTTGAAAAAATACTTCGTTATAAATAACCGGATATGCGACTTAAATTAAACATTAAAACTTTTTCATCTTCTAGCCTTTATTTTATTTCTGAATTTTAAAAATCCAAAATTTAAAAAAAAAATCGAAAAATCCCAATATTACTGAAGACAGTAAAAATTCTAGCATCCGTTGGCGAGAATTATGCTAACCCTTTTTTAGCTGTCGTTTTGAAAAGACACAACCAAAATATTACCTTTTTTCAACTTAGGGTAGATTTGCCCCTAACTCGAGTTCAAATTAAGGGCTTTACATATCGCCAGCAAATAAAATGCAAAATAAATAATTCTTTTTTATACATGGGGTAATTTTGAGGGTGCTAAACATTTTTATGTAAAAGAAAAATTGGGTGTTGCCCATTTGGAAATTTTTTCCAAAGTTGGTACTCATTTTAATATGTAGACGACCCCCTATAACAATTTTTTGTTGCCAGTTTCCCCCAATTCCTCACGCTATTTCCAGAAAATTGACACCTTACAACAAAATTCCTTGATCAATAACCAGCCCGAGAAACGAGGGGTGATTCGTTTTTTTTTTCCCCAAGCTGTACCTAATAGTTTGAAGGAATTGTTTCTTGTAGTCAAATCTTCTTGCTCTTCATACACTTCTTAGAGAGCTTTTCAATAGGATCCTGTGATCCCTATGGAATCGAGTTTCCCAATAGTCCTGAAATGTCAAATGTCTTTGACGAAAAGTGATGTCAACCAGCATAGCATTGCTTGAGGTTGCTTCATTTGTCAGGAAACTTTTCCTAAGAGAGTCCAACCCAAGTAAAGTCTCAATGCTACCAATCCGCTTGACCAAGACTCCTTAGGGGGGCGTTTGTCCGTTCAAAATCTTTCCAAAAATGTCAGCCCCTATAAGAACTTGTACGGGTTGTGCTTTTCTTCTCCAACATCACTTAAAGATATATCCATATTCTGAAGCTCTTTTATTCCATGGACCCGAATTCACAGGTGAGATATCATTGCAGATTGTAGCTTGATCTAATGCTCAAAGTTGCACGTGAAGTTGTTCTTCATATTTCTCAACCTGATTCTGTAGCCTGTATGAGCAAATTCTCCGGTTTTAAAACTCCGCCAAAGAGAGAGTGTATCAGAGTCTCTTTCTTCACTGGTGTTATCCCATGTCTTCGGCGAAGATTTTTCACAATATAAGAATTTTGAGAGCCGGTGTCCAGAACTATTCGCACGACAACTTCCTTTTTATCTGAAATAAGCTTGCATTTCAGAGTTTGTAAGAACACTCTAGGACCGGTACTTATGTTTGCCATGTTAACTTCGTCAACGACTTCATTTTCGTCTGTCTTCTTTTCTCAATTTTTCTTGCTTCATTTGTTTCACACATCAAGGTACATGTTTTTTCCCACAAATACAACATCTCAGAAATGCACGACATCTCGGACAGGGTGACCAGGTGCCAGGCAGGCAAAACAACAATTCTTTTCTCTAAGAATTCTTTGTTTTTTCCGATAAACTCATCTTTTGGTGCGGAAAAACAGTCTTGATCTGCACTCCAACACGAATGAGCTTTATCACAGAAAACACACATCTTTTTCGTTTCCTGAGTATGAGAAGTCGTGAAAAGTCCGGAAGCCGTTGGCGTTTTATTCTTTTTTACCCTCTGATCAAATTTTTTACCTTTGAAGCAATTGTTTTCTTTCTTCTGGTTCAAGCCAAAACCTTGCATCGCTAAACAAATCCTTTCCTCGGATTCCACTTCAGATTTTAGGAATTTCAGCAAACCATTTAGTCTTTCTTGTGGATCACCATTGTGGTTGAAATCTGGACCTCTTTGTCTTTGCCATGCTCTAAGTATATCTTCAGGCAAACATGACTCAACTAACGGGGAAGAAGAGCAGCGCTTTTGTCCGTTGTTACGCCAAGAGTCTCTAGTGCACGAATCTGGGATTCTAAATTATCGTAAAGTGCGCATAGATTTATGGGAGAGCTTCGCGCAGCATTTTGGATGACCAGATTTAACAGTTCGCGAACATAAAATTCAATTAGTAAATCATTTCGACCGTAACGAGATTTAAAGATTCGATGGCTTTTTCGTAGTTGGCGCCGGTTGGCGGAAAACTTTCAACAACCTCCCGAGCTCGCGACTTACTAACAGTACACTGTATCAAGTATTGAAACTTATTTTCTGGCGCAATATCTACATCATTATGTACATGCTCGAATTGACTCCAAAACGGCAGCCAGTCCTTTAAATCTCCAGAAAATTGTCTTAATTCTAATTTAGGCAAATTGAATTTCTTTTTGACGTTACCTGTTAACTCTGCAGTTTCCTCGGAGCATCCAACGCTCTTCGGGCATTTATTCTGGCCAATTCTAATTCATGTTGCGCCTCTGACGTTCTACATCTTGCCTTTGACGTTCTTCGTCTTGAAGCCTTCTATCTTCTTCGTCTTGCGCCTTTTCTCTTCTTCGTCTTGGCGAATTTTCTTTTCTTCGTCTTGGCGTTTTTTCTCTTCTCTTTGCTGTCTTTCAGCAACAGTTGTTTCGAACACAGAAGTAATAAAATTTGGATCTGCTTTGTATTCATCACTGTTCAAAATTTCTTCTTTCAGTGCAAAAATCGTAGTTTTAGATGTAAGGACCCGATAATCTCTTGGCACAAGTACAATAAATCTTCTTTTTTAAAGCCTTTAACTGCTTGAAACATTTTTGAATTCGCTTACCAGGTCCTGTCGGGGACGCCAGATGTGAAAGAGTTCTCAATAGAATTTCAGTCCTCACTTAACAAAAATAACTTTTATTACTGCCTACTTATACAACGTCGCTTTATAAACTAATTTTACTAATTTTAACACTTGAACCACAGGTTCACCAAGCATAAAATATTTTTAAAGTAAATAAAAAAGCAGCTTCTCACACAAAATTCCTTTCATGGAATGTCAATTCTTCGAAAAATAAACACATAGTCTCCATGGCAACCGTTTTCGCCAAACGATATAAAATATATTTTAATTGTTCGTGCTAGAAATAAATAAATATTTTCAGACGATCTCACACCGGCCAACCACAACCGTCCGCAACACGGGGTCCTGTGAATGTTTCCACTCCGTTCCCAGCAAGGTTTCACCTGCAGTAAAACCTATTTGACCTCGTGCGCCACACTCAGTCCCCTCCACAGTCACCCCGAATAACCACAACCGTCCGCAACACGGGGTCCTGTGAATGTTTCCACTCCGTTCCCAGCAAGGTTTCACCTGCAGTAAAACCTATTTGACCTCGTGCGCCACACTCAGTCCCCTCCACAGTCACCCCGAATAACCACAACCGTCCGCAACACGGGGTCCTGTGAATGTTTCCACTCCGTTCCCAGCAAGGTTTCACCTGCAGTAAAACCTATTTGACCTCGTGCGCCACACTCAGTCCCCTCCACAGTCACCCCGAATAACCACAACCGTCCGCAACACGGGGTCCTGTGAATGTTTCCACTCCGTTCCCAGCAAGGTTTCACCTGCAGTAAAACCTATTTGACCTCGTGCGCCACACTCAGTCCCCTCCACAGTCACCCCGAATAACCACAACCGTCCGCAACACGGGGTCCTGTGAATGTTTCCACTCCGTTCCCAGCAAGGTTTCACCTGCAGTAAAACCTATTTGACCTCGTGCGCCACACTCAGTCCCCTCCACAGTCACCCCGAATAACCACAACCGTCCGCAACACGGGGTCCTGTGAATGTTTCCACTCCGTTCCCAGCAAGGTTTCACCTGCAGTAAAACCTATTTGACCTCGTGCGCCACACTCAGTCCCCTCCACAGTCACCCCGAATAACCACAACCGTCCGCAACACGGGGTCCTGTGAATGTTTCCACTCCGTTCCCAGCAAGGTTTCACCTGCAGTAAAACCTATTTGACCTCGTGCGCCACACTCAGTCCCCTCCACAGTCACCCCGAATAACCACAACCGTCCGCAACACGGGGTCCTGTGAATGTTTCCACTCCGTTCCCAGCAAGGTTTCACCTGCAGTAAAACCTATTTGACCTCGTGCGCCACACTCAGTCCCCTCCACAGTCACCCCGAATAACCACAACCGTCCGCAACACGGGGTCCTGTGAATGTTTCCACTCCGTTCCCAGCAAGGTTTCACCTGCAGTAAAACCTATTTGACCTCGTGCGCCACACTCAGTCCCCTCCACAGTCACCCCGAATAACCACAACCGTCCGCAACACGGGGTCCTGTGAATGTTTCCACTCCGTTCCCAGCAAGGTTTCACCTGCAGTAAAACCTATTTGACCTCGTGCGCCACACTCAGTCCCCTCCACAGTCACCCCGAATAACCACAACCGTCCGCAACACGGGGTCCTGTGAATGTTTCCACTCCGTTCCCAGCAAGGTTTCACCTGCAGTAAAACCTATTTGACCTCGTGCGCCACACTCAGTCCCCTCCACAGTCACCCCGAATAACCACAACCGTCCGCAACACGGGGTCCTGTGAATGTTTCCACTCCGTTCCCAGCAAGGTTTCACCTGCAGTAAAACCTATTTGACCTCGTGCGCCACACTCAGTCCCCTCCACAGTCACCCCGAATAACCACAACCGTCCGCAACACGGGGTCCTGTGAATGTTTCCACTCCGTTCCCAGCAAGGTTTCACCTGCAGTAAAACCTATTTGACCTCGTGCGCCACACTCAGTCCCCTCCACAGTCACCCCGAATAACCACAACCGTCCGCAACACGGGGTCCTGTGAATGTTTCCACTCCGTTCCCAGCAAGGTTTCACCTGCAGTAAAACCTATTTGACCTCGTGCGCCACACTCAGTCCCCTCCACAGTCACCCCGAATAACCACAACCGTCCGCAACACGGGGTCCTGTGAATGTTTCCACTCCGTTCCCAGCAAGGTTTCACCTGCAGTAAAACCTATTTGACCTCGTGCGCCACACTCAGTCCCCTCCACAGTCACCCCGAATAACCACAACCGTCCGCAACACGGGGTCCTGTGAATGTTTCCACTCCGTTCCCAGCAAGGTTTCACCTGCAGTAAAACCTATTTGACCTCGTGCGCCACACTCAGTCCCCTCCACAGTCACCCCGAATAACCACAACCGTCCGCAACACGGGGTCCTGTGAATGTTTCCACTCCGTTCCCAGCAAGGTTTCACCTGCAGTAAAACCTATTTGACCTCGTGCGCCACACTCAGTCCCCTCCACAGTCACCCCGAATAACCACAACCGTCCGCAACACGGGGTCCTGTGAATGTTTCCACTCCGTTCCCAGCAAGGTTTCACCTGCAGTAAAACCTATTTGACCTCGTGCGCCACACTCAGTCCCCTCCACAGTCACCCCGAATAACCACAACCGTCCGCAACACGGGGTCCTGTGAATGTTTCCACTCCGTTCCCAGCAAGGTTTCACCTGCAGTAAAACCTATTTGACCTCGTGCGCCACACTCAGTCCCCTCCACAGTCACCCCGAATAACCACAACCGTCCGCAACACGGGGTCCTGTGAATGTTTCCACTCCGTTCCCAGCAAGGTTTCACCTGCAGTAAAACCTATTTGACCTCGTGCGCCACACTCAGTCCCCTCCACAGTCACCCCGAATAACCACAACCGTCCGCAACACGGGGTCCTGTGAATGTTTCCACTCCGTTCCCAGCAAGGTTTCACCTGCAGTAAAACCTATTTGACCTCGTGCGCCACACTCAGTCCCCTCCACAGTCACCCCGAATAACCACAACCGTCCGCAACACGGGGTCCTGTGAATGTTTCCACTCCGTTCCCAGCAAGGTTTCACCTGCAGTAAAACCTATTTGACCTCGTGCGCCACACTCAGTCCCCTCCACAGTCACCCCGAATAACCACAACCGTCCGCAACACGGGGTCCTGTGAATGTTTCCACTCCGTTCCCAGCAAGGTTTCACCTGCAGTAAAACCTATTTGACCTCGTGCGCCACACTCAGTCCCCTCCACAGTCACCCCGAATAACCACAACCGTCCGCAACACGGGGTCCTGTGAATGTTTCCACTCCGTTCCCAGCAAGGTTTCACCTGCAGTAAAACCTATTTGACCTCGTGCGCCACACTCAGTCCCCTCCACAGTCACCCCGAATAACCACAACCGTCCGCAACACGGGGTCCTGTGAATGTTTCCACTCCGTTCCCAGCAAGGTTTCACCTGCAGTAAAACCTATTTGACCTCGTGCGCCACACTCAGTCCCCTCCACAGTCACCCCGAATAACCACAACCGTCCGCAACACGGGGTCCTGTGAATGTTTCCACTCCGTTCCCAGCAAGGTTTCACCTGCAGTAAAACCTATTTGACCTCGTGCGCCACACTCAGTCCCCTCCACAGTCACCCCGAATAACCACAACCGTCCGCAACACGGGGTCCTGTGAATGTTTCCACTCCGTTCCCAGCAAGGTTTCACCTGCAGTAAAACCTATTTGACCTCGTGCGCCACACTCAGTCCCCTCCACAGTCACCCCGAATAACCACAACCGTCCGCAACACGGGGTCCTGTGAATGTTTCCACTCCGTTCCCAGCAAGGTTTCACCTGCAGTAAAACCTATTTGACCTCGTGCGCCACACTCAGTCCCCTCCACAGTCACCCCGAATAACCACAACCGTCCGCAACACGGGGTCCTGTGAATGTTTCCACTCCGTTCCCAGCAAGGTTTCACCTGCAGTAAAACCTATTTGACCTCGTGCGCCACACTCAGTCCCCTCCACAGTCACCCCGAATAACCACAACCGTCCGCAACACGGGGTCCTGTGAATGTTTCCACTCCGTTCCCAGCAAGGTTTCACCTGCAGTAAAACCTATTTGACCTCGTGCGCCACACTCAGTCCCCTCCACAGTCACCCCGAATAACCACAACCGTCCGCAACACGGGGTCCTGTGAATGTTTCCACTCCGTTCCCAGCAAGGTTTCACCTGCAGTAAAACCTATTTGACCTCGTGCGCCACACTCAGTCCCCTCCACAGTCACCCCGAATAACCACAACCGTCCGCAACACGGGGTCCTGTGAATGTTTCCACTCCGTTCCCAGCAAGGTTTCACCTGCAGTAAAACCTATTTGACCTCGTGCGCCACACTCAGTCCCCTCCACAGTCACCCCGAATAACCAAAACCGTCCGCAACACGGGGTCCTGTGAATGTTTCCACTCCGTTCCCAGCAAGGTTTCACCTGCAGTAAAACCTATTTGACCTCGTGCGCCACACTCAGTCCCCTCCACAGTCACCCCGAATAACCACAACCGTCCGCAACACGGGGTCCTGTGAATGTTTCCACTCCGTTCCCAGCAAGGTTTCACCTGCAGTAAAACCTATTTGACCTCGTGCGCCACACTCAGTCCCCTCCACAGTCACCCCGAATAACCACAACCGTCCGCAACACGGGGTCCTGTGAATGTTTCCACTCCGTTCCCAGCAAGGTTTCACCTGCAGTAAAACCTATTTGACCTCGTGCGCCACACTCAGTCCCCTCCACAGTCACCCCGAATAACCACAACCGTCCGCAACACGGGGTCCTGTGAATGTTTCCACTCCGTTCCCAGCAAGGTTTCACCTGCAGTAAAACCTATTTGACCTCGTGCGCCACACTCAGTCCCCTCCACAGTCACCCCGAATAACCACAACCGTCCGCAACACGGGGTCCTGTGAATGTTTCCACTCCGTTCCCAGCAAGGTTTCACCTGCAGTAAAACCTATTTGACCTCGTGCGCCACACTCAGTCCCCTCCACAGTCACCCCGAATAACCACAACCGTCCGCAACACGGGGTCCTGTGAATGTTTCCACTCCGTTCCCAGCAAGGTTTCACCTGCAGTAAAACCTATTTGACCTCGTGCGCCACACTCAGTCCCCTCCACAGTCACCCCGAATAACCACAACCGTCCGCAACACGGGGTCCTGTGAATGTTTCCACTCCGTTCCCAGCAAGGTTTCACCTGCAGTAAAACCTATTTGACCTCGTGCGCCACACTCAGTCCCCTCCACAGTCACCCCGAATAACCACAACCGTCCGCAACACGGGGTCCTGTGAATGTTTCCACTCCGTTCCCAGCAAGGTTTCACCTGCAGTAAAACCTATTTGACCTCGTGCGCCACACTCAGTCCCCTCCACAGTCACCCCGAATAACCACAACCGTCCGCAACACGGGGTCCTGTGAATGTTTCCACTCCGTTCCCAGCAAGGTTTCACCTGCAGTAAAACCTATTTGACCTCGTGCGCCACACTCAGTCCCCTCCACAGTCACCCCGAATAACCAAAACCGTCCGCAACACGGGGTCCTGTGAATGTTTCCACTCCGTTCCCAGCAAGGTTTCACCTGCAGTAAAACCTATTTGACCTCGTGCGCCACACTCAGTCCCCTCCACAGTCACCCCGAATAACCACAACCGTCCGCAACACGGGGTCCTGTGAATGTTTCCACTCCGTTCCCAGCAAGGTTTCACCTGCAGTAAAACCTATTTGACCTCGTGCGCCACACTCAGTCCCCTCCACAGTCACCCCGAATAACCACAACCGTCCGCAACACGGGGTCCTGTGAATGTTTCCACTCCGTTCCCAGCAAGGTTTCACCTGCAGTAAAACCTATTTGACCTCGTGCGCCACACTCAGTCCCCTCCACAGTCACCCCGAATAACCACAACCGTCCGCAACACGGGGTCCTGTGAATGTTTCCACTCCGTTCCCAGCAAGGTTTCACCTGCAGTAAAACCTATTTGACCTCGTGCGCCACACTCAGTCCCCTCCACAGTCACCCCGAATAACCACAACCGTCCGCAACACGGGGTCCTGTGAATGTTTCCACTCCGTTCCCAGCAAGGTTTCACCTGCAGTAAAACCTATTTGACCTCGTGCGCCACACTCAGTCCCCTCCACAGTCACCCCGAATAACCACAACCGTCCGCAACACGGGGTCCTGTGAATGTTTCCACTCCGTTCCCAGCAAGGTTTCACCTGCAGTAAAACCTATTTGACCTCGTGCGCCACACTCAGTCCCCTCCACAGTCACCCCGAATAACCACAACCGTCCGCAACACGGGGTCCTGTGAATGTTTCCACTCCGTTCCCAGCAAGGTTTCACCTGCAGTAAAACCTATTTGACCTCGTGCGCCACACTCAGTCCCCTCCACAGTCACCCCGAATAACCACAACCGTCCGCAACACGGGGTCCTGTGAATGTTTCCACTCCGTTCCCAGCAAGGTTTCACCTGCAGTAAAACCTATTTGACCTCGTGCGCCACACTCAGTCCCCTCCACAGTCACCCCGAATAACCACAACCGTCCGCAACACGGGGTCCTGTGAATGTTTCCACTCCGTTCCCAGCAAGGTTTCACCTGCAGTAAAACCTATTTGACCTCGTGCGCCACACTCAGTCCCCTCCACAGTCACCCCGAATAACCACAACCGTCCGCAACACGGGGTCCTGTGAATGTTTCCACTCCGTTCCCAGCAAGGTTTCACCTGCAGTAAAACCTATTTGACCTCGTGCGCCACACTCAGTCCCCTCCACAGTCACCCCGAATAACCACAACCGTCCGCAACACGGGGTCCTGTGAATGTTTCCACTCCGTTCCCAGCAAGGTTTCACCTGCAGTAAAACCTATTTGACCTCGTGCGCCACACTCAGTCCCCTCCACAGTCACCCCGAATAACCACAACCGTCCGCAACACGGGGTCCTGTGAATGTTTCCACTCCGTTCCCAGCAAGGTTTCACCTGCAGTAAAACCTATTTGACCTCGTGCGCCACACTCAGTCCCCTCCACAGTCACCCCGAATAACCACAACCGTCCGCAACACGGGGTCCTGTGAATGTTTCCACTCCGTTCCCAGCAAGGTTTCACCTGCAGTAAAACCTATTTGACCTCGTGCGCCACACTCAGTCCCCTCCACAGTCACCCCGAATAACCACAACCGTCCGCAACACGGGGTCCTGTGAATGTTTCCACTCCGTTCCCAGCAAGGTTTCACCTGCAGTAAAACCTATTTGACCTCGTGCGCCACACTCAGTCCCCTCCACAGTCACCCCGAATAACCACAACCGTCCGCAACACGGGGTCCTGTGAATGTTTCCACTCCGTTCCCAGCAAGGTTTCACCTGCAGTAAAACCTATTTGACCTCGTGCGCCACACTCAGTCCCCTCCACAGTCACCCCGAATAACCACAACCGTCCGCAACACGGGGTCCTGTGAATGTTTCCACTCCGTTCCCAGCAAGGTTTCACCTGCAGTAAAACCTATTTGACCTCGTGCGCCACACTCAGTCCCCTCCACAGTCACCCCGAATAACCACAACCGTCCGCAACACGGGGTCCTGTGAATGTTTCCACTCCGTTCCCAGCAAGGTTTCACCTGCAGTAAAACCTATTTGACCTCGTGCGCCACACTCAGTCCCCTCCACAGTCACCCCGAATAACCACAACCGTCCGCAACACGGGGTCCTGTGAATGTTTCCACTCCGTTCCCAGCAAGGTTTCACCTGCAGTAAAACCTATTTGACCTCGTGCGCCACACTCAGTCCCCTCCACAGTCACCCCGAATAACCACAACCGTCCGCAACACGGGGTCCTGTGAATGTTTCCACTCCGTTCCCAGCAAGGTTTCACCTGCAGTAAAACCTATTTGACCTCGTGCGCCACACTCAGTCCCCTCCACAGTCACCCCGAATAACCACAACCGTCCGCAACACGGGGTCCTGTGAATGTTTCCACTCCGTTCCCAGCAAGGTTTCACCTGCAGTAAAACCTATTTGACCTCGTGCGCCACACTCAGTCCCCTCCACAGTCACCCCGAATAACCACAACCGTCCGCAACACGGGGTCCTGTGAATGTTTCCACTCCGTTCCCAGCAAGGTTTCACCTGCAGTAAAACCTATTTGACCTCGTGCGCCACACTCAGTCCCCTCCACAGTCACCCCGAATAACCACAACCGTCCGCAACACGGGGTCCTGTGAATGTTTCCACTCCGTTCCCAGCAAGGTTTCACCTGCAGTAAAACCTATTTGACCTCGTGCGCCACACTCAGTCCCCTCCACAGTCACCCCGAATAACCACAACCGTCCGCAACACGGGGTCCTGTGAATGTTTCCACTCCGTTCCCAGCAAGGTTTCACCTGCAGTAAAACCTATTTGACCTCGTGCGCCACACTCAGTCCCCTCCACAGTCACCCCGAATAACCACAACCGTCCGCAACACGGGGTCCTGTGAATGTTTCCACTCCGTTCCCAGCAAGGTTTCACCTGCAGTAAAACCTATTTGACCTCGTGCGCCACACTCAGTCCCCTCCACAGTCACCCCGAATAACCACAACCGTCCGCAACACGGGGTCCTGTGAATGTTTCCACTCCGTTCCCAGCAAGGTTTCACCTGCAGTAAAACCTATTTGACCTCGTGCGCCACACTCAGTCCCCTCCACAGTCACCCCGAATAACCACAACCGTCCGCAACACGGGGTCCTGTGAATGTTTCCACTCCGTTCCCAGCAAGGTTTCACCTGCAGTAAAACCTATTTGACCTCGTGCGCCACACTCAGTCCCCTCCACAGTCACCCCGAATAACCACAACCGTCCGCAACACGGGTCCTGTGAATGTTTCCACTCCGTTCCCAGCAAGGTTTCACCTGCAGTAAAACCTATTTGACCTCGTGCGCCACACTCAGTCCCCTCCACAGTCACCCCGAATAACCACAACCGTCCGCAACACGGGGTCCTGTGAATGTTTCCACTCCGTTCCCAGCAAGGTTTCACCTGCAGTAAAACCTATTTGACCTCGTGCGCCACACTCAGTCCCCTCCACAGTCACCCCGAATAACCACAACCGTCCGCAACACGGGGTCCTGTGAATGTTTCCACTCCGTTCCCAGCAAGGTTTCACCTGCAGTAAAACCTATTTGACCTCGTGCGCCACACTCAGTCCCCTCCACAGTCACCCCGAATAACCACAACCGTCCGCAACACGGGGTCCTGTGAATGTTTCCACTCCGTTCCCAGCAAGGTTTCACCTGCAGTAAAACCTATTTGACCTCGTGCGCCACACTCAGTCCCCTCCACAGTCACCCCGAATAACCACAACCGTCCGCAACACGGGGTCCTGTGAATGTTTCCACTCCGTTCCCAGCAAGGTTTCACCTGCAGTAAAACCTATTTGACCTCGTGCGCCACACTCAGTCCCCTCCACAGTCACCCCGAATAACCACAACCGTCCGCAACACGGGGTCCTGTGAATGTTTCCACTCCGTTCCCAGCAAGGTTTCACCTGCAGTAAAACCTATTTGACCTCGTGCGCCACACTCAGTCCCCTCCACAGTCACCCCGAATAACCACAACCGTCCGCAACACGGGGTCCTGTGAATGTTTCCACTCCGTTCCCAGCAAGGTTTCACCTGCAGTAAAACCTATTTGACCTCGTGCGCCACACTCAGTCCCCTCCACAGTCACCCCGAATAACCACAACCGTCCGCAACACGGGGTCCTGTGAATGTTTCCACTCCGTTCCCAGCAAGGTTTCACCTGCAGTAAAACCTATTTGACCTCGTGCGCCACACTCAGTCCCCTCCACAGTCACCCCGAATAACCACAACCGTCCGCAACACGGGGTCCTGTGAATGTTTCCACTCCGTTCCCAGCAAGGTTTCACCTGCAGTAAAACCTATTTGACCTCGTGCGCCACACTCAGTCCCCTCCACAGTCACCCCGAATAACCACAACCGTCCGCAACACGGGGTCCTGTGAATGTTTCCACTCCGTTCCCAGCAAGGTTTCACCTGCAGTAAAACCTATTTGACCTCGTGCGCCACACTCAGTCCCCTCCACAGTCACCCCGAATAACCACAACCGTCCGCAACACGGGGTCCTGTGAATGTTTCCACTCCGTTCCCAGCAAGGTTTCACCTGCAGTAAAACCTATTTGACCTCGTGCGCCACACTCAGTCCCCTCCACAGTCACCCCGAATAACCACAACCGTCCGCAACACGGGGTCCTGTGAATGTTTCCACTCCGTTCCCAGCAAGGTTTCACCTGCAGTAAAACCTATTTGACCTCGTGCGCCACACTCAGTCCCCTCCACAGTCACCCCGAATAACCACAACCGTCCGCAACACGGGGTCCTGTGAATGTTTCCACTCCGTTCCCAGCAAGGTTTCACCTGCAGTAAAACCTATTTGACCTCGTGCGCCACACTCAGTCCCCTCCACAGTCACCCCGAATAACCACAACCGTCCGCAACACGGGGTCCTGTGAATGTTTCCACTCCGTTCCCAGCAAGGTTTCACCTGCAGTAAAACCTATTTGACCTCGTGCGCCACACTCAGTCCCCTCCACAGTCACCCCGAATAACCACAACCGTCCGCAACACGGGGTCCTGTGAATGTTTCCACTCCGTTCCCAGCAAGGTTTCACCTGCAGTAAAACCTATTTGACCTCGTGCGCCACACTCAGTCCCCTCCACAGTCACCCCGAATAACCACAACCGTCCGCAACACGGGGTCCTGTGAATGTTTCCACTCCGTTCCCAGCAAGGTTTCACCTGCAGTAAAACCTATTTGACCTCGTGCGCCACACTCAGTCCCCTCCACAGTCACCCCGAATAACCACAACCGTCCGCAACACGGGGTCCTGTGAATGTTTCCACTCCGTTCCCAGCAAGGTTTCACCTGCAGTAAAACCTATTTGACCTCGTGCGCCACACTCAGTCCCCTCCACAGTCACCCCGAATAACCACAACCGTCCGCAACACGGGGTCCTGTGAATGTTTCCACTCCGTTCCCAGCAAGGTTTCACCTGCAGTAAAACCTATTTGACCTCGTGCGCCACACTCAGTCCCCTCCACAGTCACCCCGAATAACCACAACCGTCCGCAACACGGGGTCCTGTGAATGTTTCCACTCCGTTCCCAGCAAGGTTTCACCTGCAGTAAAACCTATTTGACCTCGTGCGCCACACTCAGTCCCCTCCACAGTCACCCCGAATAACCACAACCGTCCGCAACACGGGGTCCTGTGAATGTTTCCACTCCGTTCCCAGCAAGGTTTCACCTGCAGTAAAACCTATTTGACCTCGTGCGCCACACTCAGTCCCCTCCACAGTCACCCCGAATAACCACAACCGTCCGCAACACGGGGTCCTGTGAATGTTTCCACTCCGTTCCCAGCAAGGTTTCACCTGCAGTAAAACCTATTTGACCTCGTGCGCCACACTCAGTCCCCTCCACAGTCACCCCGAATAACCACAACCGTCCGCAACACGGGGTCCTGTGAATGTTTCCACTCCGTTCCCAGCAAGGTTTCACCTGCAGTAAAACCTATTTGACCTCGTGCGCCACACTCAGTCCCCTCCACAGTCACCCCGAATAACCACAACCGTCCGCAACACGGGGTCCTGTGAATGTTTCCACTCCGTTCCCAGCAAGGTTTCACCTGCAGTAAAACCTATTTGACCTCGTGCGCCACACTCAGTCCCCTCCACAGTCACCCCGAATAACCACAACCGTCCGCAACACGGGGTCCTGTGAATGTTTCCACTCCGTTCCCAGCAAGGTTTCACCTGCAGTAAAACCTATTTGACCTCGTGCGCCACACTCAGTCCCCTCCACAGTCACCCCGAATAACCACAACCGTCCGCAACACGGGGTCCTGTGAATGTTTCCACTCCGTTCCCAGCAAGGTTTCACCTGCAGTAAAACCTATTTGACCTCGTGCGCCACACTCAGTCCCCTCCACAGTCACCCCGAATAACCACAACCGTCCGCAACACGGGGTCCTGTGAATGTTTCCACTCCGTTCCCAGCAAGGTTTCACCTGCAGTAAAACCTATTTGACCTCGTGCGCCACACTCAGTCCCCTCCACAGTCACCCCGAATAACCACAACCGTCCGCAACACGGGGTCCTGTGAATGTTTCCACTCCGTTCCCAGCAAGGTTTCACCTGCAGTAAAACCTATTTGACCTCGTGCGCCACACTCAGTCCCCTCCACAGTCACCCCGAATAACCACAACCGTCCGCAACACGGGGTCCTGTGAATGTTTCCACTCCGTTCCCAGCAAGGTTTCACCTGCAGTAAAACCTATTTGACCTCGTGCGCCACACTCAGTCCCCTCCACAGTCACCCCGAATAACCACAACCGTCCGCAACACGGGGTCCTGTGAATGTTTCCACTCCGTTCCCAGCAAGGTTTCACCTGCAGTAAAACCTATTTGACCTCGTGCGCCACACTCAGTCCCCTCCACAGTCACCCCGAATAACCACAACCGTCCGCAACACGGGGTCCTGTGAATGTTTCCACTCCGTTCCCAGCAAGGTTTCACCTGCAGTAAAACCTATTTGACCTCGTGCGCCACACTCAGTCCCCTCCACAGTCACCCCGAATAACCACAACCGTCCGCAACACGGGGTCCTGTGAATGTTTCCACTCCGTTCCCAGCAAGGTTTCACCTGCAGTAAAACCTATTTGACCTCGTGCGCCACACTCAGTCCCCTCCACAGTCACCCCGAATAACCACAACCGTCCGCAACACGGGGTCCTGTGAATGTTTCCACTCCGTTCCCAGCAAGGTTTCACCTGCAGTAAAACCTATTTGACCTCGTGCGCCACACTCAGTCCCCTCCACAGTCACCCCGAATAACCACAACCGTCCGCAACACGGGGTCCTGTGAATGTTTCCACTCCGTTCCCAGCAAGGTTTCACCTGCAGTAAAACCTATTTGACCTCGTGCGCCACACTCAGTCCCCTCCACAGTCACCCCGAATAACCAAAACCGTCCGCAACACGGGGTCCTGTGAATGTTTCCACTCCGTTCCCAGCAAGGTTTCACCTGCAGTAAAACCTATTTGACCTCGTGCGCCACACTCAGTCCCCTCCACAGTCACCCCGAATAACCACAACCGTCCGCAACACGGGGTCCTGTGAATGTTTCCACTCCGTTCCCAGCAAGGTTTCACCTGCAGTAAAACCTATTTGACCTCGTGCGCCACACTCAGTCCCCTCCACAGTCACCCCGAATAACCACAACCGTCCGCAACACGGGGTCCTGTGAATGTTTCCACTCCGTTCCCAGCAAGGTTTCACCTGCAGTAAAACCTATTTGACCTCGTGCGCCACACTCAGTCCCCTCCACAGTCACCCCGAATAACCACAACCGTCCGCAACACGGGGTCCTGTGAATGTTTCCACTCCGTTCCCAGCAAGGTTTCACCTGCAGTAAAACCTATTTGACCTCGTGCGCCACACTCAGTCCCCTCCACAGTCACCCCGAATAACCACAACCGTCCGCAACACGGGGTCCTGTGAATGTTTCCACTCCGTTCCCAGCAAGGTTTCACCTGCAGTAAAACCTATTTGACCTCGTGCGCCACACTCAGTCCCCTCCACAGTCACCCCGAATAACCACAACCGTCCGCAACACGGGGTCCTGTGAATGTTTCCACTCCGTTCCCAGCAAGGTTTCACTGCAGTAAAACCTATTTGACCTCGTGCGCCACACTCAGTCCCCTCCACAGTCACCCCGAATAACCACAACCGTCCGCAACACGGGGTCCTGTGAATGTTTCCACTCCGTTCCCAGCAAGGTTTCACCTGCAGTAAAACCTATTTGACCTCGTGCGCCACACTCAGTCCCCTCCACAGTCACCCCGAATAACCACAACCGTCCGCAACACGGGGTCCTGTGAATGTTTCCACTCCGTTCCCAGCAAGGTTTCACCTGCAGTAAAACCTATTTGACCTCGTGCGCCACACTCAGTCCCCTCCACAGTCACCCCGAATAACCACAACCGTCCGCAACACGGGGTCCTGTGAATGTTTCCACTCCGTTCCCAGCAAGGTTTCACCTGCAGTAAAACCTATTTGACCTCGTGCGCCACACTCAGTCCCCTCCACAGTCACCCCGAATAACCACAACCGTCCGCAACACGGGGTCCTGTGAATGTTTCCACTCCGTTCCCAGCAAGGTTTCACCTGCAGTAAAACCTATTTGACCTCGTGCGCCACACTCAGTCCCCTCCACAGTCACCCCGAATAACCACAACCGTCCGCAACACGGGGTCCTGTGAATGTTTCCACTCCGTTCCCAGCAAGGTTTCACCTGCAGTAAAACCTATTTGACCTCGTGCGCCACACTCAGTCCCCTCCACAGTCACCCCGAATAACCACAACCGTCCGCAACACGGGGTCCTGTGAATGTTTCCACTCCGTTCCCAGCAAGGTTTCACCTGCAGTAAAACCTATTTGACCTCGTGCGCCACACTCAGTCCCCTCCACAGTCACCCGAATAACCACAACCGTCCGCAACACGGGGTCCTGTGAATGTTTCCACTCCGTTCCCAGCAAGGTTTCACCTGCAGTAAAACCTATTTGACCTCGTGCGCCACACTCAGTCCCCTCCACAGTCACCCCGAATAACCACAACCGTCCGCAACACGGGGTCCTGTGAATGTTTCCACTCCGTTCCCAGCAAGGTTTCACCTGCAGTAAAACCTATTTGACCTCGTGCGCCACACTCAGTCCCCTCCACAGTCACCCCGAATAACCACAACCGTCCGCAACACGGGGTCCTGTGAATGTTTCCACTCCGTTCCCAGCAAGGTTTCACCTGCAGTAAAACCTATTTGACCTCGTGCGCCACACTCAGTCCCCTCCACAGTCACCCCGAATAACCACAACCGTCCGCAACACGGGGTCCTGTGAATGTTTCCACTCCGTTCCCAGCAAGGTTTCACCTGCAGTAAAACCTATTTGACCTCGTGCGCCACACTCAGTCCCCTCCACAGTCACCCCGAATAACCACAACCGTCCGCAACACGGGGTCCTGTGAATGTTTCCACTCCGTTCCCAGCAAGGTTTCACCTGCAGTAAAACCTATTTGACCTCGTGCGCCACACTCAGTCCCCTCCACAGTCACCCCGAATAACCACAACCGTCCGCAACACGGGGTCCTGTGAATGTTTCCACTCCGTTCCCAGCAAGGTTTCACCTGCAGTAAAACCTATTTGACCTCGTGCGCCACACTCAGTCCCCTCCACAGTCACCCCGAATAACCACAACCGTCCGCAACACGGGGTCCTGTGAATGTTTCCACTCCGTTCCCAGCAAGGTTTCACCTGCAGTAAAACCTATTTGACCTCGTGCGCCACACTCAGTCCCCTCCACAGTCACCCCGAATAACCACAACCGTCCGCAACACGGGGTCCTGTGAATGTTTCCACTCCGTTCCCAGCAAGGTTTCACCTGCAGTAAAACCTATTTGACCTCGTGCGCCACACTCAGTCCCCTCCACAGTCACCCCGAATAACCACAACCGTCCGCAACACGGGGTCCTGTGAATGTTTCCACTCCGTTCCCAGCAAGGTTTCACCTGCAGTAAAACCTATTTGACCTCGTGCGCCACACTCAGTCCCCTCCACAGTCACCCCGAATAACCACAACCGTCCGCAACACGGGGTCCTGTGAATGTTTCCACTCCGTTCCCAGCAAGGTTTCACCTGCAGTAAAACCTATTTGACCTCGTGCGCCACACTCAGTCCCCTCCACAGTCACCCCGAATAACCACAACCGTCCGCAACACGGGGTCCTGTGAATGTTTCCACTCCGTTCCCAGCAAGGTTTCACCTGCAGTAAAACCTATTTGACCTCGTGCGCCACACTCAGTCCCCTCCACAGTCACCCCGAATAACCACAACCGTCCGCAACACGGGGTCCTGTGAATGTTTCCACTCCGTTCCCAGCAAGGTTTCACCTGCAGTAAAACCTATTTGACCTCGTGCGCCACACTCAGTCCCCTCCACAGTCACCCCGAATAACCACAACCGTCCGCAACACGGGGTCCTGTGAATGTTTCCACTCCGTTCCCAGCAAGGTTTCACCTGCAGTAAAACCTATTTGACCTCGTGCGCCACACTCAGTCCCCTCCACAGTCACCCCGAATAACCACAACCGTCCGCAACACGGGGTCCTGTGAATGTTTCCACTCCGTTCCCAGCAAGGTTTCACCTGCAGTAAAACCTATTTGACCTCGTGCGCCACACTCAGTCCCCTCCACAGTCACCCCGAATAACCACAACCGTCCGCAACACGGGGTCCTGTGAATGTTTCCACTCCGTTCCCAGCAAGGTTTCACCTGCAGTAAAACCTATTTGACCTCGTGCGCCACACTCAGTCCCCTCCACAGTCACCCCGAATAACCACAACCGTCCGCAACACGGGGTCCTGTGAATGTTTCCACTCCGTTCCCAGCAAGGTTTCACCTGCAGTAAAACCTATTTGACCTCGTGCGCCACACTCAGTCCCCTCCACAGTCACCCCGAATAACCACAACCGTCCGCAACACGGGGTCCTGTGAATGTTTCCACTCCGTTCCCAGCAAGGTTTCACCTGCAGTAAAACCTATTTGACCTCGTGCGCCACACTCAGTCCCCTCCACAGTCACCCCGAATAACCACAACCGTCCGCAACACGGGGTCCTGTGAATGTTTCCACTCCGTTCCCAGCAAGGTTTCACCTGCAGTAAAACCTATTTGACCTCGTGCGCCACACTCAGTCCCCTCCACAGTCACCCCGAATAACCACAACCGTCCGCAACACGGGGTCCTGTGAATGTTTCCACTCCGTTCCCAGCAAGGTTTCACCTGCAGTAAAACCTATTTGACCTCGTGCGCCACACTCAGTCCCCTCCACAGTCACCCCGAATAACCACAACCGTCCGCAACACGGGGTCCTGTGAATGTTTCCACTCCGTTCCCAGCAAGGTTTCACCTGCAGTAAAACCTATTTGACCTCGTGCGCCACACTCAGTCCCCTCCACAGTCACCCCGAATAACCACAACCGTCCGCAACACGGGGTCCTGTGAATGTTTCCACTCCGTTCCCAGCAAGGTTTCACCTGCAGTAAAACCTATTTGACCTCGTGCGCCACACTCAGTCCCCTCCACAGTCACCCCGAATAACCACAACCGTCCGCAACACGGGGTCCTGTGAATGTTTCCACTCCGTTCCCAGCAAGGTTTCACCTGCAGTAAAACCTATTTGACCTCGTGCGCCACACTCAGTCCCCTCCACAGTCACCCCGAATAACCACAACCGTCCGCAACACGGGGTCCTGTGAATGTTTCCACTCCGTTCCCAGCAAGGTTTCACCTGCAGTAAAACCTATTTGACCTCGTGCGCCACACTCAGTCCCCTCCACAGTCACCCCGAATAACCACAACCGTCCGCAACACGGGGTCCTGTGAATGTTTCCACTCCGTTCCCAGCAAGGTTTCACCTGCAGTAAAACCTATTTGACCTCGTGCGCCACACTCAGTCCCCTCCACAGTCACCCCGAATAACCACAACCGTCCGCAACACGGGGTCCTGTGAATGTTTCCACTCCGTTCCCAGCAAGGTTTCACCTGCAGTAAAAACCTATTTGACCTCGTGCGCCACACTCAGTCCCCTCCACAGTCACCCCGAATAACCACAACCGTCCGCAACACGGGGTCCTGTGAATGTTTCCACTCCGTTCCCAGCAAGGTTTCACCTGCAGTAAAACCTATTTGACCTCGTGCGCCACACTCAGTCCCCTCCACAGTCACCCCGAATAACCACAACCGTCCGCAACACGGGGTCCTGTGAATGTTTCCACTCCGTTCCCAGCAAGGTTTCACCTGCAGTAAAACCTATTTGACCTCGTGCGCCACACTCAGTCCCCTCCACAGTCACCCCGAATAACCACAACCGTCCGCAACACGGGGTCCTGTGAATGTTTCCACTCCGTTCCCAGCAAGGTTTCACCTGCAGTAAAACCTATTTGACCTCGTGCGCCACACTCAGTCCCCTCCACAGTCACCCCGAATAACCACAACCGTCCGCAACACGGGGTCCTGTGAATGTTTCCACTCCGTTCCCAGCAAGGTTTCACCTGCAGTAAAACCTATTTGACCTCGTGCGCCACACTCAGTCCCCTCCACAGTCACCCCGAATAACCACAACCGTCCGCAACACGGGGTCCTGTGAATGTTTCCACTCCGTTCCCAGCAAGGTTTCACCTGCAGTAAAACCTATTTGACCTCGTGCGCCACACTCAGTCCCCTCCACAGTCACCCCGAATAACCACAACCGTCCGCAACACGGGGTCCTGTGAATGTTTCCACTCCGTTCCCAGCAAGGTTTCACCTGCAGTAAAACCTATTTGACCTCGTGCGCCACACTCAGTCCCCTCCACAGTCACCCCGAATAACCACAACCGTCCGCAACACGGGGTCCTGTGAATGTTTCCACTCCGTTCCCAGCAAGGTTTCACCTGCAGTAAAACCTATTTGACCTCGTGCGCCACACTCAGTCCCCTCCACAGTCACCCCGAATAACCACAACCGTCCGCAACACGGGGTCCTGTGAATGTTTCCACTCCGTTCCCAGCAAGGTTTCACCTGCAGTAAAACCTATTTGACCTCGTGCGCCACACTCAGTCCCCTCCACAGTCACCCCGAATAACCACAACCGTCCGCAACACGGGGTCCTGTGAATGTTTCCACTCCGTTCCCAGCAAGGTTTCACCTGCAGTAAAACCTATTTGACCTCGTGCGCCACACTCAGTCCCCTCCACAGTCACCCCGAATAACCACAACCGTCCGCAACACGGGGTCCTGTGAATGTTTCCACTCCGTTCCCAGCAAGGTTTCACCTGCAGTAAAACCTATTTGACCTCGTGCGCCACACTCAGTCCCCTCCACAGTCACCCCGAATAACCACAACCGTCCGCAACACGGGGTCCTGTGAATGTTTCCACTCCGTTCCCAGCAAGGTTTCACCTGCAGTAAAACCTATTTGACCTCGTGCGCCACACTCAGTCCCCTCCACAGTCACCCGAATAACCACAACCGTCCGCAACACGGGGTCCTGTGAATGTTTCCACTCCGTTCCCAGCAAGGTTTCACCTGCAGTAAAACCTATTTGACCTCGTGCGCCACACTCAGTCCCCTCCACAGTCACCCCGAATAACCACAACCGTCCGCAACACGGGGTCCTGTGAATGTTTCCACTCCGTTCCCAGCAAGGTTTCACCTGCAGTAAAACCTATTTGACCTCGTGCGCCACACTCAGTCCCCTCCACAGTCACCCCGAATAACCACAACCGTCCGCAACACGGGGTCCTGTGAATGTTTCCACTCCGTTCCCAGCAAGGTTTCACCTGCAGTAAAACCTATTTGACCTCGTGCGCCACACTCAGTCCCCTCCACAGTCACCCCGAATAACCACAACCGTCCGCAACACGGGGTCCTGTGAATGTTTCCACTCCGTTCCCAGCAAGGTTTCACCTGCAGTAAAACCTATTTGACCTCGTGCGCCACACTCAGTCCCCTCCACAGTCACCCCGAATAACCACAACCGTCCGCAACACGGGGTCCTGTGAATGTTTCCACTCCGTTCCCAGCAAGGTTTCACCTGCAGTAAAACCTATTTGACCTCGTGCGCCACACTCAGTCCCCTCCACAGTCACCCCGAATAACCACAACCGTCCGCAACACGGGGTCCTGTGAATGTTTCCACTCCGTTCCCAGCAAGGTTTCACCTGCAGTAAAACCTATTTGACCTCGTGCGCCACACTCAGTCCCCTCCACAGTCACCCCGAATAACCACAACCGTCCGCAACACGGGGTCCTGTGAATGTTTCCACTCCGTTCCCAGCAAGGTTTCACCTGCAGTAAAACCTATTTGACCTCGTGCGCCACACTCAGTCCCCTCCACAGTCACCCCGAATAACCACAACCGTCCGCAACACGGGGTCCTGTGAATGTTTCCACTCCGTTCCCAGCAAGGTTTCACCTGCAGTAAAACCTATTTGACCTCGTGCGCCACACTCAGTCCCCTCCACAGTCACCCCGAATAACCACAACCGTCCGCAACACGGGGTCCTGTGAATGTTTCCACTCCGTTCCCAGCAAGGTTTCACCTGCAGTAAAACCTATTTGACCTCGTGCGCCACACTCAGTCCCCTCCACAGTCACCCGAATAACCACAACCGTCCGCAACACGGGGTCCTGTGAATGTTTCCACTCCGTTCCCAGCAAGGTTTCACCTGCAGTAAAACCTATTTGACCTCGTGCGCCACACTCAGTCCCCTCCACAGTCACCCCGAATAACCACAACCGTCCGCAACACGGGGTCCTGTGAATGTTTCCACTCCGTTCCCAGCAAGGTTTCACCTGCAGTAAAACCTATTTGACCTCGTGCGCCACACTCAGTCCCCTCCACAGTCACCCCGAATAACCACAACCGTCCGCAACACGGGGTCCTGTGAATGTTTCCACTCCGTTCCCAGCAAGGTTTCACCTGCAGTAAAACCTATTTGACCTCGTGCGCCACACTCAGTCCCCTCCACAGTCACCCCGAATAACCACAACCGTCCGCAACACGGGGTCCTGTGAATGTTTCCACTCCGTTCCCAGCAAGGTTTCACCTGCAGTAAAACCTATTTGACCTCGTGCGCCACACTCAGTCCCCTCCACAGTCACCCCGAATAACCACAACCGTCCGCAACACGGGGTCCTGTGAATGTTTCCACTCCGTTCCCAGCAAGGTTTCACCTGCAGTAAAACCTATTTGACCTCGTGCGCCACACTCAGTCCCCTCCACAGTCACCCCGAATAACCACAACCGTCCGCAACACGGGGTCCTGTGAATGTTTCCACTCCGTTCCCAGCAAGGTTTCACCTGCAGTAAAACCTATTTGACCTCGTGCGCCACACTCAGTCCCCTCCACAGTCACCCCGAATAACCACAACCGTCCGCAACACGGGGTCCTGTGAATGTTTCCACTCCGTTCCCAGCAAGGTTTCACCTGCAGTAAAACCTATTTGACCTCGTGCGCCACACTCAGTCCCCTCCACAGTCACCCCGAATAACCACAACCGTCCGCAACACGGGGTCCTGTGAATGTTTCCACTCCGTTCCCAGCAAGGTTTCACCTGCAGTAAAACCTATTTGACCTCGTGCGCCACACTCAGTCCCCTCCACAGTCACCCCGAATAACCACAACCGTCCGCAACACGGGGTCCTGTGAATGTTTCCACTCCGTTCCCAGCAAGGTTTCACCTGCAGTAAAACCTATTTGACCTCGTGCGCCACACTCAGTCCCCTCCACAGTCACCCCGAATAACCACAACCGTCCGCAACACGGGGTCCTGTGAATGTTTCCACTCCGTTCCCAGCAAGGTTTCACCTGCAGTAAAACCTATTTGACCTCGTGCGCCACACTCAGTCCCCTCCACAGTCACCCCGAATAACCACAACCGTCCGCAACACGGGGTCCTGTGAATGTTTCCACTCCGTTCCCAGCAAGGTTTCACCTGCAGTAAAACCTATTTGACCTCGTGCGCCACACTCAGTCCCCTCCACAGTCACCCCGAATAACCACAACCGTCCGCAACACGGGGTCCTGTGAATGTTTCCACTCCGTTCCCAGCAAGGTTTCACCTGCAGTAAAACCTATTTGACCTCGTGCGCCACACTCAGTCCCCTCCACAGTCACCCCGAATAACCACAACCGTCCGCAACACGGGGTCCTGTGAATGTTTCCACTCCGTTCCCAGCAAGGTTTCACCTGCAGTAAAACCTATTTGACCTCGTGCGCCACACTCAGTCCCCTCCACAGTCACCCCGAATAACCACAACCGTCCGCAACACGGGGTCCTGTGAATGTTTCCACTCCGTTCCCAGCAAGGTTTCACCTGCAGTAAAACCTATTTGACCTCGTGCGCCACACTCAGTCCCCTCCACAGTCACCCCGAATAACCACAACCGTCCGCAACACGGGGTCCTGTGAATGTTTCCACTCCGTTCCCAGCAAGGTTTCACCTGCAGTAAAACCTATTTGACCTCGTGCGCCACACTCAGTCCCCTCCACAGTCACCCCGAATAACCACAACCGTCCGCAACACGGGGTCCTGTGAATGTTTCCACTCCGTTCCCAGCAAGGTTTCACCTGCAGTAAAACCTATTTGACCTCGTGCGCCACACTCAGTCCCCTCCACAGTCACCCCGAATAACCACAACCGTCCGCAACACGGGGTCCTGTGAATGTTTCCACTCCGTTCCCAGCAAGGTTTCACCTGCAGTAAAACCTATTTGACCTCGTGCGCCACACTCAGTCCCCTCCACAGTCACCCCGAATAACCACAACCGTCCGCAACACGGGGTCCTGTGAATGTTTCCACTCCGTTCCCAGCAAGGTTTCACCTGCAGTAAAACCTATTTGACCTCGTGCGCCACACTCAGTCCCCTCCACAGTCACCCCGAATAACCACAACCGTCCGCAACACGGGGTCCTGTGAATGTTTCCACTCCGTTCCCAGCAAGGTTTCACCTGCAGTAAAACCTATTTGACCTCGTGCGCCACACTCAGTCCCCTCCACAGTCACCCCGAATAACCACAACCGTCCGCAACACGGGGTCCTGTGAATGTTTCCACTCCGTTCCCAGCAAGGTTTCACCTGCAGTAAAACCTATTTGACCTCGTGCGCCACACTCAGTCCCCTCCACAGTCACCCCGAATAACCACAACCGTCCGCAACACGGGGTCCTGTGAATGTTTCCACTCCGTTCCCAGCAAGGTTTCACCTGCAGTAAAACCTATTTGACCTCGTGCGCCACACTCAGTCCCCTCCACAGTCACCCCGAATAACCACAACCGTCCGCAACACGGGGTCCTGTGAATGTTTCCACTCCGTTCCCAGCAAGGTTTCACCTGCAGTAAAACCTATTTGACCTCGTGCGCCACACTCAGTCCCCTCCACAGTCACCCCGAATAACCACAACCGTCCGCAACACGGGGTCCTGTGAATGTTTCCACTCCGTTCCCAGCAAGGTTTCACCTGCAGTAAAACCTATTTGACCTCGTGCGCCACACTCAGTCCCCTCCACAGTCACCCCGAATAACCACAACCGTCCGCAACACGGGGTCCTGTGAATGTTTCCACTCCGTTCCCAGCAAGGTTTCACCTGCAGTAAAACCTATTTGACCTCGTGCGCCACACTCAGTCCCCTCCACAGTCACCCCGAATAACCACAACCGTCCGCAACACGGGGTCCTGTGAATGTTTCCACTCCGTTCCCAGCAAGGTTTCACCTGCAGTAAAACCTATTTGACCTCGTGCGCCACACTCAGTCCCCTCCACAGTCACCCCGAATAACCACAACCGTCCGCAACACGGGGTCCTGTGAATGTTTCCACTCCGTTCCCAGCAAGGTTTCACCTGCAGTAAAACCTATTTGACCTCGTGCGCCACACTCAGTCCCCTCCACAGTCACCCGAATAACCACAACCGTCCGCAACACGGGGTCCTGTGAATGTTTCCACTCCGTTCCCAGCAAGGTTTCACCTGCAGTAAAACCTATTTGACCTCGTGCGCCACACTCAGTCCCCTCCACAGTCACCCCGAATAACCACAACCGTCCGCAACACGGGGTCCTGTGAATGTTTCCACTCCGTTCCCAGCAAGGTTTCACCTGCAGTAAAACCTATTTGACCTCGTGCGCCACACTCAGTCCCCTCCACAGTCACCCCGAATAACCACAACCGTCCGCAACACGGGGTCCTGTGAATGTTTCCACTCCGTTCCCAGCAAGGTTTCACCTGCAGTAAAACCTATTTGACCTCGTGCGCCACACTCAGTCCCCTCCACAGTCACCCCGAATAACCACAACCGTCCGCAACACGGGGTCCTGTGAATGTTTCCACTCCGTTCCCAGCAAGGTTTCACCTGCAGTAAAACCTATTTGACCTCGTGCGCCACACTCAGTCCCCTCCACAGTCACCCCGAATAACCACAACCGTCCGCAACACGGGGTCCTGTGAATGTTTCCACTCCGTTCCCAGCAAGGTTTCACCTGCAGTAAAACCTATTTGACCTCGTGCGCCACACTCAGTCCCCTCCACAGTCACCCCGAATAACCACAACCGTCCGCAACACGGGGTCCTGTGAATGTTTCCACTCCGTTCCCAGCAAGGTTTCACCTGCAGTAAAACCTATTTGACCTCGTGCGCCACACTCAGTCCCCTCCACAGTCACCCCGAATAACCACAACCGTCCGCAACACGGGGTCCTGTGAATGTTTCCACTCCGTTCCCAGCAAGGTTTCACCTGCAGTAAAACCTATTTGACCTCGTGCGCCACACTCAGTCCCCTCCACAGTCACCCCGAATAACCACAACCGTCCGCAACACGGGGTCCTGTGAATGTTTCCACTCCGTTCCCAGCAAGGTTTCACCTGCAGTAAAACCTATTTGACCTCGTGCGCCACACTCAGTCCCCTCCACAGTCACCCCGAATAACCACAACCGTCCGCAACACGGGGTCCTGTGAATGTTTCCACTCCGTTCCCAGCAAGGTTTCACCTGCAGTAAAACCTATTTGACCTCGTGCGCCACACTCAGTCCCCTCCACAGTCACCCCGAATAACCACAACCGTCCGCAACACGGGGTCCTGTGAATGTTTCCACTCCGTTCCCAGCAAGGTTTCACCTGCAGTAAAACCTATTTGACCTCGTGCGCCACACTCAGTCCCCTCCACAGTCACCCCGAATAACCACAACCGTCCGCAACACGGGGTCCTGTGAATGTTTCCACTCCGTTCCCAGCAAGGTTTCACCTGCAGTTAAAACCTATTTGACCTCGTGCGCCACACTCAGTCCCCTCCACAGTCACCCCGAATAACCACAACCGTCCGCAACACGGGGTCCTGTGAATGTTTCCACTCCGTTCCCAGCAAGGTTTCACCTGCAGTAAAACCTATTTGACCTCGTGCGCCACACTCAGTCCCCTCCACAGTCACCCCGAATAACCACAACCGTCCGCAACACGGGGTCCTGTGAATGTTTCCACTCCGTTCCCAGCAAGGTTTCACCTGCAGTAAAACCTATTTGACCTCGTGCGCCACACTCAGTCCCCTCCACAGTCACCCCGAATAACCACAACCGTCCGCAACACGGGGTCCTGTGAATGTTTCCACTCCGTTCCCAGCAAGGTTTCACCTGCAGTAAAACCTATTTGACCTCGTGCGCCACACTCAGTCCCCTCCACAGTCACCCCGAATAACCACAACCGTCCGCAACACGGGGTCCTGTGAATGTTTCCACTCCGTTCCCAGCAAGGTTTCACCTGCAGTAAAACCTATTTGACCTCGTGCGCCACACTCAGTCCCCTCCACAGTCACCCCGAATAACCACAACCGTCCGCAACACGGGGTCCTGTGAATGTTTCCACTCCGTTCCCAGCAAGGTTTCACCTGCAGTAAAACCTATTTGACCTCGTGCGCCACACTCAGTCCCCTCCACAGTCACCCCGAATAAAAAAACCACAACCGTCCGCAACACGGGGTCCTGTGAATGTTTCCACTCCGTTCCCAGCAAGGTTTCACCTGCAGTAAAACCTATTTGACCTCGTGCGCCACACTCAGTCCCCTCCACAGTCACCCCGAATAACCACAACCGTCCGCAACACGGGGTCCTGTGAATGTTTCCACTCCGTTCCCAGCAAGGTTTCACCTGCAGTAAAACCTATTTGACCTCGTGCGCCACACTCAGTCCCCTCCACAGTCACCCCGAATAACCACAACCGTCCGCAACACGGGGTCCTGTGAATGTTTCCACTCCGTTCCCAGCAAGGTTTTCACCTGCAGTAAAACCTATTTGACCTCGTGCGCCACACTCAGTCCCCTCCACAGTCACCCCGAATAACCACAACCGTCCGCAACACGGGGTCCTGTGAATGTTTCCACTCCGTTCCCAGCAAGGTTTCACCTGCAGTAAAACCTATTTGACCTCGTGCGCCACACTCAGTCCCTCCACAGTCACCCCGAATAACCACAACCGTCCGCAACACGGGGTCCTGTGAATGTTTCCACTCCGTTCCCAGCAAGGTTTCACCTGCAGTAAAACCTATTTGACCTCGTGCGCCACACTCAGTCCCCTCCACAGTCACCCCGAATAACCACAACCGTCCGCAACACGGGGTCCTGTGAATGTTTCCACTCCGTTCCCAGCAAGGTTTCACCTGCAGTAAAACCTATTTGACCTCGTGCGCCACACTCAGTCCCCTCCACAGTCACCCCGAATAACCACAACCGTCCGCAACACGGGGTCCTGTGAATGTTTCCACTCCGTTCCCAGCAAGGTTTCACCTGCAGTAAAACCTATTTGACCTCGTGCGCCACACTCAGTCCCTCCACAGTCACCCCGAATAACCACAACCGTCCGCAACACGGGGTCCTGTGAATGTTTCCACTCCGTTCCCAGCAAGGTTTCACCTGCAGTAAAACCTATTTGACCTCGTGCGCCACACTCAGTCCCCTCCACAGTCACCCCGAATAACCACAACCGTCCGCAACACGGGGTCCTGTGAATGTTTCCACTCCGTTCCCAGCAAGGTTTCACCTGCAGTAAAACCTATTTGACCTCGTGCGCCACACTCAGTCCCCTCCACAGTCACCCGAATAACCACAACCGTCCGCAACACGGGGTCCTGTGAATGTTTCCACTCCGTTCCCAGCAAGGTTTCACCTGCAGTAAAACCTATTTGACCTCGTGCGCCACACTCAGTCCCTCCACAGTCACCCCGAATAACCACAACCGTCCGCAACACGGGGTCCTGTGAATGTTTCCACTCCGTTCCCAGCAAGGTTTCACCTGCAGTAAAACCTATTTGACCTCGTGCGCCACACTCAGTCCCCTCCACAGTCACCCCGAATAACCACAACCGTCCGCAACACGGGGTCCTGTGAATGTTTCCACTCCGTTCCCAGCAAGGTTTCACCTGCAGTAAAACCTATTTGACCTCGTGCGCCACACTCAGTCCCCTCCACAGTCACCCCGAATAACCACAACCGTCCGCAACACGGGGTCCTGTGAATGTTTCCACTCCGTTCCCAGCAAGGTTTCACCTGCAGTTAAAAACCTATTTGACCTCGTGCGCCACACTCAGTCCCCTCCACAGTCACCCCGAATAACCACAACCGTCCGCAACACGGGGTCCTGTGAATGTTTCCACTCCGTTCCCAGCAAGGTTTCACCTGCAGTAAAACCTATTTGACCTCGTGCGCCACACTCAGTCCCCTCCACAGTCACCCCGAATAACCACAACCGTCCGCAACACGGGGTCCTGTGAATGTTTTCCACTCCGTTCCCAGCAAGGTTTCACCTGCAGTAAAACCTATTTGACCTCGTGCGCCACACTCAGTCCCCTCCACAGTCACCCCGAATAACCACAACCGTCCGCAACACGGGGTCCTGTGAATGTTTCCACTCCGTTCCCAGCAAGGTTTCACCTGCAAGTAAAACCTATTTGACCTCGTGCGCCACACTCAGTCCCCTCCACAGTCACCCCGAATACCACAACCGTCCGCAACACGGGGTCCTGTGAATGTTTCCACTCGTTCCCAGCAAGGTTTCACCTGCAGTAAAACCTATTTGACCTCGTGCGCCACACTCAGTCCCCTCCACAGTCACCCCGAATAACCACAACCGTCCGCAACACGGGGTCCTGTGAATGTTTCCACTCCGTTCCCAGCAAGGTTTCACCTGCAGTAAAACCTATTTGACCTCGTGCGCCACACTCAGTCCCCTCCACAGTCACCCCGAATAACCACAACCGTCCGCAACACGGGGTCCTGTGAATGTTTCCACTCCGTTCCCAGCAAGGTTTCACCTGCAGTAAAACCTATTTGACCTCGTGCGCCACACTCAGTCCCCTCCACAGTCACCCCGAATAACCACAAACGTCCGCAACACGGGGTCCTGTGAATGTTTCCACTCCGTTCCCAGCAAGGTTTCACCTGCAGTAAAACCTATTTGACCTCGTGCGCCACACTCAGTCCCCTCCACAGTCACCCCGAAAACCAAAAACCGTCCGCAACACGGGGTCCTGTGAATGTTTCCACTCCGTTCCCAGCAAGGTTTCACTTGCAGTAAAACCTATTTGACCTCGTGCGCCACACTCAGTCCCCTCCACAGTCACCCCGAATAACCACAACCGTCCGCAACACGGGGTCCTGTGAATGTTTCCACTCCGTTCCCAGCAAGGTTTCACCTGCAGTAAAACCTATTTGACCTCGTGCGCCACACTCAGTCCCCTCCACAGTCACCCGAATAACCACAACCGTCCGCAACACGGTGGTCCTGTGAATGTTTCCACTCCGTTCCCAGCAAGGTTTCACCTGCAGTAAAACCTATTTGACCTCGTGCGCCACACTCAGTCCCCTCCACAGTCCACCCCGAATAACCACAACCGTCCGCAACACGGGGTCCTGTGAATGTTTCCACTCCGTTCCCAGCAAGGTTTCACCTGCAGTAAAACCTATTTGACCTCGTGCGCCACACTCAGTCCCCTCCACAGTCACCCGAATAACCACAACCGTCCGCAACACGGGGTCCTGTGAATGTTTCCACTCCGTTCCCAGCAAGGTTTCACCTGCAGTAAAACCTATTTGACCTCGTGCGCCACACTCAGTCCCCTCCACAGTCACCCCGAATAACCACAACCGTCCGCAACACGGGGTCCTGTGAATGTTTCCACTCCGTTCCCAGCAAGGTTTCACCTGCAGTAAAACCTATTTGACCTCGTGCGCCACACTCAGTCCCCTCCACAGTCACCCCGAATAACCACAACCGTCCGCAACACGGGGTCCTGTGAATGTTTCCACTCCGTTCCCAGCAAGGTTTCACCTGCAGTAAAACCTATTTGACCTCGTGCGCCACACTCAGTCCCTCCACAGTCACCCCGAATAACCACAACCGTCCGCAACACGGGGTCCTGTGAATGTTTCCACTCCGTTCCCAGCAAGGTTTCACCTGCAGTAAAACCTATTTGAACCTCGTGCGCCACACTCAGTCCCCTCCACAGTCACCCCGAATAACCACAACCGTCCGCAACACGGGGTCCTGTGAATGATTTCCACTCCGTTCCCAGCAAGGTTTCACCTGCAGTAAAACCTATTTGACCTCGTGCGCCACACTCAGTCCCCTCCACAGTCACCCCGAATTAACCACAACCGTCCGCAACACGGGGTCCTGTGAATGTTTCCACTCCGTTCCCAGCAAGGTTTCACCTGCAGTAAAACCTATTTGACCTCGTGCGCCACACTCAGTCCCCTCCACAGTCACCCCGAATAACCACAACCGTCCGCAACACGGGGTCCTGTGAATGTTTCCACTCCGTTCCCAGCAAGGTTTCACCTGCAGTAAAACCTATTTGACCTCGTGCGCCACACTCAGTCCCCTCCACAGTCACCCCGAATAACCACAACCGTCCGCAACACGGGGTCCTGTGAATGTTTCCACTCCGTTCCCAGCAAGGTTTCACCTGCAGTAAAACCTATTTGACCTCGTGCGCCACACTCAGTCCCCTCCACAGTCACCCCGAATAACCACAACCGTCCGCAACACGGGGTCCTGTGAATGTTTCCACTCCGTTCCCAGCAAGGTTTCACCTGCAGTAAAACCTATTTGACCTCGTGCGCCACACTCAGTCCCCTCCACAGTCACCCCGAATAACCACAACCGTCCGCAACACGGGGTCCTGTGAATGTTTCCACTCCGTTCCCAGCAGGTTTCACCTGCAGTTAAAAACCTATTTGACCTCGTGCGCCACACTCAGTCCCCTCCACAGTCACCCCGAATAACCACAACCGTCCGCAACACGGGGTCCTGTGAATGTTTTCCACTCCGTTCCCAGCAAGGTTTCACCTGCAGTAAAACCTATTTGACCTCGTGCGCCACACTCAGTCCCCTCCACAGTCACCCCGAACCACAACCGTCCGCAATACGGGGTCCTGTGAATGTTTCCACTCCGTTCCCAGCAAGGTTTCACTGCAGTAAAACCTATTTGACCTCGTGCGCCACACTCAGTCCCCTCCACAGTCACCCCGAATAACCACAACCGTCCGCAACACGGGGTCCTGTGAATGTTTCCACTCCGTTCCCAGCAAGGTTTCACCTGCAGTAAAACCTATTTGACCTCGTGCGCCACACTCAGTCCCCTCCACAGTCACCCCGAATAACCACAACCGTCCGCAACACACGGGGTCCTGTGAATGTTTCCACTCCGTTCCCAGCAAGGTTTCACCTGCAGTAAAACCTATTTGACCTCGTGCGCCACACTCAGTCCCCTCCACAGTCACCCCGAATAACCACAACCGTCCGCAACACGGGGTCTGTGAATGTTTCCACTCCGTTCCCAGCAAGGTTTCACCTGCAGTAAAACCTATTTGACCTCGTGCGCCACACTCAGTCCCCTCCACAGTCACCCGAATAACCACAACCGTCCGCAACACGGGGTCCTGTGAATGTTTCCACTCCGTTCCCAGCAAGGTTTCACCTGCAGTAAAACCTATTTGACCTCGTGCGCCACACTCAGTCCCCTCCACAGTCACCCCGAATAACCACAACCGTCCGCAACACGGGGTCCTGTGAATGTTTCCACTCCGTTCCCAGCAAGGTTTCACCTGCAGTAAAACCTATTTGACCTCGTGCGCCACACTCAGTCCCTCCACAGTCACCCCGAATAACCACAACCGTCCGCAACACGGGGTCCTGTGAATGTTTCCACTCCGTTCCCAGCAAGGTTTCACTGCAGTAAAACCTATTTGACCTCGTGCGCCACACTCAGTCCCCTCCACAGTCACCCCGAATAACCACAACCGTCCGCAACACGGGGTCCTGTGAATGTTTCCACTCCGTTCCCAGCAAGGTTTCACCTGCAGTAAAACCTATTTGACCTCGTGCGCCACACTCAGTCCCCTCCACAGTCACCCCGAATAACCACAACCGTCCGCAACACGGGGTCCTGTGAATGTTTCCACTCCGTTCCCAGCAAGGTTTCACCTGCAGTAAAACCTATTTGACCTCGTGCGCCACACTCAGTCCCCTCCACAGTCACCCCGAATAACCACAACCGTCCGCAACACGGGGTCCTGTGAATGTTTCCACTCCGTTCCCAGCAAGGTTTCACCTGCAGTAAAACCTATTTGACCTCGTGCGCCACACTCAGTCCCCTCCACAGTCACCCCGAATAACCAACAACCGTCCGCAACACGGGGTCCTGTGAATGTTTCCACTCCGTTCCCAGCAAGGTTTCACCTGCAGTAAAACCTATTTGACCTCGTGCGCCACACTCAGTCCCCTCCACAGTCACCCCGAATAACCACAACCGTCCGCAACACGGGGTCCTGTGAATGTTTCCACTCCGTTCCCAGCAAGGTTTCACCTGCAGTAAAACCTATTTGACCTCGTGCGCCACACTCAGTCCCCTCCACAGTCACCCCGAATAACCACAACCGTCCGCAACACGGGGTCCTGTGAATGTTTCCACTCCGTTCCCAGCAAGGTTTCACCTGCAGTAAAACCTATTTGACCTCGTGCGCCACACTCAGTCCCCTCCACAGTCACCCCGAATAACCACAACCGTCCGCAACACGGGGTCCTGTGAATGTTTCCACTCCGTTCCCAGCAAGGTTTCACCTGCAGTAAAACCTATTTGACCTCGTGCGCCACACTCAGTCCCCTCCACAGTCACCCCGAATAACCACAACCGTCCGCAACACGGGGTCCTGTGAATGTTTCCACTCCGTTCCCAGCAAGGTTTCACCTGCAGTAAAACCTATTTGACCTCGTGCGCCACACTCAGTCCCCTCCACAGTCACCCCGAATAACCACAACCGTCCGCAACACGGGGTCCTGTGAATGTTTCCACTCCGTTCCCAGCAAGGTTTCACCTGCAGTAAAACCTATTTGACCTCGTGCGCCACACTCAGTCCCCTCCACAGTCACCCCGAATAACCACAACCGTCCGCAACACGGGGTCCTGTGAATGTTTCCACTCCGTTCCCAGCAAGGTTTTCACCTGCAGTAAAACCTATTTGACCTCGTGCGCCACACTCAGTCCCCTCCACAGTCACCCCGAATAACCACAACCGTCCGCAACACGGGGTCCTGTGAATGTTTCCACTCCGTTCCCAGCAAGGTTTCACCTGCAGTAAAACCTATTTGACCTCGTGCGCCACACTCAGTCCCCTCCACAGTCACCCCGAATAACCACAACCGTCCGCAACACGGGGTCCTGTGAATGTTTCCACTCCGTTCCCAGCAAGGTTTCACCTGCAGTAAAACCTATTTGACCTCGTGCGCCACACTCAGTCCCCTCCACAGTCACCCCGAATAACCACAACCGTCCGCAACACGGGGTCCTGTGAATGTTTCCACTCCGTTCCAGCAAGGTTTCACCTGCAGTAAAACCTATTTGACCTCGTGCGCCACACTCAGTCCCTCCACAGTCACCCCGAATAACCACAAAAAACCGTCCGCAACACGGGGTCCTGTGAATGTTTCCACTCCGTTCCCAGCAAGGTTTCACCTGCAGTAAAACCTATTTGACCTCGTGCGCCACACTCAGTCCCCTCCACAGTCACCCCGAATAACCACAACCGTCCGCAACACGGGGTCCTGTGAATGTTTCCACTCCGTTCCCAGCAAGGTTTCACCTGCAGTAAAACCTATTTGACCTCGTGCGCCACACTCAGTCCCCTCCACAGTCACCCCGAATAACCACAACCGTCCGCAACACGGGGTCCTGTGAATGTTTCCACTCCGTTCCCAGCAAGGTTTCACCTGCAGTAAAACCTATTTGACCTCGTGCGCCACACTCAGTCCCCTCCACAGTCACCCCGAATAACCACAACCGTCCGCAACACGGGGTCCTGTGAATGTTTCCACTCCGTTCCCAGCAAGGTTTCACCTGCAGTAAAACCTATTTGACCTCGTGCGCCACACTCAGTCCCCTCCACAGTCACCCCGAATAACCACAACCGTCCGCAACACGGGGTCCTGTGAATGTTTCCACTCCGTTCCCAGCAAGGTTTCACCTGCAGTAAAACCTATTTGACCTCGTGCGCCACACTCAGTCCCCTCCACAGTCACCCCGAATAACCACAACCGTCCGCAACACGGGGTCCTGTGAATGTTTCCACTCCGTTCCCAGCAAGGTTTCACCTGCAGTAAAACCTATTTGACCTCGTGCGCCACACTCAGTCCCCTCCACAGTCACCCCGAATAACCACAACCGTCCGCAACACGGGGTCCTGTGAATGTTTCCACTCCGTTCCCAGCAAGGTTTCACCTGCAGTAAAACCTATTTGACCTCGTGCGCCACACTCAGTCCCCTCCACAGTCACCCCGAATAACCACAACCGTCCGCAACACGGGGTCCTGTGAATGTTTCCACTCCGTTCCCAGCAAGGTTTCACCTGCAGTAAAACCTATTTGACCTCGTGCGCCACACTCAGTCCCCTCCACAGTCACCCCGAATAACCACAACCGTCCGCAACACGGGGTCCTGTGAATGTTTCCACTCCGTTCCCAGCAAGGTTTCACCTGCAGTAAAACCTATTTGACCTCGTGCGCCACACTCAGTCCCCTCCACAGTCACCCCGAATAACCACAACCGTCCGCAACACGGGGTCCTGTGAATGTTTCCACTCCGTTCCCAGCAAGGTTTCACCTGCAGTAAAACCTATTTGACCTCGTGCGCCACACTCAGTCCCCTCCACAGTCACCCCGAATAACCACAACCGTCCGCAACACGGGGTCCTGTGAATGTTTCCACTCCGTTCCCAGCAAGGTTTCACCTGCAGTAAAACCTATTTGACCTCGTGCGCCACACTCAGTCCCCTCCACAGTCACCCCGAATAACCACAACCGTCCGCAACACGGGGTCCTGTGAATGTTTCCACTCCGTTCCCAGCAAGGTTTCACCTGCAGTAAAACCTATTTGACCTCGTGCGCCACACTCAGTCCCCTCCACAGTCACCCCGAATAACCACAACCGTCCGCAACACGGGTCCTGTGAATGTTTCCACTCCGTTCCCAGCAAGGTTTCACCTGCAGTAAAACCTATTTGACCTCGTGCGCCACACTCAGTCCCCTCCACAGTCACCCCGAATAACCACAACCGTCCGCAACACGGGGTCCTGTGAATGTTTCCACTCCGTTCCCAGCAAGGTTTCACCTGCAGTAAAACCTATTTGACCTCGTGCGCCACACTCAGTCCCCTCCACAGTCACCCCGAATAACCACAACCGTCCGCAACACGGGGTCCTGTGAATGTTTCCACTCCGTTCCCAGCAAGGTTTCACCTGCAGTAAAACCTATTTGACCTCGTGCGCCACACTCAGTCCCCTCCACAGTCACCCCGAATAACCACAACCGTCCGCAACACGGGTCCTGTGAATGTTTCCACTCCGTTCCCAGCAAGGTTTCACCTGCAGTAAAACCTATTTGACCTCGTGCGCCACACTCAGTCCCCTCCACAGTCACCCCGAATAACCACAACCGTCCGCAACACGGGGTCCTGTGAATGTTTCCACTCCGTTCCCAGCAAGGTTTCACCTGCAGTAAAACCTATTTGACCTCGTGCGCCACACTCAGTCCCCTCCACAGTCACCCCGAATAACCACAACCGTCCGCAACACGGGGTCCTGTGAATGTTTCCACTCCGTTCCCAGCAAGGTTTCACCTGCAGTAAAACCTATTTGACCTCGTGCGCCACACTCAGTCCCCTCCACAGTCACCCCGAATAACCACAACCGTCCGCAACACGGGGTCCTGTGAATGTTTCCACTCCGTTCCCAGCAAGGTTTCACCTGCAGTAAAACCTATTTGACCTCGTGCGCCACACTCAGTCCCCTCCACAGTCACCCCGAATAACCACAACCGTCCGCAACACGGGGTCCTGTGAATGTTTCCACTCCGTTCCCAGCAAGGTTTCACCTGCAGTAAAACCTATTTGACCTCGTGCGCCACACTCAGTCCCCTCCACAGTCACCCCGAATAACCACAACCGTCCGCAACACGGGGTCCTGTGAATGTTTCCACTCCGTTCCCAGCAAGGTTTCACCTGCAGTAAAACCTATTTGACCTCGTGCGCCACACTCAGTCCCCTCCACAGTCACCCCGAATAACCACAACCGTCCGCAACACGGGGTCCTGTGAATGTTTCCACTCCGTTCCCAGCAAGGTTTCACCTGCAGTAAAACCTATTTGACCTCGTGCGCCACACTCAGTCCCCTCCACAGTCACCCCGAATAACCACAACCGTCCGCAACACGGGGTCCTGTGAATGTTTCCACTCCGTTCCCAGCAAGGTTTCACCTGCAGTAAAACCTATTTGACCTCGTGCGCCACACTCAGTCCCCTCCACAGTCACCCCGAATAACCACAACCGTCCGCAACACGGGGTCCTGTGAATGTTTCCACTCCGTTCCCAGCAAGGTTTCACCTGCAGTAAAACCTATTTGACCTCGTGCGCCACACTCAGTCCCCTCCACAGTCACCCCGAATAACCACAACCGTCCGCAACACGGGGTCCTGTGAATGTTTCCACTCCGTTCCCAGCAAGGTTTCACCTGCAGTAAAACCTATTTGACCTCGTGCGCCACACTCAGTCCCCTCCACAGTCACCCCGAATAACCACAACCGTCCGCAACACGGGGTCCTGTGAATGTTTCCACTCCGTTCCCAGCAAGGTTTCACCTGCAGTAAAACCTATTTGACCTCGTGCGCCACACTCAGTCCCCTCCACAGTCACCCCGAATAACCACAAACCGTCCGCAACACGGGGTCCTGTGAATGTTTCCACTCCGTTCCCAGCAAGGTTTCACCTGCAGTAAAACCTATTTGACCTCGTGCGCCACACTCAGTCCCCTCCACAGTCACCCCGAATAACCACAACCGTCCGCAACACGGGTCCTGTGAATGTTTCCACTCCGTTCCCAGCAAGGTTTCACCTGCAGTAAAACCTATTTGACCTCGTGCGCCACACTCAGTCCCCTCCACAGTCACCCCGAATAACCACAACCGTCCGCAACACGGGGTCCTGTGAATGTTTCCACTCCGTTCCCAGCAAGGTTTCACCTGCAGTAAAACCTATTTGACCTCGTGCGCCACACTCAGTCCCCTCCACAGTCACCCCGAATAACCACAACCGTCCGCAACACGGGGTCCTGTGAATGTTTCCACTCCGTTCCCAGCAAGGTTTCACCTGCAGTAAAACCTATTTGACCTCGTGCGCCACACTCAGTCCCCTCCACAGTCACCCCGAATAACCACAACCGTCCGCAACACGGGGTCCTGTGAATGTTTCCACTCCGTTCCCAGCAAGGTTTCACCTGCAGTAAAACCTATTTGACCTCGTGCGCCACACTCAGTCCCCTCCACAGTCACCCCGAATAACCACAACCGTCCGCAACACGGGGTCCTGTGAATGTTTCCACTCCGTTCCCAGCAAGGTTTCACCTGCAGTAAAACCTATTTGACCTCGTGCGCCACACTCAGTCCCCTCCACAGTCACCCCGAATAACCACAACCGTCCGCAACACGGGGTCCTGTGAATGTTTCCACTCCGTTCCCCAGCAAGGTTTCACCTGCAGTAAAACCTATTTGACCTCGTGCGCCACACTCAGTCCCCTCCACAGTCACCCCGAATAACCACAACCGTCCGCAACACGGGGTCCTGTGAATGTTTCCACTCCGTTCCCAGCAAGGTTTCACCTGCAGTAAAACCTATTTGACCTCGTGCGCCACACTCAGTCCCCTCCACAGTCACCCCGAATAACCACAACCGTCCGCAACACGGGGTCCTGTGAATGTTTCCACTCCGTTCCCAGCAAGGTTTCACCTGCAGTAAAACCTATTTGACCTCGTGCGCCACACTCAGTCCCCTCCACAGTCACCCCGAATAACCACAACCGTCCGCAACACGGGGTCCTGTGAATGTTTCCACTCCGTTCCCAGCAAGGTTTCACCTGCAGTAAAACCTATTTGACCTCGTGCGCCACACTCAGTCCCCTCCACAGTCACCCCGAATAACCACAACCGTCCGCAACACGGGGTCCTGTGAATGTTTCCACTCCGTTCCCAGCAAGGTTTCACCTGCAGTAAAACCTATTTGACCTCGTGCGCCACACTCAGTCCCCTCCACAGTCACCCCGAATAACCACAACCGTCCGCAACACGGGGTCCTGTGAATGTTTCCACTCCGTTCCCAGCAAGGTTTCACCTGCAGTAAAACCTATTTGACCTCGTGCGCCACACTCAGTCCCCTCCACAGTCACCCCGAATAACCACAACCGTCCGCAACACGGGGTCCTGTGAATGTTTCCACTCCGTTCCCAGCAAGGTTTCACCTGCAGTAAAACCTATTTGACCTCGTGCGCCACACTCAGTCCCCTCCACAGTCACCCCGAATAACCACAACCGTCCGCAACACGGGGTCCTGTGAATGTTTCCACTCCGTTCCCAGCAAGGTTTCACCTGCAGTAAAACCTATTTGACCTCGTGCGCCACACTCAGTCCCCTCCACAGTCACCCCGAATAACCACAACCGTCCGCAACACGGGGTCCTGTGAATGTTTCCACTCCGTTCCAGCAAGGTTTCACCTGCAGTAAAACCTATTTGACCTCGTGCGCCACACTCAGTCCCCTCCACAGTCACCCCGAATAACCACAACCGTCCGCAACACGGGGTCCTGTGAATGTTTCCACTCCGTTCCCAGCAAGGTTTCACCTGCAGTAAAACCTATTTGACCTCGTGCGCCACACTCAGTCCCCTCCACAGTCACCCCGAATAACCACAACCGTCCGCAACACGGGGTCCTGTGAATGTTTCCACTCCGTTCCCAGCAAGGTTTCACCTGCAGTAAAACCTATTTGACCTCGTGCGCCACACTCAGTCCCCTCCACAGTCACCCCGAATAACCACAACCGTCCGCAACACGGGGTCCTGTGAATGTTTCCACTCCGTTCCCAGCAAGGTTTCACCTGCAGTAAAACCTATTTGACCTCGTGCGCCACACTCAGTCCCCTCCACAGTCACCCCGAATAACCACAACCGTCCGCAACACGGGGTCCTGTGAATGTTTCCACTCCGTTCCCAGCAAGGTTTCACCTGCAGTAAAACCTATTTGACCTCGTGCGCCACACTCAGTCCCCTCCACAGTCACCCCGAATAACCACAACCGTCCGCAACACGGGGTCCTGTGAATGTTTCCACTCCGTTCCCAGCAAGGTTTCACCTGCAGTAAAACCTATTTGACCTCGTGCGCCACACTCAGTCCCCTCCACAGTCACCCCGAATAACCACAACCGTCCGCAACACGGGGTCCTGTGAATGTTTCCACTCCGTTCCCAGCAAGGTTTCACCTGCAGTAAAACCTATTTGACCTCGTGCGCCACACTCAGTCCCCTCCACAGTCACCCCGAATAACTACAACCGTCCGCAACACGGGGTCCTGTGAATGTTTCCACTCCGTTCCCAGCAAGGTTTCACCTGCAGCAAAACCTATTTGACCTCGTGCGCCACACTCAGTCCCCTCCACAGTCACCCCGAATAACCACAACCGTCCGCAACACGGGGTCCTGTGAATGTTTCCACTCCGTTCCCAGCAAGGTTTCACCTGCAGTAAAACCTATTTGACCTCGTGCGCCACACTCAGTCCCCTCCACAGTCACCCCGACCAACCAAAACCGTCCGCAATACGGGGTCCTGTGAATGTTTCCACTCCGTTCCCAGCAAGGTTTCACCTGCAGTAAAACCTATTTGACCTCGTGCGCCACACTCAGTCCCCTCCACAGTCACCCCGAATAACCACAACCGTCCGCAACACGGGGTCCTGTGAATGTTTCCACTCCGTTCCCAGCAAGGTTTCACCTGCAGTAAAACCTATTTGACCTCGTGCGCCACACTCAGTCCCTCCACAGTCACCCGAATAACCACAACCGTCCGCAACACGGGGTCCTGTGAATGTTTCCACTCCTTTCCCAGCAAGGTTTCACCTGCAGTAAAACCTATTTGACCTCGTGCGCCACACTCAGTCCCCTCCACAGTCACCCCGAATAACCACAACCGTCCGCAACACGGGGTCCTGTGAATGTTTCCACTCCGTTCCCAGCAAGGTTTCACCTGCAGTAAAACCTATTTGACCTCGTGCGCCACACTCAGTCCCCTCCACAGTCACCCCGAATAACCACAACCGTCTGCAACACGGGGTCCTGTGAATGTTTCCACTCCGTTCCCAGCAAGGTTTCACCTGCAGTAAAACCTATTTGACCTCGTGCGCCACACTCAGTCCCCTCCACAGTCACCCCGAATAACCACCACCGTCCGCAACACGGGGTCCTGTGAATGTTTCCACTCCGTTCCCAGCAAGGTTTCACCTGCAGTAAAACCTATTTGACCTCGTGCGCCACACTCAGTCCCCTCCACAGTCACCCCGAATAACCACAACCGTCCGCAACACGGGGTCCTGTGAATGTTTCCACTCCGTTCCCAGCAAGGTTTCACCTGCAGTAAAACCTATTTGACCTCGTGCGCCACACTCAGTCCCCTCCACAGTCACCCCGAATAACCACAACCGTCCGCAACACGGGGTCCTGTGAATGTTTCCACTCCGTTCCCAGCAAGGTTTCACCTGCAGTAAAACCTATTTGACCTCGTGCGCCACACTCAGTCCCCTCCACAGTCACCCCGAATAACCACAACCGTCCGCAACACGGGGTCCTGTGAATGTTTCCACTCCGTTCCCAGCAAGGTTTCACCTGCAGTAAAACCTATTTGACCTCGTGCGCCACACTCAGTCCCCTCCACAGTCACCCCGAATAACCACAACCGTCCGCAACACGGGGTCCTGTGAATGTTTCCACTCCGTTCCCTGCAAGGTTTCACCTGCAGTAAAACCTATTTGACCTCGTGCGCCACACTCAGTCCCCTCCACAGTCACCCCGAATAACCACAACCGTCCGCAACACGGGGTCCTGTGAATGTTTCCACTCCGTTCCCAGCAAGGTTTCACCTGCAGTAAAACCTATTTGACCTCGTGCGCCACACTCAGTCAAAAAGTCCGCTTTATTATTCCTCGAGGATACATACTTTAATTAAAAAAGATTATCTTCAATTAGTTTTCGAATAAATTGATATTTAATATCTATGTGTTTAGTTTTAACACTTTCATGATTATTCCGCGAAAAATAAATCGCGGCCTGGTTTTCACAATATTGAACTGGCTTATCTACTTAATAAACACTTAATTCACAAATTATTCTATAATACCAAAGTAACTCTTTAACACTTTCTGTTAAAGAAATGAATTCAGATTCCATACTACTTAAAGCTATGTATTTTTGCTTCGACGTTTTCCAGACAAAAGGTATTCCAAAAAGTTTTATTATGTAACCACTACTTGAATGTCTATTCGTGAAGTTACAACCCCAGTTTGCATCCGAGTAAGAACACAGAATATTATTGCTAGGTTTTGACAAATTGATTTTATATGCCTTAGTCTGAAATATATAGTTTAAAATATCTACCAAAAATGTCCAGTGTTGATAGGTATACCCATTACAGAGCTGTGCCATGACATTTACGGCAAAAGAAATGTCGGGTCTAGTCCTACTTCCTAAAAATGACAAACAACCTATCAAGGAACGATACGGAAATTCACGCATAAGATCGTTTTCGATTATTTCCTCTTCCTTGATTTTTGGTGGTAGATTACATTCAATTTTGAAAGGTAATTTTACAAAAGTTTTGGGGATCTTTTTAAATCTAGATTCTAATTTTTCAATGTAGGTTCTTTGATGAACAAAAATAGTATCATTTATAGTTTCAAAATTACACCCAAAAAAAAATTTAACTGGTCCCAGTTCTGTAATTTCAATTATGGTTTTAATTTGATTAATAACTTCCTGCATTAAATTTTTAGACCTACAAAATAACACCACATCATCTACATAGACCACTAAAATAACATCTTTTGATTTATATACACAATTACACCACAGTAATTTCTCAAAGTTTAAATCCCTTAAAATTTTTATCCAACTCTATATTCCATTCTCGACCGCTTTGGTGCAGCCCGTATATTGCCTTTTGCAATAAGCAAACCTTTTGTTCAGCTCCTTTTTCTACAAACCCAATTGGTTGTTTCATGTAGACGGGTTCCTTTAAAGTCCCATAAAGGCATGCTGATTTTACGTCTATTTGAAAATGACACCAATTTAGAATAGTCACTAACAAAATCATTAACAACTTTACAATTGAGAAATTAACTGTTGGTGAAAAAACATCATGAAAATTTATTCCAGGCTTTTGTGCAAAACCCTGTGCAACAAGCCTTGCTTTGTACTTTTTGGGCTTATTATTTTCATCACATTTTATGTTATACACCCATTTGCATCCTATAACATTTGCATTACTGGGTGGATCTACTAGTAACCATACATGTCTTTCCTCCCTCCTTATTTCTTCAGACATTGCTAAATCCCACTTTAACTTGTCAGAGCTAATTTGAGTATCATTAAAAGATTTAGGCAATTCAACATTATAGCTCTCGTGTTGAAAAATGTCTATACAGTCGTCCATGTAATCCCAATCATTGGATGAAAGACACGTCTGGTTAGTAGATTGACCACTTACATTTTCTGCATCTTGAGGCTAAAGAAAATTTATTAGGTTCAAATGCAAGTTTATTTTTCTTACAAAACTTTTTGACATCTTTTAAAGACCTAAGCCATTGGTTGGATTCTGGAGGAAAATAATACACGTCTATCCGATCACTAAGATTTCTGGGGTTTTCAGTCCTTACCCACTTTGATAAATCAATAGACTGTAACCCATTTTCGTTATTTTCCAAAAATCCTCGTTATACTTATCCAAATAATAGGTTGCATAATCATGAGAGCGATCAACACCAAATAGTGATTTTACTCCAATTTTAGATTCGTCTATACGAACATGTACTGTTTCAACAATCTACATGTACTAATACCCTTTGGTTTTTAAGGCATAGCCAACTAGTATACCGCTCTTGGCTGCAATTTATTCCTTTGCACTTTTGGAACATGCACCGTATGCAAGGGATCCAAAAATTCTAAAATGCTTAACCGAGGGTTTGGGTATCCCGTCCATATTTCGTTTGGGGTTAGACCTTCAGTGAGCTTATGCTCACATCGGTTTTTAGTATGAACATACGCCAAAAGAGCTTCTGCCCAAAAGTTTGGTTTCAACCCGCTATCTTGCAGCATCGATCTGACGCAATTCATAGCCATACGATTAAAAACTTCTGCCACGCCGTTTTGTTCTGGTGTGTAAACCGATGTTCTTTCATGTTTAATACCCAAATCTGCCAAATATTTCTCAAACTCGGAATGACAAAAATCTAACGCACAATCCGTGCTAATGCATTTATTTTTTGATCCCGTTTCCCTCTCCGACTTTGCTAAATACTTTTTAAAGCATTCAAAAACTTCACTTTTTGATTTGACTAAGAAAACTTCGACTTTTCAAGAGTAGTCGTCAATTACAGAGAGAAAATATTTGCTTCCCCCTAAAGAACTTACTGGGGTGGGTCCCCACAGATCCATAAATGCACGATTTAAGACTTTATCCGATGAACGTTTATGCACATAGTCCTTTTTAAAAGATATTCTAGATATGTAATACTAGCAGTATGGTCCCGCCTTACTGGGGACCCGTTAACTTCGCATTGCTTCCTTTTAGAGGCATGTTTACTTGTGAAAATACACTCAAAATCAAAACAATGTTAAATTCGTATTGGCGTATAAAAAAAGCAAACACTAATAGAATAGCCCTCGTGTAGCTCTAGTGCGACGATAATTCAAAACTTAACCTAACCTAAGCAAACACTAATAGAGGATGAAGCAGCCTTAGGGCCAGCGCATTATCTCAACCAAACTCAATCAATCAAACTAATAGAGGATGGCGTCAAGCTCCCGTTTCGGCCCGGTCCATGTATTTTCAAGCCCTGTTATGGTCCCGCAATTCCACGTGGATGACGTTTTTTTAAAACTAATTATATTAATTAAAAATCACACTCAAATATGAAAAAACTAAGCCTCAGGTGCACACGTAGGTATTAAAAGGAACCTATATTAAAAATTTCGAATTTTTTAGAGCAGTCTAAGTAGGTTTTTTGCGATCCACAGACATACACACAGACAGACACACAGACACTTTCTTTTATTATTATAGATTCTAGCAGATTTAGAAATTTTACACACTTCACAATTAACATTAGCCCAATTAAGATTCTCTATTCCCTTTACACAATTATTTCTACTCATACTTTCAATTAAGGGCATGTTAATGTGACAAAATCTTCGGTGTACTAATTCCGAATTTAAAGTTAGTGCTGCAAAACCTTTAGTTTTATCTGGATATCCTCTTAGAACATAAAGCTTATTTACAAGAGGTGCAGAACAAAAATATTTCTTATCTTTATCATATATAATCATTTTACTATTATAAAATTCTCCGTGATAACCAGCTAAATCAATATTTGCCCCTCCAATCAAATTTTTCCTCATGTTAGGAGCATACATCACGTTTTTTTTACCCTTATAGCTACGTAATCAAACATACTTATACTTTAAAGGGATCAATTTACAAAATATTTCCTGACACTATATGTAAAATATGTAATACATTCGAAAATGAAACCGGGAAACACATAATTTTAACTTGTCCTATTTATGAATCCTTCAAAAGAAAATACTTTATTAATTCTAACAATCTTCTAGTATTTTTAAAATTGCACAACAAAAACTATTATAATATTTATAACTACTTAATATCAGTTTTAAAATTTAGACAATATATATTAAGATTCGATGATATTGACAGTTAGTTTACTTCCTTGTGTCTCTTTGTATGTATTTAAGTGGTTGTTTGTATTTCATTTGTTTGTTTTTTATAGGTATCCTTGCAATAGATTTATGTTAATATTATGTAACATTTTATTGTAATAACCATTGCCAACCATTGTAAACGGGTTTTGGCCCATTGCAATACATTTATTATCTATCTAATATTAAACCTTTATACTTAAAGGAAACCTGGTATAACATGTGCCAAAGTAACAAGACTATCATTCGTTTCTTGAATATACTAGTGTTACCTTGAACACTTTTTTTTTTAATTCTTAAGAAATTAAAAATTTGATGCTTGAAAAGATATCTAAGTCAAGGTTGCTTGTTTTCTTGTTGCTCTAAAAAATTTCATAAATAACTTTAACTTAAGGAAAATATAAATTATTTATCACAGGGCTCATACAACTTTTGTCTACCAAAATTCTAGGCCTTTTCAAGGCTTCACATTTAAATATATTAGCTTAAGGGAGCAGCTGTGTTCTTATATAACAAATAAACAACTTAAAATTTTGCTTCTATGCCAAAACTGACCTTAAGTTTGCAGCAGAAAAATGTACTAGGCGGAAGAAACTGCGTAAACAACGCTGCTGGCGCCGAAATTTCACCTACTCCTATTGGTTGCTCCTTTGACCCTGATATTCTTGCGCCCTGTTACGTCAAAATCGGAGGAAAAAATAATTAAAATTACACTTTAACTAAAGCTAAACTAATAAAAATAATAAATTTATGTCTTGAAATAACAAATAAAATTGTTTATTGAATGTGAAACAGCTTTTTTTATTCGATTCTCGCACACGAAAATGAGAACTATTTACCCTTTTTCTCGTAGAACATTTGTATACTGCAAACTTAAGGTAGGTTTAGGTATAGATATATTGTATTATTTAAAACATGCAGCTGGATACAGCTATATATGACAAAAAAAAAACTATTTCACATTTAACTGTATTAACTAGGGGGGGGTGGGGGAATATGAGGGTAAAATCAAGCATTTTCAAAATCATTTCAATAAAAACCTACTTTTTAACTAAATTTCAAGGAATTTTTTTGTATATAATATACATTTGAACTGTTTAGATTTCAAATATATTGAATATTTTTAATTTTTCCCCACTATATGCTTTAATATCTGGCAATTTAGGAACTTAGTTTCATACCCTCATTTTCCCCCAGGGTGGGGGAAAATGGGGGTATCTTAAATTTAAGAATATAATGAAATCAAAGATCCTTAATATAAAGATCAAATTGAAGCAAAATCATTCCTTATATTCCTCTTCACTTTTATTTTAGAAAAGCTAACTTTTAGAGATGATAATAATAGTAGAATAACAGAATATTTAATCAAAAGAGTATGGTGCTCTACTATTAAATTGAGGCTCCGGTAAAACTATACAGATTGCGCTGAAAATTTCAGAATGATCTTCATTGTCGATTTCTGGGAATTATCGATAGTTTTCCAGCTTTATTAATTTACATTATAAGTTCCAGTTTGTATCATTTAATAAATTAATTGCAAATGAAAACATTACGCATGTCATGTCTTCTAATCATATTCTAAAATCTACGTTGTAAAATGTATTAAATTACATTTTAAAAAATCTTGTTAAATGATTTTTTTAATAACACTGTACATTTTAATAACATTAATGATTTTTAAAAAATATACTCCAATTTAATCGAATTTAAGTTCATTCCACGGCCAAAACTCCATTATATCTTGCATGCATAGCTAAGCCTAATCATACCACCACTTTACCCCACTTCATTAAAAAAATTATAAAAAATTTAAAAATTCGAATTTTTCCTAGCTATTTTTGCAGAAATACTCTTCGAGAATGTGGCTATTGCATGGAACAATGCTTAAGAGCACAGCATGTTTTATAAAATAAATAGAACAAAGTTTTTACGAGTGAATTCTAACAGCTGAAACAAAATTAGCTTAAGAACAAGAATTTGAATGAATTAATTGTGTTGCCAGATTCTAAAAACCAAATAAAAGTAATTATAGATCATTTAAAAATAACATTCAAAGAAAAAACATGTTTTAAACATGTAATATAAATCTTAAGGAAACGGTTACATGACAAATAAACTATTTAATTGTACTCATTGCAACTTTAAATGGTCTTGGAAAATATAAAACTCTTTCCTTTTGCTGAATTTTAAACACATGGCCACAAATAATCCAACCCAAAGCTTTTACAACTTTTATAACATATTAATATAAAATCCATTTTTAAGAATCCTACTAACTTTTCCTCATAGGCGGTGGTTCCACCTCTTCATCACTGGACAGCTGAATGTTGTCATCACTATCGTAACCATCTTTATTTTTAGCTTCAATAGGCTTTATAGCGGCGTATACATCAGCTTCGTCATCTGAGGATATTAAGTACGGTTAATAAAAATACATATATGGAACAAAAACAACATGAGTTTAACACGATTAAACAAAAAATGGTAAAATCTACATTTCACTTTCCTTGTTTTTCACCTTTTTGCTAAAATGCAGAGAAAAGCAGGATCCATTGGCGGGGCATTTAGTCCTTATGACAGTGAGTCTAACAAAAAAAAATCCCCCCAAAAAATGATGTCTGGTCACAACAGTTATATTATTATTGCAATATCATAATTAGTTTTAAACAGATATAATTAGTTAAAAAAATTACGACAAATTCTGCATTAATTGCACTAAAGGGAAATTTGAGTGCTTCTTTTCGACAACAAACATTAAAAATTGGAGCCCAAGTTTTGCTCAGACAAATAACGTCAAGTATCAAATGTATTTTGTGGTATAGTGTTGAAGTTTTAATTTCAAGTGTTTGAAATCTCAATAGTGATGCACAATTACAAGTACATCAATAAAGTATTTCAGTTTGAACCCAATGCTACAAAGATGAATTATTTTAATCTTACAGATTTCATACTATTTTCGAAACTTATACATTCAATGAATTTATTCTATGAAGGTTTAAATGAGCAATTTTGGTGACGAATTAATTATTTTACAAGACTAATTTTAAAACGCACCTTCGTGCGTGAGATCTGTAGCTAGAATGAGAAAAATTGGCCAATTTTCATTGTTACCACATAGTGTTAAAAAATTTTTTAATTTAGAATAAATTAAACAGGGGTTTAAACAATGCATATCTAATTTGGAAAGCTGCTTCATCATATCATTGTTAAAATGTGTTTAAAAATATATTATAAAATAAAATGATGCGGGAAAATGAAACTTTAATGTTTTTATTTATTTTAGGCTATATAACTATAGAATTTGTTTTTAAAATTCATCAGTTGAGCAATTTTTATGACGAAATAATTATTTTACACGACAAATTTTAAAAGGCACTTTCGTGCGTGAGATCTGCAGCTAGAATGAGAAAAATTGGCTAATTTTCATTGTTACCACATAGTGTTATAAACAAATGTTAATTTAGAATAAATTAAACAATGGTTTAAACAATGCATTTCTATTTTGGAAGGCTGCTTCATCATATCATTGTTAAAATATTAGGGGTATGCCTATGAAATAACCCTTTTTTTAAGAAAACTTACCGGTGAATTTTGCATCGCTGGATGAGGGTAATAAATCGAAGTATATACCATTAAAATCAGTAACTTTTGTTTATCTTTTTGGTAAATTATGGATTCCTTCGTGATAGAACTTTGCGTCCTGAGAGGTAAAAAACGAATATGCTTATTTTTCAACTTCATCAAAAGTAGCGAAGTGCTGCTCAGCCATACCATGTTCCATGGATCTGAGTAGGTGATAGTCTGAAAGACCAATATCTGGAGAATATAGCGGGGGCAATAAAATATCCCATGTCAGGTTTTTAAGGTGTTTTTAACGTTATTTGTGGTGTGAGGCCGCGCATTACAATGGAGCAAAATAACTGTTCCGTGTCTGCGAGCCCATTCTGGCCATTTTTTGATAAATTCCTAGTTTACATCTTTTAATTGTTGTTGATATTGATCAGAAGTAACTATTTTACCAGGTTTAAGTAGCTCATACTTAAGAAGGCCTTTTTGATCCTACCAAACACAAAGAGCTGTCTCTTTCAAATCTATTTTCTCTTTAGAGTCAATGTTGAGCGTTAGCCTGGAGTCAACCAACATTTTTTTCGTTCAGGATTGTCAAAATATATCCATTTTTCATCACCTGTGGCAATTCGACGCAGGAAACACTTTCTTTGATGTCGATTCAAAAGTTGCTGGCAAGTGACTTTTTTGTTCTCCATCTGTAACTCTGTTAAAGCATGTGGTACCCATTTTCCTTCCTTGCAAATTATTCCCAAGGCATGAAAACGTTCACTGACACATTTCTAAGTTACATTTAACATTTCTGAAATATGTACCCGCGACATTTTTGGATTTTTATCCAAAATTGTTTGCAATTCTTTATCTTTAATTTTTTTTTGGTGGTTTTCAATTATCTTTGTCTATCACATCAAAATCAGCTTTTTTAAATGAAACAAACCATCATTTTCAAAATGATTCAGATGGACCATTGTCTCCATAAGCTTTTTGAAGCATTTGAAAAGCTTTAGCAGCAGTTTTTTTCAAAATAAAGTAATGGATTAAAATTTCCCGCAAATGACCCTTTGTTGGCATGAAACATGACATCTTAAAAGCCTAGAATGACTATGAAAAAAACACAGCAGTAACTAATGCCCCTGGCAGGTGAAATGTTAAAAGTAGTCTGACAAAATGCTAGTAGGACGATTCCACACTTTTATTAACCCGGGTGCAGTGCCATCTGTTCATATAATGTCATTTCATAGGTATACCCCATTATAAAACAAAATGATACGGGAAAATGAAACTTTAATGTTTTTAATTATTTTAGGCTATATAACTATAGAAATTCTATTTAAAATTTTGACAGATGCCTTGAAAATAACAAAACCCATATAATAATTACATTTTTTTAACTTATAAAAAATATATTCAAAAATCATCTACATTGATAATAACTAAATAGAACATAGTTTTGGATTATGTATGTGATTCATTTGATATAACATTTATAGAAAAACATAATCCGCAAGCATAGAAAATGGGTATTAGTAAAGATATATCAAGGATTAAAAAACAATAGGCGTAACGTCACAGTGACAAATACAGGGTGAGGCAAAAGTGGCCCCAACGTAAAGATAAGAATAAGACAGAAATGCTGCCAAGTCAAAAACCAATGCAGAAACAGGTTTACTAACTGAAGCTATTTTGATTGCTTCAATATAAAGCCCAAACAAACGCTTGACGAATTATTTCCAGGAAACTACGCTATGGTTTGAGATGCAAGTTGAAATGAAATATAAACCAGGTTTGTAGAGCTGATCAAAAAAAGTTCTCACTAGTTATTATTTCGGTCGTTATTTATTCCAGAGAATCGAAAGTTTTTGTTAATACAAAACATTCTAAATTGATTACAAGACACCAAAATTAGCATTATGATACAATACAATATACTAACATTCATACAATAAGAACTAATATCTGAACTCGCCACTAGTCTATGAGTAACTCTAATGTGAAGCTAATCCGATCCAAACTATGCAAAAACAGGTTTCAGGCGGCTTCAAGCTTCAAGAGTTTTCCTCGCCAAGCGTTTCAGCGTATTCCTATCTCTAGACCAGGGCCACTTTTATTTGTCTCACCCTGTATTGTATTAGTTTTATGGACGCTGCTATGTTCTTAATAATAGACAATTAACATTGAATACACCTTTTAAAAAAAAACTTTTTTCAGAACTTCAATTATACGCTAGATTTAATTTTCTTCATTAATTTTCAATGTTGAATAAATACTAGCGGAATAACTTATTTCTTGTGTGCATCAAAATAACCAAGTTACATTTTCCAAAATGGTCTCCAATAATTTTACGGCATGAAATAATTATAATGATCATTCAATTTTATTTTTGCACATTATATATCCTCTAATGGTTTTAGATTTGAATATATATTAACTTAAATTATGTATATTATAATATTTAATGGTGAATTCTTGAAAATGTATACACTAAAAGAAATCAGGTCAAGCTCATTTTAAATATAAATACAATTAGTATTAAAATTATTTTAAGCATAAGTAATTTTGAAATTGCTAATGGTTATGAATAGCATAGAAATGTACTAACAGTTATAAAGTAGCTTAAAAAAAAAGGTATAGTTGCCTATATTATGTAGGATCGATTAAAAGACTTCCTTCTTGATTCTTGCAATATTATACTTATAAATGCATTAAAGGAAATATTGTTATGATTATTTTATAATTAAAGCGAAATTACTAATAAAATATATTTAAATACATGTATATAATTAATCATAATTAAATTCGATTGAACTAGTGATTGATAGCCAATACCGGAAACCTGGCTACTTGAATAAATTTGCCTTGGACGGGTTCTGTTCTACTAAATAGCCTCTCAATGTAGTATATATTTTTCAAAAAGTATAGAGTATATTAACTGAACTTGTAATACATATTTTTTTTACTATTAATATAAAAATAATTAATAAAATAAATAATTACTTAAAAAACATTTTAAAAAAGTACATGAGTTAAAAAAATTGATTCAAAATCAAATTGAATTATTTTTACAATTATTTAACATTTATTTTATAAATTATTTCACAACTTTTTAATTTTTAAACGACGAAGTTCTATCAATTGCTGTTAATTGAAGAATTTGTACCCGATTGAATTTCCCCGCCTCTGTTAGGGGTGCCATCTATCTAAAGGTGTACCAAACGATTTTAGCATTTTTTTTTTTTTTTTTTTTTTTTTTTTTTTTTGAAAATAAAATCGCAGTTTTAGAATTATCGCTCGATCATATTTATAAACGGATTTTTCTGAGAATGCTACTCAATGATATCTAAAAAACTCAGTGCGACGATAATTCAAACCTACCTACCCAGAAGTCTGTAATTTCATCACCGATGAAAATATTTTTCATTGTACCGCAGCTCTACAGATCCACAAGTTGATCCTGCTCTTCTTCAGTGAGGCCTTGGATTTTGTGCCGTCTGCCGTCAGGGTAAGGTCCAGGGAAATACTTTCTAAAAGTGGTGGCTCGGCTACATTGATCTTGATCTGTTCACACAAACTCTCCTCTGATGACTCCAAGAATTGTTTTTAGGTATAAAAGTTATAGTAACTTGTTTTTCCATCCTTGACGCCTAGATCTGACACTTTTTGACCAGAACACTAATATTATCATCAACTTTGAACTTGTCTACATTTTTTCCTTGTAAACTCAAGTTCAACACATTAAAGTGTTTTAACACATGAGCTAAGTACGCAACTGAGTAAAGCAAAGAGAAGTTAGTGAGAAAATTTTGAGTGGTAGTTTTGGGCTAGACTCTGCTCATGCAGGAAGCGTCGAAAAAAATTCTGTTATCAACCGAAATATATTTGAAATATATATTTTTATTCTATTAGCAACTTGCGGACCCCTCAGGCATAGCTCGCGGACCCCTGGGGGTCCGCGGACAACCTGTTGGGAACTACTGAACTAAAGGATTGCCCAGTTCAGTTTGTCACACCTTAGCTGAGCGCGATTACCCTCTGAGCGCTATTACCCGCAGGGCCTGTCCTTCCATAAGGCCTGTTAGACCCGGGCCTAGGGCCCCCAAATTTTAGGGGTCCCTGAATTTCAGTTTCTACTGTAGTAAATGCCGCAAATCCCCAAAATATCAGAAAAGTAAAAAAAAAAATTCTGATGCTTCACTTTGTTTTTTTTTCTTGGTTATGAATGAGAAATTGGCCTGTCGGGTTTTTTTTATCGATATTTATAAGGCAGCCACTAAAACCGTAGCAAAATATGATACACAGGTCAATATTGCACCATCATTTTGGAAATCATACAAAACATTTTCCGTAAAGGAGCCCCCAAAATAGGTTAGTGCCTATAGTCCGGTTTTCCTAAAGCAGGCCCTGATTACCCGTCTCTCCCCTAGTGATTGAAATAGTCGAAGAAGCCAATATCTGATTTTAAGACAGATCCTGGAGTAAATGATAGTTATATGTATTTATGTTCGGAAAACTCCCTGACTTCCCTTAAAAAAAAGAAATAGGTTGGCTATATTTATGGTGGTTGTGGGTGCTTTTTTTTTTTTTTTTAAAGACAACTTTTTAAGAAATTAAGTAGTTTTATCGCATTGACATATTTTTAATTTAAACTATGAAAAGTTTGATGATATCTTCTTTGAAATAATAAAATAGTGATATAGAAACGTGTAAAACTCTATTTTACAGTTTTCTGTTATGAAATTAATGGCATGAAAATATTTGTTTCGAAATCATTTTCCCGAAATTACCATAAAATAGTTTAATAGAACTAAAATTAAGAATAATCTATCAATAGTAACTTGTATGTAGGTATTATTTATCCCTTTCAAGAACTGAGTTCGCAAAATTACATAAAACCTTTTCTTACATATTTAAAAAATAACTTTAAAAAAACTCTTATTTCCCCAATTCTAACTTTAAATTATTTCACAGAAAGGAGGTTCCCTCGACATTCTTATTCAAAGTATTCCAAACGTCATTACTACCCTCACCCATGACTCAAGTTAAAAGGTTTGTTCTAATACTTGAAAAATTGCTGATGAATCATACCTTTCCAACAAAAGACTCTGTGAATTGGACTGTGAAAGACTATTGCAGCTCTAATGCAGTAACAACCAAAAAAATGAAGAGTACACAGGAAAAACAAACCGATTGATTTTGTAGAGAAGTTTCCTTAGCAGGCCACTTTGGCGATGATAGCGAGTGATCGCCTAAACTTGTGCAAGGAAACCAGCTCCTACCACAGAGATCATACATAGTTAAAGTAATAAAGCGGCAAATCCCGTGACCTCCAATGCTAACAACGGGACGCGCAAGGAGCTCCCAGAAGAATCCCAATGAAGCCAGTGTTGTATGTCACGTGATCTTTCACTCTAATACTTTAACTACTATCTCTGTTGTTCCTAGCTACCAAGATTCAGGCGATTGACGATCCCGACGATTGGACCAAGCGAAGAAGAAAGGGAGAAACCGGTTTTCTGTCGCCAATGTCCACCAAGCAGACAATTGCGGGCGCCCGCCTAGTAAATCAATCGGTTCTTCCCGTGTACTCTTCAAATAATTTTTTAAAAAAGTTTTCCAAGTGAAGCCATTAAACACTCGAATATTTTGAATTTGACTTGGAGGCTTTCAATCTCTTAAGGGGGTTCAGTATGTTGTATATCGGTAATGTTAAATTGGCCAATTGCAATGTACCTTTTCACAATAACTACTGATCAGATCATCTTAAAAATTTCTGTGTGTGTTATACCAACCTTATATATTAATCTGCGGTTAGAAGTTTTTTTGTAAATAACTGTTAGATTTTTTAAAATAAAATAAGTTTTAAAGTACCCAAAATATCATGAAATTTTTCACTTTTTAGCCTCATAATTTTTTTTTTACTTTAGTTTTATTAAAATTTATAACCTCAGATTAATCTATACTATGTATTACATCATGTAAAAAAAATCACGAGAAAACGCAGCATAGTTTTTGAGAAAAGGTACATCGAAGTTCAAAAAATCAAGTTCTGAGAAAAACGCGTTTAAAGTTTTTATTGTTAACCCACTTCCTTACGAAGCCATGACATTAAAATGGCTTTTAATGTCAGAAATATTTTTCCAATCGTCTTGATACTTTGTGACATTATTGATAAAGGTTGTAATAGTATTTTAAGCCAATAATTTTTGTTTTGATTTTTTCACCGATTTTAGGGTATTGAACCCCCTTAAGACCCGAGCAAAAACCTACACGTATGTATATTCTTATTCTATTCTAAACATACTTTTCATACAAATATATGCTAAAAAGTATGTTTTTAAAAATTATGTTCAATAGTTACTTACAGCTTCAAAAAATTAAATAAAATAAAGCACCTCCCCCATTTTATAATTCAAATGCGATTTACCCTAGATGCTCATTTTTAGGATTTTAGTTGATCAAAAACACTCTAAAATAATTTGTTGGAACAAAATACGTATGAGGTAGTCTTGACATCAAAATGAGTTATAATGATAAATGCAATGATGAATGAATACAAAATGAGTTAAAGTTACTAAAGAGACAAGCCTTAACTCTAAAAATACACATTTTTTGTGCTATAAATGCAACAAAAAAGGCTGTATCACTTGCAGTGAACATATTATTTTAACATTGCTTTTAAGGCTTTTCATCACCTCCATACCCGATCCTCCTTCGGTCGGGCTTGCTAATGGTAAGTCTATGGGGAGAAAATGGTTTTTGTTCAAAAAAAAAAAGCAATGAAGTTATAGGAATATTTTGATGCGGTTTTTTTTTAATTCATAAAACTTCTATAAAGTTGTGCTTTTAGAGGTTATTTTTAAAAAAAAAACGTTACTTGCCTTTTTTTTAATAGAAAAAATTTAGATTAAAAAAAAGTAAATAACCTTTTTAAAAAAATACCCTTTAAAAGCACAACTTTATTGGAGTTTTATGAATTAAAAAAAAACGCATCAAAATATTCCTATAATTTCTTTGCTTCTTTTTGGAACAAAAACCATTTCCCCCCCCCCCCCATAGATTTACCATTACCAAGCCCGATTGGGACGGGGTATGGGGATGATGAGCAGCCTTAATGCAAAATGCCTTTAAAATTAACTACTAAAAGAAGGTTTTGAAAAGATTGAAAAAAATATTTAATATAATTTTTTAAGAACTAATATCGTATTGACCCTTGTTCAACTTTTTTATATAAATAAATGACTGATACCTGTAATCAAAGGCTGATAACTAATATTTGAATCTTCTTACCTCGAACCAGGCTTCGGAACTACACTGCTCAAAACAATTAGGGGAGCACTTTTTAATTCCAACTTTAACTTCACTCCCAACTTTTTAATTTTTATCCTATAAATCTAAAATTTGTTAAATAGGTTCACTATGCATTCGAAATGAAATAGTAAAAAACAGGAGAAAAAATTGTAAGTTTTTAATACTTAAATTTAAAGGGGGGAAATGGAATAATAACTTTTTAATAAAGTATAACAATAATTTTTTCAAAACTTTTTTTGTTAACAATAGTTGAAATATATTTTTAAACATCTAAAAAATGCAAGCATGAAAAATTTAGGGTCAATTTATTTTCTAAAACTGTTTTAAACTGAAATTTATTTTACCATATTTTTCATATTTTCATTAATATAAAAAAATATATTAAATTCTTCAAAATACATTATTCTTCCATCTAACGATACACAAGTGGCGAATTTAACTTAGTCAGAAAAAAATCACAAGCTGATGATTCCCAATGGAATCATTGGGAGCGAAAGGGTTTAAAACATGTGCTCCCCTAATTGTTTTGAGCAGTGTAATTAACGTGATAATTGTTTGTGGGGAGGTTTTAAAAAATTTCCCTAAATTGGGACGCCGGGTAGCAAGAGGTTATTAGTTTCTCTCGACAAGCATTTCCTACATTCGCATCTCTATGCTGAGGCCACTTTTATTTGCGCTACTCTGTATAAGTTTAAATTAACAGGACTTTCACATGAATTTAAGAAATGCTAAATTGGGATGGGTGTTAGTTCCTTTAAAACAACTGCAAACCTTAATAAAAAGAAGCAGAAAGATTGGCAAAACAATAAATAACTTTATTGGGGAGAATAACTATTTACAAGTTCTCTATCTAAAAATCACCACCTTCCAGATCTTTTCTTGCCTGTGTACTTGGTGTCCGACCTCACTTCCCTGAAAGAAGCAAAACATTTTGGCTTGATTAGATTGAAGTCTCATCATCAGTTTCGGTGACTGAAAGTTGTCAGGTCTTAATTTCACCTAGAGTCCTTAGAGATATCATCGGTAAAATGACAAAACCACGAATGTGCAGAAACACAAATATGCTAAGAGATGGAAAACCTAAAACGGTTAAACCGGCTTTTGGCTTCGGTTAAATGGGCAAAAAAAATTTCAGCTGAACCGGTTAAAACTGAAGAACCGGCTTGAATAAACATTAACCGGCTAAACTGAAGATTATTGTTAGTTTGCATTATTGTCGCACAAGAGCTGCACAACGGCAGCTGGGGACAGGCATCATAATTAAGAACCACAGTCAAATGACAAGCCGACACCCCTAAGCCGAAGGGAAAATTTAATGCAGTAAGATAAAACAATGAATTATGGCATCACAAAATATGTCATAGTAGATTTGTATTATGTGGGTTTATTGTTTATTAACACTCTCGACGCGGATAATGCCTTAAGGCATCATGAAAAATGCTACAGGTAATGCAATTCCTAGGACACCTTACACAGCAGCGAAAATCTTTAGAAAGAAGCACAGGAAGCGTTATATTTTCATTAAAAAACTGCGTCCTGCACTCAAGTGCCGACTCGTCAGGCGATTGTGGTTCTAAATTGAGACGCCCGCCAATAGCCCTCTTGTAGCTCTAGTGAGAGGGTAATTTAAACCTAACCTAAATAGACAGCATGAATCGTTCAACCAACCAAGCAACTAGAACCGGTTTTTCAAAGGCCCGGTAATTAGTTACTTTTAACTAGTCCAGGTAAAAACCGGAGGGTATAAAAAGAACCAATTGAAACGAGAAGCGGTTAGTTTTTCAAAAACTGCAAATCCCTGGAATCTGCACATTCGGGGTTTTGTCATTTGACCGACGATATTAGTTCTACAGTGAAAGCTCTACTACCCACCACCTTGACTTACCACCAATTTTTCACGGCACCGATTATTTCCCGTATGTGTTCAATGTTAAAAGCCAATCAGGGAGAGACCAGATCTCATTCCCCAAATGACCGGTTTCAAACCCCATTTCATGATAAATTATCTTTTTCCAGCACTTGTCAATAGGTAGATTTGCAAAAAATCGAAGAAAAAAAATTGAAGAGTTTTTTTCTTACTTTTTAAAAAAATATTTAATTCGTACATATTACATGCTTGTTTGCAAAAATAGTTAGTGTAGTATTTAAGATATGTACTAAGTTTGTTCAAAAGTAAGTTAGTAGAATCTTGTGTATATTGTTTTCGAATTAATAAATCTAATGATAAATAGATTCTTGTAATTTTGTAATGGTTAATATGTTTTGAAATGCTATTTCAACTTTCGCGCTAATTAACTTTTTGTACTCTAGGTGCGACCAACCCCCATTTACGACCGATTTATTAGAGAAGGGGAGGATGGTCACTATTAGAGAGAGAGGTTTTACTATACAACATAAATTGAGTTATAACAACTTAGCAAAATAGCATGTTTAGCATTGAGGGCACTTAATTGATCCTTAATAAAGAAAGCATGTGACAAAACCAAAACAAGTTTTTTCCAACAGGGCTGTTAATTTGGTGGTCACACCTATTGCAGACTCAACGTATTCTTCAGAACTGTAATCTATTTTTTGTGGCACCATCCAGATGGCTCTAATACAATGAATGGCTCAGGTAACAATGAATCTGAACTCTCTGTGCACATTAAAGTATGTCAAGAGAACCCAAGCCGAATAGGAACTCGAGGGATCTTTTGCGTGCTACATAACCATATGACATGCAAGTCATATGGTTATCATGATATTAATCATGGCAAACGGCAACAAGGGGACCATACATAAATTATGTCACGCTCAGAGGGGGAGGGAGGGGTATGCCACAGCATGACGGATCGTGACATGGAGGGGGGAAGGGGTAATTGCTTGAATGACGTAACAATTAGAAATTTCCAATTTTGCAAGAAAATCTGTCTTATATAAAAGTTTTTAGAAAGAAATCTGAACTTTTTTCACATAAGATCATCATAAGAAACAAGATGGGGGGATTATTGCATGCCACAACGTTGGCATAATTAGCTTTCTACATTTTACAGACCTTTTCTTAATGGAACTTAGTAGTAACGCGCAAAATTGTGACACTATCTTGAGGAATCAGAGTACTAGCAGCTACATGGACGAATACAAAAAAGACCCAGAACTAGACAGTTGACCGATCCAATTGCAGCCCAACCCTTTTTTTTATAAAAGATTAGAGAATGGCTAGTTTATCCTTGAACAACCAAAATGTAAATACAATGTCGATCTATTCCTATGAATAAATTATTTAGCCAAGACAACTTTTACTTTTTTTCCCTTCCAAGTTAATTTTTTAAAAAATATATTGATTTATTCAACTATTAGAAACACACACACAAAGGGAAATATTAAAATCAACATTTTTTGAAAAAAAAAGGGGGGGGGGCGTGCAACAAACAAGGCATAATTTTAGGGGGAGGGGTTCGATTAAATGTGACGGGTCAAAAAAGCCACATTTTAGGTGATGTAATTTATGTACGTCCCCCAAAGAAAAAATGTTGATTGTATGACTTCAATATCACTTAATTGCACAGTAGTAGAAACCGTGTAGCATGCTTGCAAAAACATAGTGATAAAAAAAGTACAGTATTCATCATTGCAGAGCCATAACGTTATGAATTTTCTAAATAAAATTAAAGATTTGGAAAGAAAAGCTTTATCCGAGGAATACAAGAGAAGAGCGAGTCTGCGGAAAAGTGTATGCAAGGCAAATTTTATATTTTTATAAATTTTTCAATTGGATTTTTAGACAAAACACAGCCGCTTGAAGGTGCACAGTAAACCTTTGCATAATGTTGAATCGCAAGGGGGGGGGGGGTGGAAGTTTTTTTTCATGCAGCCAAATTTTTCCCGTAACAAGTCATGCTGCAGCCACAGTCAGAAAGTTCTGCTACTGGGCTAAATTGTCTTTTGAGAAATTATACTTACTTTCCTTGTCGTCTCCTCCTCTCTTTCTTGGCCATTATCCAGTCACGCCTCTTGACAGACTCGTCGTGTCTCACTTTCCCTCTGGAAGTAAATATAGAACAAGTCAACTAACTACTATTAAGAACTAAGTTGTTGAATATTTCAATATTTTTAACAAATTTACATTTAAAAACAAGAAGTTCTAAAGGAACCTCTCCATAGAAATACAAGTAGGTTAGAAACAGTAACTGTCATCAAGAACCGCTTCTTCACAATATTTATACAAATTACAAAAATTGCCAAACCCAGCATCCAGTCATAATTTAAACTCTTAAAAGCCTGAATCAACCATTTTCATTAATTTTCCTTTGTAAATAAAATTAATATTTATCATCCGCTTGATTCATTTGCAGTTCTAAGAATATTTAAATATTTATTAATTAAAATACACGACACTATACTGACAGATAGAACTGATTTTGGAAGGGGGGTAAGGACGGACTTGGCCAGCATGTAAGTACTTTTTACAGAGTGTCCACTAAATCATAGGAAAAAAATTTCCCGAGTTATCCAGGATGAATTTTCCATTTTTCCAGGTTTAATCAAACTAATGTTTTAAGGATATTTTTCATATTTTAATAATCTTGAGGCTATGATAAGCAACATTTTTCTTTTTTAAATTTATGGTTATAAAATCGTAACCTCAAAATTTCTTAAAAAAGTATGTATTTTCATTTTTATTGTTACAACATCTTAACACTACAAACATAGTAATACCTGAAAAGAATATATAAAAAAAATCCGAATTTTATCTTTTAAAAAAAAAAGTAAAGTATGTTAAAATTATACTCTGATCATTTAGAAAAACTGGACAGGATTTGCATGCTCTTTTCAGTTAAGCATACCAGTTTTCCAGATCGAACCAAAATCCATATTTCTTCATACAATAGGGTACTTGACTGTTTTTATGAACCTCATCTTCCCTCACAGGTTTAAAAGTCTATCTCAAAAATTAAAGAAAAAATTTTCTAAGGAATATGGATACCAAGGATTGGAATAATGCGTTACTTGTAACACCATTACCTGTATCTGTTACTTTTTTAGAAAACGCCGTTTAACACTGTTATGTTTTTCAGAGAGTAACTGTAGCGGTAACAAAAAGTAACGGAAAATAATGTTACTTTTCCATTACGTTATCGATAAAAAAACCTTACAATATTAAATTAATTATAGGTTGAAACTAAAAATAACAAACATACACAGTTTTTGCAAAATAAATCTTTAAATAATTAAGAAAAATAATTTTAAAATTGCTTTTTTTATCGCTAAGACATGTGATCACAACACAAACACATTGATTTGGGTGACGTCACTAGTATGCATAAAGAAATTTGTGTGATGTTTTTTTTTTGCTTGCAATTAAACTGGATTTAATCTAATTTTTATCATCAAAATAAGAATTATATAGATAGCGGAAGGAGGTTTTACAGAAGCAGATAGTTCAAATTTGTTTAAAGTGGATTCCAAAACGGTGTTTCAAAGTTTGTTTATCGTTACTAGTGACATCATAGATACCACATGACAGCCAGAAAGTGGTGTCGGGCGTGATTTTTTGTCCCAATTTGAAAATTCATTTTCCCTCCCTTTTTGGGAGTATTTTTTTAAAAGAAGAACAAATACGGGTCGAATATTTTTGGCATAAGAACAATTTAAGCCAATAATTTTTTTAAAGTCAAGTACCCTTGTGTTCCAGTGAAATTCATGAAAATTGTAACATACTTAGCTTTGACGTATTTGACATGGTTCTGCTCTGTTGATTCCTCTGTTCCAAGAGCAGCGGGCAACTGCTGAGCCCCTCCAGTTAACAAAACTAAGAAATACCTGGCAAACAATTCCATTGTTAACAAAGACAGACAAAGAAAAAAAACACTAATGTTTTAAATATCTTGTTTTGAAATGGTTTAGTTTTAATGCCACACCTGTTTAGTTTAACCTCTTGCGACCTGGTCTCCCCTTTTGGGGACACTTTTTAAAACCTCCCCACAAACAGTTAGCATGTTAATTAGTTTTGAAATTGACCTGGTCCGATAGAAGAAGATCTAAATATCAGTTTTCAGCCTTTGATTACAGGTATCAGTAATTTATTTCTATAAAAATTGAAGTAGAAGGAGGGTCAATACATTATTAGAGTTCTTAAAAAATAATTTTAAATTTTTAGAATTTTTTTGCAAACTTTTCAAAAAATTCTTTTATAATAGTTCATTTTAAAGGAATTTTGAATTAAAACAATGTTAAAATAACCTGTTACCTACAAATAAGTGATACTGTCTTTTATGCTGCATTTATAGAAAAAAAAATGTATTTTCAGAGTTTAAGGCGTGTCCCTAGTAACTATTAAACATATATTTTTAAAATTTTCTTTGAAAAACATACTTTTTAGCATATATTTGTAAAAGTATGCTTAGATTAAGAATATACCTGTAGGATTTTGCTTGGGTCTTAAGAGGTCAAAGAAGCTAACTCACTTATACCTTAGACAACTTTTTCTTTAATTTTTGTGATAGACTTTTAAAAGTTTGTGAGAAGATAAGGTTCATAAAAACGAACATAAAAATACTTTAATGCAATAAAAATATAATATTAATAAATAAAGTAATTAGCAATTAATTAATTTAAATGTGCCAAATTGTGAACAACATAACAACATTTCAAATTTCTAGTTTTATAGAATTTTTGCAGAAAAGAAAAGAGTAAATATCCATGCATGAGACTGACAAAAATTTATGCTCTAAGCAAAGCAGTTATTTAATCATGATAGCATGAAATGGCAAGCTGATTTTTTTAATTGAAATTTATAAATGTCTGTAAAACATTTATGATTTGTTAAAATGTACTTGGCAACATGCCCTGATTCACACTCTTTTGAATGCACTTCTAATTTTTCCTTAAATCGAAGCATATATTAATTTGAGATATCAGAGTTCAGAGTACAAGCATATTCCGAAAAAATTCCTTCTTCACAAAATGAGTTCAAGGTTTTCATTGTAATATTAATGACCATTGCCTTGACAAGACTGCCTGTAAATCAAAAACAATTCACAGTACAACGAATCTACTTGCACCATTTTAAAGATAAAGAATCAGATATTTTAATGCAAAAATATCGAAACCCCCATTTTGATGAATTTTTCCGTTTTCTAAGGTATAATTGGATACCTTAAGTAAAATGCTCTAAATTTCCAAAAAATTAACATTTGTTTTTATTACTCACTTTTTGGCCTTTGAACTGTTAGGGTAATCCACCACCAGGCCTCCACCAAATCCAGCTTTCATTGCTTGCTGGGTGACAAGTTCAATCTGCAAAAAAATAATTGAACAAAAAAAACCTACAGCCGTCTGATAAAATATAAAACGGGTTTCCCATGTCCAACTTATGAATTTAACAGCGTGGTAGGACTCTTCAATATCATATACTAGCAGTATGGTCCCGCCATACTGGGAACCCATTAACTTCGCATTGCTTCCTTTTAGAGGCATGCTTACTTGTGAAAATGCACTCAAAATCAAAACAAAATTAAATTCGTGCTAGTGCATGCGCACTTAAAAAAGCAAACACTAATAGAGGATGAAGCAGCCTTAGGGCGAGCGCATATCTCAACCAAACTCAATCAATCAAACTAATAGAAGATGGCGTCAAGCCCCCGTTTCGGCCCGGTCCATGTATTTTCAAGCCATGTTATGGTCTCGCAATCCCACGTGGATGACGTATTTTTGAAACTAATTATATTAATTAAAAATCACAATCAAATATGAAAAAACTAAGCCTCAGATGCACACGTAGGTATTAAAAGGAATCTATATCAAAAATTTCGAATTTTTTAGTGCAGTCTAAGTAGGACTTTTGTGATCCACAGACATACACACAGACAGACACACAGACAGACTCTTTCTTTTATTATTATAGATATGTAACATGTTAAGTTACAAATAGTATCAAGACAATTATAAAATATAAAATAAAGGTTTTTATTGGTATGGGCGAAGAGCCCAAGTTTTGGCGTGGTGCTACATGGACGTTTTCTTCAGAAGTGTTTAGTGGCTTGCTAAGGAATTTGATCACGTGAACATCGAAAGATCTGAACTATGATTCAATATCTTGTGATTAGGGGCTCTAGAAGTTAAACCACAACTATCAAGTAACTGCGCATTTAAACGCGAGTTCAAGGATTATGCGTGGGATTGGAGCGCAGAAAAACTAATGAGACAAAGTTGTATCGGGGATTAAGGAAATATGGGATATTTAAATAGTGGAAAATAATTAATAGGACTTCTAATTATTGGGAATGGAATTTCGTTTCATATATACTAGATTTGAAAATCACGTGACCTCCAATGTTAACGACAGGGCGCGCATGGAGACCCCAGAGGAGGAGGGGCAATTTGGGCAGTGTTGCCACCACTTTAAGGAGAAAACTACTACGAACAAATAAAATTTAATTCTAAACATACAAAAGAATATTATAAAAATACTAGAAAAGCCTATCACGTTTTATTTAAGTCACTAAAAATATTTCAAAATGCAGCTAGTATCTTTGTGGGTTTTTTTTATTCGAATTAAATTGTATTTTTTCGTAGCACTTTTCTCATTGAAGAGATGCAACACTGGCCAAATTGCCCCTTCTTTGGGGTCTCCATGCGTGCCCATTTTGTTAGCATTGAAGGTTACATGATCAGGGCCGGATTAAGAAATAGGCTAAGTAGTAGGCTGTAGCCTTGAGCGGCGAATTTTTTTGGGATGGCAAAGTTTACATCAGTTTTATAAAAAAATAAAATATCTGTTTTTCTATTTCTATATTTTCTAATTATATTGTATTTCAAATAAACCTTTTTTTCCTCTTTTATATTGATTGATTTTATATTGATAATTTTAAACAGCATATACCACTCAATTTTGCTACTAACCAGCTATATCTTTTCTAAAAGTGGGAGAATACTGTGTTAGGGGGGCAAATTGATCGTAGCCTATAGGTGGCATGTCTTTAAATTCGGCCCTGCACATGATCTGCCAATCTAGAACTTTATATGATATCTATGTTCAATATTTACTATTCAGAACTGTGTTAAAGTATTAATTATGATATTTACTTTTACTTAATCTAAATCAAATTAATAATTTTTTATCAGTTTATTCAATCATAATTTTTTATCAATATTATTTACTTAACTTGAATCATATCAGCAACCTTAATCCTAAAATTTTATGACTTTTCAAAAAAAAAAATGACAAGTTTTCTCGGCCCATTACCAGAAATACTAGTCATTATTTAATATAAATGCAATATGGGGTGCTCCATATGATTTTTTTTAATTGCTCATTCATTTTAAAGCATGACATTTTTATGATAGCCGTTTTTAATGTAGCACATCTTTGAAATATTAAAAAAGATATTAAATTTCAAACAAAGAAAATGAGAAATCTGAGTTGAACCAAATATTGTTACAGCTTTTGTGTAAGTTATTAAAGCTTAGTTTCTCTATTAAAATGAAGAAGAAAAAGTAACTTACCTGTTCACCATTTTCAGGATAAAACTGAAAAACTGCTCTCGCCCCTCTGGACTGAAAGAAACAAGTGATGCAAGATAAATAATAATAAAAAAACATGCTAAGTTCTTTTACTGCCATGAACAAGTTAAAACTGCAGAAACTACAATAACAAATTGGACCATTTTTGAACTGAAAAAAATCAGCCTTTTCTTTTTTAAAAAAACATTCTTAGTGGTTAGAGTTAAAGAATGCTTACAACAATGGTCCAGGTCAATATATTTGCTAAAATTGTTTCACAATGAATTTCATTTTACCATATTTTTCATATTCTTTCATTTAATCAAAACAAAAATTATTTAATACTTCAAAAGAGACGATGCTTTCATCTAACGATGCATAAATGCGAGCTCAACTTAGTCAGAAAAAAAAAATTTACAAGCTGATGATTCCTATATGGAATTATTGAGGGTGAAAGAGTTTAAACCATTCGCTCCCCTAATTGTTGTTGAGCAGTGTAGTTAAAAAAACAGTTAAAATTAAAATAGTAATGAAAAAGAAAAATACTTAAAAAAAATTATCACAAAAGGGTTGTTTCACAGCGTAGGTGGCAACAGCTCCACAGTTTTGTTTTCATTTTTCTGGAATTACTTTTATTCTGGTATTCGAAAGTGATTTTTTTAGAATATTTTAGTTATAAAATTTTTACAATGTCAACCCCTTTCTGTACTGTTGGCTGTTTAAATCAATAATTAAAGAAAAACTGCAAAGAAATAAAAGTTTCTGTTCATTTCCTCATCATGATCCTAGATAAAAACAAGTTGAGTGTTGCAAAGAACTCAGAAGCAGACGAAAAGTATGTCTATTTTGATAATAAAAGCATAACCATTGAAATCGCAGTAAGCATAAAAATGAAAACAAGTGTTACATCAGCTGGAAAATCCTCATTATAAATAATTTAATGTTATTCACGTAAGATTTGCGGAAAGAAAGAGGTAAAAGCTTACCAAGCAGCCATATAAAGAAGTGAAGAACTTTCCTAGTCTCCGAGAGGGTTTATGACCTTTTTTGTCAGCATTGCACAGCCACTGGAGAGCAGAAATGCTACAGAAAAATCATAATTTTATTTTTTCGTATATCTTCACATTTTTATTGTATTATATCTTCGAGACATGTACTTTTAAGATAAGATTTCGCAGGTTTTTTTAAAGCACAAAGGAAATGATTATAGTTTTTAAGGAAGGAATTTTGTAAAGAGCACAAATACTTTAGCGGGCACATATATTACAGGAAATTTATTAAACCACATAATTGGCCTGTTCTGCAAAAAAGTCATAAGAATGAACTTCTATGATTTTTTTTAAAAAGAAATTTAGTTATTCTAGTACAGTCGAACCTCATTAACGTGAACTGGAACTTGCTTAACATGAAATTTCGCTTAAGTTGAACTGAAAGCATTTCCCTGGCCTAAAAAGCTTTGAGAGTCAAGTTATTACAAAAAAAAAGCCAAATGAGCAAATAAAAAAAATATTCTAAACTGGCTGGTTGTGCGAAGGTCATCGCACTAGAGCTGAATGTTTGTGTTTGTAGCTATATCTTTTCCCTGCCAAATTAGCAAAAACGCGGCAAAAGAGCTAAAAGGATTTTATGCGGGAAAATGCGATGGCATTTATCCGTGAATTTCATAGAGCTTTTTTTTAAATTTTGAATTTCAAGGTAATATTATATAAGTAACAGGATTCTACACTCGAGTGGAAACAATAAACATAAGCTTATTGTCCTATAACGGATTAAATCATACATATACGAGGATTGTTTGGAAGTTTTTTTTATTCTGTGCGAAGAACGGGTATTTATTTGCTAGTTATTAATATATATATCGAGATATATTTTTTAGTTTTAAGAATTTCACTGTGTCAATACCTGATAGCCCCGTCGAAGGCCCCAGCTCGAAAGCACATCCCTTGCCCCATGTCCCCAAGCATGACGTCCCCCTCCACCTCCCTCTCTTTGGCCACATCTGGAAAAGAATCCAAATAATGTTAACAAACAAGTTATTGCACAGCAAAATTTACATAAAAAGCTTTTAAATTTATTAAATTAAATGAAAACAATGTGGATTGTAATAATATACTACCAAAGAGTTGCATGTTGCTGTGGTACAAGGGATGTTTCAATTTCAATGCATTTTATTTTCGATAAGTCACTGTTACTGGTCACCGAAATAATACTATGGTCCAGGAAAGGTTCGATTTAAAAAGTATCGCATCGCAGTATGCGTTGCAAATTCGCTGAAACAGCAATAGAAATATTCGACCAATTCTCAAGTGTGATATGTTTTTCTTTTTAAAAATCAGTATAATTTATAATTATAATGTGAATATAAATTAAGATTGGGTAACACTAAGATGTCTTCAAATTTCGGCCAATGACCAGTGCAGAATGAGGATCTAGAAGAGGGCTATCATCTGAACTCGACAAAAAATATGCAGTCCAATAATGCTTCCTGATTTACTAATGTTCCAGCCTGGTTATTCTCACGAAAGATATACCGATAACATTGCAACAGAAGATCAACTGTGTTCTGGCTTTGCGTGATCGGAAAAGTTTCTTGTTACTTTTGTAGCCCCCATTCAGGTCAAGCCAGAGCAACCAGACTTTCTTTTTCTGATCAAGTGTCTGTGAGTCCTGATTACAAGAACAGATTTAATGTCAAATTTTTTTGTTGTTTATGTCTGAACCTTTTTGCATGTGGTCAGAGTATCGATCTCCGGATCGGAAGGTTCTGCGATCACTGAAGAACCACCGAGTATATGCGGAATACATGCTCGTTAAATCTGTTGGGTCCAAAAGTCCTATAGGCGGTCATTGCGCAGTTTCTCACGGGTACAGGTCCTGAATACCATTTCCCTCCCCTTCAGGGAAATGTCTAAATTGTGAAGGCAGAGCGGGATAGATGACAGCATCTGTCACGTATGTGTGTGCAAGTTGTGTCTGTCTTACTTATAAAGAAGGTTTATAAGCGGGTCTCTGACCAAGCACACAAGCCTGAAAATACATGTATACTAACCAACTACAATGCAAAAGTATTACAAGTTACCAAGCATAGCTTTGCTGATGTCCACACCAACCCAGTGGTGCCCTTGCTCTTCCAATGCCTCTCCACTTAGCCCGGATCCGCATCTAAATAACACAATAAACATAAGTATAAATTAACACAGACAGTAAGCTACATGGCAAACATTTTGATTATGTGTCTGAAATAAAAGCAAAATATAAACCTTTTAAATATTTATTAATTATAAATTTTCATGGGCACCTAACCATCTAAGTGTTACACAGTACTTTTAGTCTGGTATATATGACATTGATCTTAAAAACACACACTAAGCAGAGCACATAAGAGGAAAGTGTGTTCTTGCTAAGCCAATACTTTTTGCAGTCATAAATTAATATCAATAGAATTGTGCAATAGAGTGACACCAAGTTGTTTGAAAGTTGTCTGAGTTAGCTTCTAAAGGTTAATAAAGATAAATTATTAGTTTCCTATATGTAGCTAATAACTTACTAAAATTGTCCTACAGTGAGACTTATAAAATAGATGTATGGCAGGGGCTATTTATGTGAGACTAAACTATAATTTTTTTTTACTATAAACCTGAAATCCAAGACCAATTATTTTAAAGTTTTAATTAAAACACATTCAAATGTAGTTTGGCACTGGCCTCTCCCAGCCAAAATCTTGTTTGTATGAGGTTGAATAAGACTGACTTGGTGGAAAATCCTGTCTAAGTTATGAACTTTTTGAGGAGTGTGGGATCTCCTGGACTTTATCTAGATTAAGGAGAATTAGTAACAACAATAACAAATAAGTGTTCTGTATTTGGCTGCCATAATTTTCAAAGCCTGAATTCATTAAATCCCAGAGGTCCGAAAGAGAGTAACTGCAGCCAACAGGTGCTTCTATAGCATTAGAGAGGTTCTCAAAATCCGACAACATTAAAATACAAAATTGCTGTTTTGTAAAAGCTTAATCGGGTCAATTTTCACCTACGCGTCTGAAACCTGGACCCCTTCCAGGCTGATGAAAGGACTCTTGCTACCTTTGAGAGGAAGATATTCTGATCAATTTTTGGTGGTGTTTGTGACAATGAAGTTTGGAGAAGGAGAACCAACTCTGAACTTTATAGACTATTTGGAGAGGCAGACATCCTGAAGTATCATAAGATTCAACACAGGAAATGGGCCGGACACATCATAAGAATGATTGATGACAGAGCAACAAAAAAATATTCTTTTGGCTTAACCAATTGGAACTAGAAAAAGAGGCAGACCCAGACTGAGGTGGGTGGACTGCCTCCAAAAGGATTTTGTTTCGATAAAGATCAGAGACTGGAAAGCTGTTGCACGCAGAAAGAGACACTGGGCAAATATCCTTGAGAAAACCAGGGAGGGTCCACCCAGGACTTTCGAGCTATTGATGATGATGATGAATTCATTAAATATTAAAGTAATATTTGTGAGAGTATTCTTACCCAATATCCAATACAAAACATGGTTTGTCAGGAGGCAACATGAGAAGCTCAATTGCCCTCTCAGACATTTGCTGCTGAATCTCAATCATCCGGGAGCTGAAACAAATACACATCAAGAAAATATGAACTAAATAAAGCTTCTGAAGTGAATGAATTAATTATAACTCAACAAACTCAAATGAAGAAATATATATATTAGATAAAATAATAAGAGAGCTTGATTATTAGGGATGCATCGAATATTCGGTTACTATTCTGTATCCGGCCACTTTAGCCGAATAGCTTTACTATTGGGCCAAATAGTGAAATTTAAATTTTTTCAAATTTCTTCATGTTATCATCTTATAAAACATTAAAAAAATTCCGAAACGGGACTTGTTTTCTTTTTTCATAGACTCAAATTCTTAAGTTTTTATTATTTATAATGGTAAATCAAACTTTACTCCCAAGTTATATTAAATGTCCTATCTCTTTAAGGGAACATTAACAGTGAGTGGGCATTAAAACAACAATAATGGCTATATAGTTTACAATTATAATTTTTTTCACTAAAAGATAAAAAAGTTATTTTTTAAATGTATAACAATATTGTAATCGGTGCATCCCTATTGATTATTTTTGACAAACTACTTGCATATGTCTCCATCATGAATATTACCTTAGAAAAATATTTCATGCAAAGAAATCACTAGAAATACTAAACTTTGTTAATATGTAATTCAATATCATAGTAGAACTACATCAGCAAAACATTTGTTTTCATACAATTCCATGTGACGCCACGTATTGCATTTTATTTACAAAATTTCAGAATGAGGCTCTTTCAAAATCACATGGTCTATTAAATAATATTGCCAACGAAGAACACAAAACTGTGACTGCAATACCCACTAAACATAAAATTCTGCCCCAGAGTTTGTATACCGAGTGATCTGTATTAAAAAATTTGATCAAGTTAAACCAATAGCAATATTGTAAGGAGCTTTAGGACAGGGCACTTGCCTAATTTCCATGTTATTCATTGGCTATTCACTTTCACTTTTTTTTTATTCATTGGCGAGACACTTTTCACCGCACAATTTGTTAATTGATGTTCGCACGTGAAAACTCTTTGAAGAGATGCAAAAAAATGTGCCTGACAACAGGCTCAGCAAAGTTAGTCTAAGAGTTAACAGACTAATTTTTTACAGTCACCAATAGCAATCAAGGTTGTTTGTGGCCCCCTTTTAGCCCCTTTGTATGTACAACATAATCTAGTAAGGCCTTCAACTCGTTCATAGCTCTTGTAAAAATAAAGATTTTCTATTTTCTTTGAGTAGCATGATTTTATTTAATTTGGGGCCACGTCCTCTGGTTCAACTATAATAGTTCATACTTACGCCCTCTATTTCTCCCTGCTTGATGAATTCAAACAACTAAATTACAACTCTACGGCGGTTACCACACATGCAACCTTAATATTCCATCAACAACTAGGTGGCACTGATTTACCGCCCATATTCCTACCACTATTCCAGATTACACAGTTAATGGCAGTATATAAGCCGAGAAAACTCGTCTCCGCCTTGAGGACCCTTTTGGTAGATTGTGGGTTATCGAAGCTGCTACAGTAGTGACCTGAGGACGTCATCCTCACCCACTCTAATGACGCTCCTGCTACAATGCGTTCAACCATGGTTGCTCACTCACTGATAATGCCCTCAACGCTGCACGCAACTCAACTCTCTCAGCACACAGCCAAGCAACCTGCGCCCGGTTCCTTACCACATTGTTCCTAGGAGGGGAGTGGTGTGGACGTTCAGTTACCACCCACGCAACCTCAATATTCCATCACACCTAGGTGGCGCTGATGTACCATCCATGTTCCTACCACTAATCCAAATTACAACGTTAATGGTAGTATATAATCCGATATAACTTATCTCTGCCTTGAGGATCCTTTAGGCAGACAATGGGTTATTGATGCCGCTACAACTCCAATTTCTAGCTGATAGTCCCGCAACAATTTTAAAAATTTAGCGAGGTTTTAAAGAGAGATAAATAACTGGTAGAAATTTACTGTACGGTAACCATTGGCGAACTTTCCGAAATCGCGCCAGAAGTCCGTATTCTGGCGACTTTTGACGTCATGCTCTCTTCACAACGATGACGTTTTCCGGCAACCCTATCTAACCATTATGCGTTTCGGTCAGGTCAGACAGGTTGCCACCAAAAACTATTTATCGCCAAATCGGAAAATCGCGCCAATGGTTACCGTACAGTAAAGGTAAACCTAAATAACTCTCTCTGGCAACTATGTACACTACTAATCAAAAGAACGAGATGTTAAACTAACGTAGAACGCATACAGAAGCGGATTCGATTGAGATCAGTTTTAGGATCACAGAAAAAAAAATATCGGAAGCTGCGTTCGGAAAATGCGAATTTCGAAAGGTCGCCAAGCTCGTTATTTGATATAAGAGTAGCATTATTATATCCTAAGTATAACAAGTCAGACATTCATCTTCATTAAATTTCAGATACTTACTTGGAAGTATACTTTTGAGCTTCCGTTTCCGAGTAAAACTGAAAAGATATAAAAATGCATATATATAAATAGAAATCCAATATAAATTTTGCATATTTTTTTTAATAATTTAGGAAATACATACTATTTCTGGAGGAGCCACATGTTCTGGCCGAGACATTGTTATCGTTTGTTTTTCTGGTTTGTAATTTATGTTTTGAATAAAACTGTTGCCAGACCAAAATATAAAAACATTTCATAAGTAATTCTATAAATAGTATTTTCCATGAAAATAATATTTATAGAATTAAAAATTAATGAAAATACTAATTTTGGGATAAAAACATAAAAAAATAAATCTTAGTTATTCAAATGAATTAAAAACACGTGTGCCTTAAGTTTTAATTTTTCTTTAAATTTTTAAAAAAATTTGGATACAAAATATTATACAAACTACAAACTGTATCCGCATTTTTAATTTAACCTCTACCTCTGATCAATCAAAAATAAATAAACAAAGAAAAAGCTATGGGGTTTTCAGGATTGAAACTCCTACGATTTTATAATTTTAACAAACAAATTAAGCCATTAAAGTTTCAAATATCAAGCAGATATTTCAGCGACGATGCATCCAGTAAACCGAAAACGAACCTGTACGAAACTCTCGGCCTCAACTCAACCGCAACTTCGGGCGAAATCAAGCAAGCCTACTACGATCTGAGTTTCAAATATCATCCGGATAGAAACGAAAACAATGTCGATGCTTCGAATAAATTCAGAGAAGTGACAGAAGCTTATGAAATTCTCGGGAACTACGGACTCAAAAAGCGATACGACAAAGGTCTGCCTCTCCCACTCTCCAAACAAAAGTCAGCCACCGTACGGCCCGTTAAAGAAATCCACGTTCCATTGCAGAAATTCTACGACAGCAGGCAGTCAAAATCGTCTGCTTATTGGAAGGAAGAAGACATGGAAACAAAAATTCCTAAAGAAACTGACTTTGAGAGGAAAAACAGGCTTTTCATGGAAGATTTTGAAAGTTCAAAAAGTATCCGATGGTTTTTATCTACGGTTATAATAGTTTTCTTCTTGACTTTTAAATTTTACACCCGATGAACATTCTGTTCCAGTTTCTGTTATGTTTAGAGAATAAAAGTTTAGCAATGCAGATATGTTTGAAGTTTTAATTGTGTATCCTACTTAATAGTTGAACCATTTAGAATATCTTTATTTCTTTGCTTTATATATTTCATTCAGATAAAATCTTAAAGTTTCAAAAAACTCATTGTTACACTAAGTTCCTTTTGTTCCATTTTAAAAATAAATATTGTTGTGCAAGTCATTTTTAACAATGCAAAAATAACTTTCTGTCAATTTTAAATTTGTTATCAAAAGTGTGAATTATAAAATGAGAAATGAAAATATTCAAATTTACCAGTAATGCCAGTAAGGAGTCTACCTTGCATACAAATGGTCCCAGGTTCTGTCCCGAACATTGCCAAATAACTGCCAACTTATAATGGCCAAAAAGTCCAACTAATAATTCCTTAGCTTATCACCCCCACACATGTATTACATAGATATAGAAAGTAGCAGAAATGCCCATTGATTGAGCAATCCCGTACAACACAATACGAACCGCGCGATTGTGTGATGAATCCACATTTCACCGTTTTCGCAATGCATCACGGGATACTGGTTCACAAAAAAAAAATGCTTTTGCCGAAGAGTTACATGCAATAAAAAACTGTATTTTTAATATGCTTCTTTTATGAATATGTGCCTCATGTCTTCCAGAAATTATATCAATACATATCCAGCTATAAACTTATGCTAGCAAAACTGGTATAAAGTTTTAATTAGTTAATATTAAATATATATTATTATTAGTCAAATTATCTGATGTTGTCAACTGGGGCGTACGGCATGCCATGTGCGAGGGCTTGCAAACTGCCTTATGGGATACTGGTTCAAAAGTGGCTTTACCTTTCCCCCTAGGGGCATATCTGCTACTCTCTAAATCTATGATTTATTATGTATGGGAACTTGAAGGACTGTCTGATAACGACAGACTGTCAAGAGTGATACACCGAGAACACTGTTTGTGAGTTTTCTTAGTTTACAATAAGAAGCTTCTTTTCCTTAATTTCTGCTTCTTTCCTTCAATTTTTAGAACACCCTGCTTTTTCTTTCTGTTTTTTTCTTTTCCTTTAGGCGGGGGAGGAGGGGCTAGAGATAAGTAACATATCAAACATCTATATACAGGGATTGGAGTAACGCGTTACTAGTAACAGTTACTTTTTTTAGGTAACGCCGTTACATTTTCCAGAAAGTAACTGTAACTTAGTTACTTTTAGCGGTAACGAAGTAAGGGAAATTGTCGTTACTTTTCCGTTACTTTCCACGCCGCCTCTCTTCACGGAGCTCAAAATGTTGTAGCTGTTGTTCATCGTTCGAGTTGAACAACAAACACAAACACAGCAATCAACACGTGAACACAAACCCTCCCCTTAAGGGGGGTAAAACGGGTAAAACACCCCTTTCACAACACGTGGTGGTCGGATACAATTACCACGCACTGTCTCTCTTGTCCGTGATAGACCAGGGAAAAGAAAGGGGAATCTCTCCCACAGACTCTGTACTTTTTCTCGGAACATAGGGGGTCAAAGTGCTGGGGAGGGGGTCTTCGGTGACGCACCCTCCTCATTCGCCACAAAATGAAGATTCTAGTATCAGTTTCACGTCTTGTTTTTCTTGGAATCTTTTTTGTGGGATGTACACTCCCATCCCTTCTCTCAGAAAATAGAACCAGTCCTCTGTTACTAACTAGAAAACGCGGGAGCGGGATTGTCGAACTTAAAAGCCATAGAAAACTCCAATAGTTTGAAGTGTATTTTTCCTCTATTTTTTTTAATAAAATAAATGATATTTTAATACAAAAATTAACTAAAGTAACTGAAATGTCCAAAATATTACTCAATTCTTGCAAAATAAATCGCGTATTTTGATAAGTTATCACTAATCATGATATAGAGGTAAGTGACGATTTGTTAAAGTTTATGTAATTATTCATTATCTGTGTTTTTTAATTGCTATCATTTTTGCATGTCATTTGTAGTAGCTATATTATGCGAAGCTTGTTTGTTTGTTACCATATTTTTAAATATGCAGCCTTAGATTTTTTTTTTTTTGCCCAAAACGTGATTTTTTTTGTTAACTTATATAAATCAGTAACCTTAATCCTCTTTAACTTTATAATACATCAGTAACTTTAATCCGAAATAAGTGTTTATAAGCGTGTTTATTAATAGCTACCATACGTTTAAGTTCATCATTTAGGAAGAAATTTGACTTCTTATGATAAAATTAATTTTTTAATTTTAAAATTAATAAGTTATAATTAATAATTTTAATTATTAGTACTAGTTATGCAAATTAATAATGTTATTAGTTATAACTAATTTTGTTTTAAACAGATAATTAAAATGAGTTATAATTATTAATGTTCATTAATTAGCATTTTCAGTTAAAAACTACATTGATAATTATTATAATGAAGTTTCCTTTAAACCGAGTCGGTAACTCCAAAATTTTGTAAAGTAACTGTACCGTTACTTTTTTTGAAAAGTAACTGTAACTAGTTACTTTTTTAAAAAAGTAACTGTAACTGTAACAGAGTTACTATTTTAGCAAAGTAACTGTAACTGTAACAGAGTTACTTTTAAAAAGTAACTTTCCGATCCCTGTCTATATAGTTTGAGTAATGTATATCGATAATAATAAAAATGAAGTTTTGTATGTATGTGTGTGTGTATGTCTCTCCGAAACTCACAAACTAGACATTTGTTTGACTCGTAACTTGGCACAAATGCGTAGTTCCTACTTGAGTTACAAAATAAGAACCTTCAGAGCTCAAAGTGTTCTATTTTTAGAGAAAATTCGAATTTTCTGGGAAAACTACACCACTTTGGCTCAAATCCGACGATTTCTTTACTTTCCTGATGCCATCTGAAGAAACAATTAAATAAAACTTTCAGCGAAAATAAATAAAATTGAAAGTGTTTATTTTATTGTGTTGCCATAACTTTCAGAAACTAAATTCATTATTTGAAAATAATTGATCTGTTTCAAGTGACGTATTTCCGACAAGTCTTGATTCCTGAATTTGTTATGGGTTTAGTTGAGGATTTCGTCAGTGATGGTTCTGTTGATTACAAATATGCATGTTCAGGCAATAAATGTGTAGTTAACCTATAAGTTCTAGAGCTGCCGTTAGGTCTTTATTTTCTCGCCAAATACGTGGCCAATCCCGCCAAATTATAATAAAAACTCGCCAAATGGGCAAATGGTTTGTTAAGCTATTACTGAACAATGATGGTTAATAAAGGTCATCGCACGAGCTGCATATTAGGGTTTTATGTCCTAACTCTTTCGCCAAATACGTTGCCAATCTCGCCAATTCATTGATTAAAACTCGCCAAATGAGCAAAATGTTTGTTAACCTATTACTGAACTATGATGGTTACTAAAGCCATCGCACTAGAGCTGCATATAAGGGTATTATGTTTTTATTGTTTCGCCAAATATGTTGCCAATCTCGCCAAATTATTTATTAAAACTCGCCAAATGGGCAAAATGTTTTTTAAAATGATTTATAAGCTGGTTGGATATGCTAAGGTCGTTGTGTTAGAGCTGTATAATGGGTGTGTTTGTAGCTATATCTATTTTCTCGCCAAATTATTTACCAAAACGAGCCAAAAGAGTTAAAAGGTTTTATGTATTTATGAGGGAATTGTGATGACATTTATGAGTACATTTTACAGCGTATTTCTGATTTTAGAATATTAGGGCAATGAATTGAGATTTTTTACTTGATAACACGTGGGAAGAGAATAACTTAAGTTTATGATTTTATAACAGGTTATATGGTACATATACTTGGATCGATTTGATATTTATTTAATCCGTGCGAAGTACGGGTATAAATTTGCTAGTATGTAATAATTACAGTCAGTTGCAGGGGGTGATTTTCTTTTATTATCAAAACAGCAAGAGCCGTCTTAGCATGAGATTACAGGTCCATGTCGTGTAAAAAGTGAGTCGTTAGAACTACACAGTTGCTTCACTGGGAACTGGTCACATGGTACAAATTCCTTCGAGAAGTTTCTCGAACCGATGCAATCTCGTGGTTTAAGTTCAAGAATATATTTCATTGGTGCATGGCAAAGATAGGTTGACAAAGGGGTATAATTTTACAATATTTAAATAGTGGAATCAAGTTGTAGTCTTGTTGACAATTTATTTGTTTGCTCAATAGGTTTTTTCCATGAAATCTCTGTAACTTAGTGGGGGCTGGGGAGCCCAGTCGGTTGGGCACTCGCTTAGCATGCGAAAGGTCCCAGGATCGGGTGCGGGCATTGCCAAAATAACTGCCAACCTGAAAACGGCCCGCACAGCCAAAAATTTCCGACGAACAATACTCTGTGTAAGGGAGTGCACGTTAAATATCCTTCAAAGTCCTAACGCTGTGTACTATGTCGCCCTTAACGGTTACGTTAGGTGCCTATTCAGGTGCTGGCTCGTCACTTGACTGTGGTTCTAAAATGATGCCCGTCGCCAATAGCCCTCCTATAGCTCTAGTGCGTCGATAATTAAAAACCTAACCTAACCTCTGTAACTAAGTTAAATTGCTTCTTGCTACCAATGCCATGCCAGAGATCACCGGTTCAAATCCTCTATTGGGTCAAATCAACCTATCATCTCTAAATTAGTTAATCACCATCATATCAATATTTTCTTGTACTGGCAAACTGAGGCATTACTTAGATTTTGCCAGTAATCTCTTACAAAGACGTGCTACTGAATGGCAAAGTGGTATCCTCACCTAGAGTCAGTGACGGATTCAAAGACCCATGGCCCCTAGGCACTCGACATTTGGGGCCCCCCAGTTATCTCGAAGCTATTTTGGAAATTTAGCAAATTAAATACACTAGTACTGAATGTATAATTTAATCAACTTTAATAAACATCAGAATTATACAGTATATCACTATATATTCTATCAAATTCATAAAATCACACGATTTTTTGTTGTTGCCGATTTTATCTTTTTAATGCCCCCCTTCTTGACTGAGCCCCTGTCGGGCCTTGTAGGCTTAGGCCAAAATCCTGCACTGCCTAGAGTTATGTGATAAACAACGATATAGTAGGCGCCAATTTCTTGCTTTATTACATACGGTTGAAATTTTCCGACTGCACAGCCAAACAATTTTTTTTACCACTTTATAATTGGAAGATACACTGCGTGAAAAAAGTAGAAGGACACTAGTTTATTTTGGATTAATTAATCATACAACAACTTTTAAATAATTATGTTGTATCAAGCGTTTTTACTAGTGGATGCCTGTATCTACATAAAATAAAAAGTGCACATTTGGAAAAAAAAGTGCAGTTATTTAAAAAAAATAAGTTATGACATTGTCATAATCTGTGAAAAAAGTAGAAGGACACTTCCAAAAATTTTGTCTACAACTTTGATTAATAATTATTTTTTCTTCCATTGGGCTCGAATTACCTCAAATACCCTGTTTGGCATCGAACTATACAAAAATTGTATTTTTGTTTTGAAAAAATTGTCCCATATACAGTAAAATTATTTCTGTAGTTCAGCTACAGATTCAAACTACCTTTCTCCCTCGTAAACACTGCGCACGATCATTGACCATATGTTTTCTACAATGTTAAGATCAGGACTCTTAGAAGGCTATTCCAAAATGCGAATATTCTTCTCTGCACTAACAAATTTTTAACACCATTTGTAATGTGAATTGATGCTTCATCTTACTGAAAAATCCAACTATCTCCCCCTAGCTTAGTGCCCTAAGGAAGAAAATTCGAGTCTAAAATTTGGATGCAATCTGCATGGTTCTGTCTACTATTTAGAAAGACTAGACTTGTCCTACCTCAATAGCCAACTGCTAACCAAATCATTAGACCAACGTCCTCCAATGTGCTGAGTAGAATAAGTCTTTTCTTCATTATCGACACAGTGCCAATTGCCAATGGTACTGATAGCCACCTGGGCCATTCAAGTTAAACTTTTTCTCATCAGAAAATACAACTGAGGTCCATTTTTGAAGAGGAATTTATTTGACCTTTTTATGTAGTTATACACAGTTCTTTTAGTAACATGTGTAATCTCTGATTGGCATTGAGCTGTATTACTAAGGTTACCACCTGTATTTTTGAGTTCACGAATGATTTTTGGTTTACCATGGTTGTGTAAGCTTTTTGGGTCTTCCTGTCTTTTTGTTTCTTAAGTTACTTTCAGGGTTTCTCATAAAGTTCGAAACAGCATTTGGACTAATAGATAGCTGCCGTGCAATCCTTCTAATACACTTTCCTTCATTTTTATAAGCAAATATTTGGTCCTTCTGGAACTTACTTAAAGGTTTTCCTCTTGGCATTCCAAAACTAACAAAAACTATGAATTTCTAACTAAAATCTGAATTCTTGATAAAAAGACAATAAATGAAGAATAGCACATTAACCTTTACAGTTTCCAATAGCTTCTACATCGATTTTCCGGATGTGTCCTTCTACTTTTTTCACAGACCAAAAGTAGTTATGTTTTAAATTCTAAACCTAAAATAGTAGTTGGTTAAATTTTTTGACTTAACATAAATTAAAATACTAACAAAACAACCTCTTTATAAATTCATGTCAAAATCCTTTAAAATAAAAGCAAAATGTAGAAAAAATGACTGTCCTTCTACTTTTTTCACGCAGTGTATGCATATGAAACATTTTGTTTAAAAAAATGCGCAGTGTTGCTATTTTTGAAAATTAACTAGCACTATATATTTAGGAAAAAGTATAGTGCTGCCATCTATTGTATTTATGTAGAGGTTAAAACCGACCTGAATTATTACTTCATATAAATCCCAAATTCTACAACCTTTAACAACATTTATGTCGTACTATTGTCTCACAAATATCCAACGTAATAGTTTCCTGCTGTTCCTTTCTTATTCGTTACCAGCCTCCTTTGTGAGCTTTAACACAGCCAATGACGCCTCGTAATTTAAAATCCTGGTCAAGTGACAAGGTCGACAGCGAGCACACAAACGGAACTTCAAGTGACATTGTACGCTGACGACGTCGGGACTCTGGCTTCTTTTTTTAAAAGTCAAACTAATGACAAATACTCTTCTCTATAAAGCTTTTTTTTTTAAACTAGAGTATAACAATAACAGAGATAGAAATTTTATCTGGGGCAAACACATTTGAAATTTAAAAATACACTTGTATAAATTAGTTAATTAATTTAAGATCATTTTTCACTTAGAAAATATTCATTAAAAAAGAAAATCATTGTTAAAACATTTAGAATTAAATTAAATATACTTAAACATAACTTAATTTTTCAAAATGTGTTCCAGGCACGGCACGAAAGGGATATTTTGCATGGTTTAGTTAATATTTAACCCTGAAATAATAATGTTAGAAAATGTTAAATAACATTAGTACATTCTTTAAGCGTAAATAATCATAATCAAGGTGAAAATAATATGGATAAATCTAACTATATTTAGAAGAAGAAAAATGGTGACAGAAATATGTCTTGAAGAATGACACGTGTATAGTAGCTTTAAAATAAGCAAGAAAATTAAGTAGCATCGAACGCAAATCTTAGGAGAGGAAAAGTGATACGAATAACACGAGTGCATTCAAAACTCTCATCACACAAATGAACTTTTATATTTAATTCAATTAAGGGATAATAAAAAGAAAAAAATTCCCTAAGATTTTTTTTAAATTACTTCTTAAACCAGGTATTTAGCGTTTCAATTTCAATATTTAAAATTATTTATCGATAAAATTTTGGAAAGATTAAGGGGTCCGATACTTCAAAATCACGAAAAAATGAAATTTTTTTTAAAAAATTTAAATAATGTTTGGATATTTTTTAACATTTTAGGAGAAACCGCTTTAAAAAAATACGCATTAGTTCTTGAGTTATGAATTTTTGAAAAAGACACACTCCACTAAATGTAAACTTTAAGCGCTCATATCTCTGTTCGCGTTTTTTCAATTTTAAGATTATTAAAAAGGCTAAGGCTTTTTCAATATAGTAAGTACGTTAATAATTTTTCCTTTCATAGACAAATGAATACATTTTAAACAGAAATATGCATTTGGATTTTTGATACCTGTCACAATTTTTTTAAAAAAATTCTTAAAGTTAAAATGTCCTTTTTTCCCTGCATTTTTTTTTTGGAAAAATTGCTACAAATATTTAAAAAAAAAGTTGTTCATTTTATTCGAAATATAAATCATAATTTGGCTTGAATTATCTTCCAAATGTTGTATAAAAATTTGTGTTTAAAAATATTGAAAAATAAAAAAGGAGTAGGGATTTGAAAATTGTTAAAAATTTAACAAAAATTTAATTTTTAAAAAAAACCAACAGACTTATATAAAATTTTAATAGCTGAATTGTGTTTTAATATACATGGTTAACAAGTAATAAAATTTGGAATGTGTAAGTACAAAAATTGAAAAAAAAATTCTGAGTTATCGGACCCTCTTAATTTTAAAGATATTTTACATACGAGACATGCATTTACATGCAAAAATGAAGGAAAGGAACCCTATTAAAGAAGAGAAGAAAGAAGAAGAATATAATAACGAATATAAATTTAATATATAAGAAGAATATAAATATTTCAGAGTTAAAAAAAAACGCTATAACGTTAAAATAGTACTTCTATTTAAAAAATAATGGTTAAAAATTAAATTGAAGTAAAATCCACAGCACATATTTATTTTAATGGATTTTAAAAACAAGACCTTCAAACCTAAATTCGTAAAATTTACAGCTTTCAATCAAAACTGTTCCCGCGATATTTTTTATAATTTATCAAGGAATTTATTCTACGTTTTTCGTAATATATTTGCAGTGGAAGATGTCGTTTATATAGTATTATGTTTTGTTTATATGCGTTCTTATATTCAAAGCATTATCTAAAAGCGATTTAACTTGGTAAGAGATAGTGGAACTTCATGTATAAAATCAAAACAAAAATACAATACATTTCACGAGCATGCACAAGCAGAAAAATATATCAATTCTGTATTATAAAAAACTACACTCTTAAAACAAACACTCCTAATTTAACTCAGTCTGAGTGGATTTCACTCCTCCAGACTGGAAAATGCACTTCTCCTTTTGGAGTGGATCCTTTGTGTGTTAAACCTCCGACAGGATCACTCCAAACGAGTGATTTTAACTCAGTCTGAGTAAATATGCATGCCTTTACGGTGTCGAAAATGCACTTCTCCAACTGGAGTGGATTTCACTCTTTTGTTTTAAGAGTGTAAGACGTTAAAAACACAATAATATTTGAAAGAGTAGGGGAGAGAAGGGGAATGGCGCCACCTTAAGGGAAATTGAATTTTCCTGCAGAATTGTGTTGCAATTAATGTAAATTGTAATCAGCATAGCATACTACAGCTCATAACCTATCTTGTAGTGATTTTTTTTAATTTAAATTTTTAATACAAACTGAATAAAATTGTATTTTTCTAAAGCTCGCACAGTGGCGGGATTACCCCGGTATCTGGGGTAATGCCGCCACACCACTGGGGTTATGCCGCCACATCAATAAACAAAGCAAATAATCTATAAATAATGGAAAATTACATAATAAAGCAATACATATAGAACTAAAATAGGTTAATTAACTCTGGAATGGTAAATTGTACAGGGTATAGCTCTTTTATTAACTTTCTATGTGCAAATAACTATGCAGTTTTTTTTTAATGTTTCGTTGGTCTATATGACCAGTTCAGTTATTCTTTTTCGGATACGTGGCATCTCTAACTAAAACTAATAGGTTGTAGGGCCAATATATGAAATTTCTATTTTACGGATTATGCCGCCATCCTTTTGCATGTGGCGGCATAGCCCCAGAGTGATGTGGCGGCATTACCCCAGTAAGGCAAAATGCATAGACTTCTTGTTTAAAGAAAGGTAGTTAGCCTAGCGTCCAAACTAACAACGTGATAAAATAGCCAAAAAAGTACTCTTTAAAATGATATATAACTGATTTATATAACTTAGAGATAGCAGTCACTTATCGCTTAATTTCAGAAGGCTCAAGATTAGATGAAAATCACTAAAAACCGTATTTTTGAAATAAATTTACACCAACTCACCGCACGGCCTTTAGCGTCTATACTACAGATTACTTTGTTTCCTGCTACAGGTCAGCGCTCACAGCCCCCCTCCTACTCACACCGCTGGCGAGAAACAAGGGGTGGCGGCATTACCCGAGGTGGCGGGATTCCCCTTCTCTCCCCTAATAATTGTTAAAAATTGAATTGAATTTAAAATCCATAGCACCTATCCATTTGAATGGATTTCAAAAACTTCAAACATAAATTCGCATAGTACTTTCAAACAATAAGTTTGGAAATATATCAACAAAAAGGCTCAGGATTTAAAACTTTTTTTGTGTTGTGTGTACCAAGCTTTTCTGTGATAATATTTTTATAATTGATCGAAGAATTTATTCTGTTAAAAAGAATGCATGAAGAATTAATCCTATGTTCTTCAATAGATTTGCAGTTGAAGGTATTGCTTTATATATCATATATTTATGCAAAAAGCTAACTCGCGTTTTAAATTTCGTTTTAGGAAAACACTTAAAGGGATTGTTTACTTTTTTAGCGTCGTAGATTTTTATTTTAACCATCATTTTGGTGCTTGAAAAGTTTTTCACAAACGAACTACTTTGAATTCCCCTTTGAGAAGATATTTTTTCAACCGTCAATAATAAACGTCTACAATATTTTTCCAAACTGCAAAACAAAATACATTTTTTAATCACATATTTCTTGTCGAAAGGGTTTTTCTAAGGGGACATCAGTCATAATTGAAAAATGTAGTAATTTTATTGCGAGGCTCAGTTTCTTAGTGGTGGTGCTTTGCATTACCACGCCACAGGTCTCTGGGTCGAATCTCAGTTTGGGCGAGGTTGACCCATCCTTTCATCCCTTGAGTGGGTCGATAAAACTAGAGCCCTATTTCATGAATTACAGGATCTTAAACTTTTCTGAAATTTATTTTGGGAGTTGGCTAGATTTTAATTTAAAGCTTTTTTAGCGATAGTAAATATAAAAAAAAACTATCCTTCCTGGATTTTTAATTCACATTGTGCCAAAACTGGATGTGATCAAAACACAAAAATGCTATAAGCATCTGACATTTTTAAACATGCCGCCTACTTTTAAAGTTAAAGGCATTGCAGTTTTTAAAATCAACCTGTAATATCTGCTAAAAGTAACATTAGAATACAGTTTTTCGTTTTTAAGGGGGTGTATCAACATAAAAACAACGTAATGTTATAAAAACATAAATTCAAATGAATAAATTTGAACATTTTCGTTTCTCATTTTATAATTCACACTTTTGATAACAAATTTAAAATTGACAGAAATCTTTTTTTGCATTGTTAAAAATGCACAACAATATTTATTTTTAAAATGGAACGAAGGGAAGTTAGTGTAACAATGAGTTTTATTAATTATCTATAACACTGTATAATTTATAAATGAGAAATCATTATTGTAATACCATTGTTTCCTATAAAATTGTGATAACGCTTTTGTAGGAGTTTTGATTTGGTCAAAGCAGTTGCGTTTGAAAAAAAACTGATATTTCAAAAGCGTTATTTGAGCTTAAAAAAGTTTTCAAAGTGTAATTTAAACTTAAAAAGCTTAATTGTAGTGAGCCGAGTAAAGTTTTATTTGGATTAAGAAGCTTTGAAGGCGTATTTTTAGTTGAGAGGCTTCTAAAGCGTTATTTGAACGAATAGAATAAAACTTTGGGAGAGTTGTTTGATCTGAAAAAGTTTTTGAAGTCGTGTTGTAACTTTGAATTGGTACTAAAATGTGCAGCGAGTGGATTTCCTGGTGTCTTAAGCACCTGTAAGTACATTTTTTAATTAAAAATGAATTTCTGCATATTATCTTCTGAAGTAAATTGAGCCCCCATGATACTTTAACACTGTAAATAAGTGGTAAAAATCATTTAAACAATATCAACTTAACCATTTTTTTTTAGTTGAAACAAAATAATAAAACATTTGTTTGTCAACTTGTTTTTAATTTGTACAATTCTAATCGGATAATTAATTATTAGTTATATTTCTGCAAAAACCTCGTACTTTAGATGAGTCTTAAACCCTTAAAATATAGAAAGCCAAATTGTCTCTTATGCATAGATAAACTGCGTAAACTTGTTTTCACTGCACGATATAAAAATTCAAAGCTTTAATTAAACATTTATTATTTAAAAATTGCAATTCTTAAAATTATATTTCAGTAGCAGATTAAAAATGACCGCTCCAACCTTCAAATTTTAATTCTAAGCAAATTAATTTCATACAGTATGTGGGTCATTCTCTGTAAATGGGACAAATTGCACTTTTAAAAACTGGAGAAAAAATATTTTTCTAATTGAATAATTTTTATTATATGTGTTTCACATATTCATATATAGCAAAAAAAAATGGTTCAGATCCCTTCAATGATTTTTTTTAATCAAATATATTTTTTTCCACATTTGAAAACTATCGTTAACTTCTTTAGATGCTGAGCATGCGCAATAGACAATGTATGCTCATGCAGCACCGAAACCATTGCATGCCTCTTTGACTTGCCCCAAGTGCTAAGTATTGTGTTTTAGTTCAAAAACGTGTGATTCAAGTCTATGTCGATTAGGCTTGGTTGAATAACAGACGCAACTAAACCTACAGTAGACATTACACGATATACATCTCTATAGGAATGCGAAAGTTAGGTTAGTTTGAATTACCGTCGCGCTACAGCTACATTAGGGCTTTTTGGCGACGGACGTCGTAATTTAGAACAGCAATCAGGTGACGAGCCGACGCTGACCATACTTGAATATTGGTCATGGTCAAGTATAATTTCAAAGGAATAAATTGTGTTTAAGAAGGGTTTGATATGCGTATAATGTGTTTAGAGGAAACGACTCCTGGTCGAGAAGAGCAGGTTAAAAAAATGCCACGGCAATTTATTTTAGTTATTCGTCATAAATATCTTGATGATAACGCGACTGTGGTTCTAAATTACGATACCCGTCATCAATAGCCTAAGTGTAGCTCTAGTGTAAATTAACAGTTTGACCCTATAACAAATGACAGTGAGTGCGACCTATAGAAAGGAAGAACATAGGCTTAAGGGGTCTAAGGAGTCTTAAAAATGTGCAAAGAAGGAACCACAAAGCATAGTTTGATCTTTCATGTAATTTTTTAACTACTCAATATACAAGTATAATTTTTTTATATGTAATTCTACAAGATTTATTTAATATGAAACAAATTTTAAAATTTATGAAACTTTAGCCAAAACTAAAATAAATGATATTAAACATAAAGCTATTTGAACACATTGTGATTAGGCTTGCGCGGCAAATTGTGAGGTCAAAATTGAAGACATGACCAAGAAAATGACTTTATATTGTACAAATATGTACAAACTAGAACTTATACCTAAATTCTCAGCTCAATTTTAATTAGAAATAATTTTTAAAATTTTTTTTAATCAAAATTCAAAAATTTTTATAAATTTTTTTCGAAAAAAGTTCTTAAAATAAATTCTAATTAAAATTGAGCTGAGAATTTAGGTATAAGTCTTTGTTTGTACATATTTGTACAATATAAAGTCATTTTCTTGGTCATGTCTTCAATTTTGACCTCACAATTTGCCGCGCAAGCCTAATCACAATGTGTTCAAATAGCTTTATGTTTAATATCACTTATTTTAGTTTTGGTTAAAGTTTCATAAATTTTAAAATTTGTTTCATATTAAATAAATCTTGTAGAACTACATATAAAAAAATTATACTTGTATATTGAGTAGTTAAAAAATTACATGAAAGATCAAACTATGCTTTGTAGTTCCTTCTTTGCACATTTTTAAGACTCCTTAGACCCCTTAATAGCTCCTTACCCCGCTAGCCAGAAGAGACAGTCACAAGAGACACACAAGGAAAGGCGACACAAACACATAAGGCATAAGGCGCGTTTACATGAGCCATCGAATTCAGGAAATGCCAAAATCTCCATTGGGGGAAAAAGAGGGCGATCAGGATTTCTAACCCAATTGATAGTCTGTGGCCGAATGCATGTCATAAAACATCAAACCCTCCTTCATTGGAGAGTTTGAGAACCCCTTTACCCTAATGAACCCTGCAATTCCGGTTCTGTCTGGGAGAAAATACCCAAGAGGGAAAAACTGCTGAGTGTACTTTTCAATCTATGGATTCGATGTCTCATGTAAACACGCCTTTCGACAAATAACAATATTTATTGACAAACACAAACATCCTTTCCATACCGGAATTCAACAAGAACCCAGCAGCACCAAAGGCTAGCACCTTAACCATTGCGCCGCCTGGTCGGCAAGTTTGACCCCAACTCTTGATTATAACGTAGAAGAAGAAATAAATAATCACTCTCGTAAAATATCTAAAGGGCATGCGTTTAAAAAAAATTACACTTGAAGCGAAACAACCGACCGGTATTGAATGCGCTTCGAAAAAATGATCTAAGATGAAGTTATCCAATTTGGACTGACCTTCAAAGCTGATTTGTGAGTTAGTGACGTGTGAGTGAGTGACGATTCCGTAGGAAAAGTCAAATAACATCATTTTCTTAGAATTTTTTATGAAATAAAGAGACTGTATGTTGATCTACATTTAAATGCCTACAATTTGAGACTAGTAAAAAGATTCTCGTACTTATATATAATCAGTAAATGAGGTTGAGTGAGTGACGGCAGTAAAAGACTCCCATGATATTTTTAATACTAAAAGTACTGTAAAAACGTTATCACTCATGGATTAAAACAATTGATGGCTGATTTAGAAGCCTCAAACTTTAGGAATAATATGCCAATTTGAATTCGATTTCTTAGATATCCAGTAAGTTTTAAATTGAACTTTAAAGCAGTGTTGTAGGAGAGACTCTATAACCCAGGGACACATACATACTCAAAAAATTACATAAAACTACTGATGGTAGAAAAACATCAGACACATTTTCGGAAACTACAGAAACTAATTAATCATAATTAGCTCCGCCAAAAAGGATCATATATTTAAAATGGCTTTTTTTAGGACGTTAAAAGTTGTAAAAGCATGCAGGGACAGTGTGAGGGAGTGACAAATCGGGTATTTAAATGAAATTTTATGTAAGTAAATTATAAATATTTTAAATTTTTTAAGTGGGACTAGTTAGGTTGTGGGCCAGTTTACACTAACAAATCACAAAAATGCATAGATAATTTAAAAATAAAGAGAAAAGTATCCGGGACATCAATTTGTCCCTTTTACAGAGAATGACCCATGTCTGTCTTATGTGTTTTGTTGTTTCAGTTGGCCTCCGCGCCGTCGCCAAGAGCGACATCGCCAACAACAACTCGCCAAATTGCGCCGTACCCAGCAGAAGGCCCTCTATACTCGCGCCTGGGTTAAGTATCAGCAAGCCTGCCCACACCCTGACCCACACTACTCGGTCAGCCAGGAGTTCTTCGACTTCAACGTGCTCTAAACACTGCAGGTAAAGTATATTTTTATTTATTTAATGACATTTTAATTTTTGATAAATATTATTAGGCAATATGAATATTGAATAGTTAACAAAATATAAATTTGCGCCATATTTTTACTAAATCTTTTTGTATATTGCAGGGCGCACTGAAGAACTCAAGAAGACGAGTCATGATGTCTTCTAAACAGTAAAAATATGAAAGAATTTATCCCGAATGTGATTGCATTTAACTTGATTGTGACTGCATTTTCCCTGATTGTGACCTCTCTTCCACTCTTGTTAAACTTGTGACTAATTTTCCAGAATATGACTTCATTTACCATGATTGTGACCACATTTTCCTTGATTGTGGCCGCATTTTCCATGATTGTGACTGCATTTCCCATGATTGTGAACTCTCTTCCACTCTTGTTCAACCTGTGACTACTTTTCCCGAATATGACTTCATTTACCATGATTGTGACCGCATTTATCATGATCGTGACTGCATTTTCCTTGATTGTGACTGCATTTCCCATGATTGTGACCTATCTTCCACTATTGTTCAACCTGTGACTACTTTTACCGAATGTGACTACATTTACCATGATTGTGACTGCATTTTCCTTGATTGTGACTGCTTTTCCCCTGATTGTGACCTCTCTTCCGTGATTGCTCAACGTGTGACTACTTTTACCGAATGTGACTACATTTACCATGATTGTGACTGCATTTTCCTTGATTGTGACTGCTTTTCCCCTGATTGTGACCTCTCTTCCGTGATTGCTCAACGTGTGACTACTTTTACCGAATGTGACTACATTTACCATGATTGTGACTGCATTTTCCTTGATTGTGACTGCTTTTCCCCTGATTGTGACCTCTCTTCCATTGCTCAACTTGCGACAAACTGTACTTATTCTCTGAACTGTGACAACTTCTTCCTGGAGAGTGTCTTATATTTCTTCAACCTCAACTTGTGACTCAACTTCTATGCTCAACTTGTGACAAACTGGGTTGTGTTTTTTCGGTGGCGTCTTTTGAAAAGCGACAATTGCTTCTTCTGATGGTGCTTTCATTTCTTCAACATGTTTCTACTTTCTATTGTGTAATATATTAACATACCTCAACATCAATAAAACACTTTTTTTCGCTATTGTCACTTTTATTATTGAGTTTTCTTCAACTTTTTTTACAGGTTCCTAGGTTTAGAATCTCATTGTTTAGTATAATGTGAAGTTTTCTTAACAATTTAACTTAAAATTTTATATAAGTTCTAATAAGAATCACAAAATACTGAGGATAGGAGTTTTTTGTTATTTCAGTTTTAGATTTCCAGGAAAATATCTTTAATGTTATTTTTACCTAATCTCTAAATAGAATACTAATTTCCAAACAAACCTATGACTTATCAAATTAATTATTTTTATTTTCTTCTAATTTTTTTTTTATGAAAAGGCTGTAATTTAATTATAACCAAAAACTATTCTAAAAACATTAAGACATTTTATGAATAAAATGGGTAAAATAAAATCTTTAAAACACAATTTCAAAACATAAATTGTATTTAAAGGCTAACTCATTATACCAAAACAATAGTATTCTTCCAATATAATTGCAATGCATTCATTAATTATTTATTATCTTTATTTCTTAAGGTAATCTTCAATTACTTTTCCCAATAAATTTTGCTATAAGTTCTAAAAAAGGAAATAAAATTAAATAAAGGAAACTCGAGTAACACGAACTAGAATTCCCCAACACTGTAAAAAAAAATTCAGGAACGTTACTGGAAAATTATGGGTAGCTGAGCTGCCCAATTTTTTACCTGTAATGTTCCTGGAATATATCAGTAACCTTCCCCAAAAATATAGAAACAATCCCACTTAGAGCCAGTAACTTCTCTGGAAAATACCTGGAACCTTTCTGGAAAATACCTGGAACCATTCTGGAAACTGAGCGGGCACCCAACGGAACTTCGAGCGACATTATACGCTGACGCCGTCGGGACTTTGGACTAAACAGATTTAACGAGCACGTCTGTCCCCGTTTACTCGGGCCCATCCGTCACGAATTGGATTTTCTACTCTTTCCCTGTACAGATATCCGATTTATAGGATGACTGACAGTAGGTGGGATTCGAACCCCGCACTCTTGAGAAGGCTGAATCCCGAGGCGGATGCCTTAACCACTCGGCCACGGACGGGGCTTTTATGAACTTAGTTATACCAACAACGTATGGTATGGTATGATACATTTTTTTCCAGATTGTGTGCTTGTTCAGAGAACCGCTTATAAGCTTTCGTCAAATGGGACAGACACAGAAAGAATTTTTGCAGTCACAATAAGAAATGAATAACACATAGACAAATAACAACATTTATTGACGGTCACAAACATCCATGCCTGACCGGGATTCGAACCCGACCCCAGCAGCTCCAAAGGCTAGTACACTTACCATTCAGCCACCGAGGCGGCACCAACAACGTTACAAAACAACTGATTTTGAACGAGGCTGCGGTTCATAGCAAACGTTGCCCGATTTGAAAGGGAAAACCTGAAAATCCCAGGAACTTATCACAAAGCGATGGGTACTTGAAAAAGCCAGGAAAGTTACTGGGTATACATACGGAAAGTTAAGGAAATTTTTTACAGTGGAGGAGTAATTTCGTCCCCCATATAAGAAAAAGCCTACCATGCTAAAAATAAAGATTTTGGGAAGCTCCGATAACTTTTGAGAAAATGAGTTTTAATGGGAAAAAGTAATCTATTACTTCATTGTTAATTCAATATGATTGAAAAAACAAGAGTAATAAGAATTTTTTATCGAATTTTGTATATTTGGTTGCAATTGATATGCAGTATTTTGTAACTGCTCAATTTGATCGGTTTTACAGGTTGGGGAGCATTAAAGTCTCCTTAAAGTGCACTTTGATTAGCTATAAATATTCTATTTAGATAAAAGCATAATTTGTTTACAGAATCTTTAGCGTATTCTAGGCATTAAAAATCTACATAAAAATAGTATTAATTTCTGTATTTAAATACATTTGGAGGGAGTAGTTACAAAGCTCGCATTCCCCAAATAATATTCTTGAAAAACCCTTCACTAAAACAAATAAACGTATGAAACACAATATAGTTGTTTGATAATTAGTTTTTAATAATATTAAAATTAAAGACTTAGAAATACTATATTTGATCACAGGCGAATCTTTGAAGCTCACAATTTTAATAGGCAAGTTGATACGAAGTGTAACTCAGATATAGAGTCCGGCTATTTCATTGTCGATGCCGTCCAATTCAATTTCCCATTACTAATGAACGAACCTGATACATATTACAGCTAAGTTACACTTTGGAGAAAATGAGTAATTCAACTAGACCCTTTATTTTAGAAAAGGTATTAAAAAAGTGTTTGCAGATTTGCAATTAAATAGTACCAGGGTGATTCAAATAAAAGTAAACCCCGGTCTAGCTAGAGATAGGAATACGTTGAAATGCTTGGCGAGAAATACTCTTGAAGCCGCCTGAAACATGTTTTTGCATTGGTTGGATCAGATTAGCTTCACATTAGAGCTACTCATATACTAGTGGCGAGTTCAGGCCTTAGTTCGTATTGTATGAAGGCGTTCCATAATGCAAATTAATTTTGTGTCTTGCAATCAATTTAGAATGTTTTGTATTAACAAAAACAAAAAGGTCCTATTCTCTAGGATAAATAACGACCGAAATAATCAATAGTGGGAACTTTTCCTTATCAGAGTTCTACAAACCTTGTTTATATCTCATTTCAACTAGCTTCCCAAACCATAGCGTAGTTGCCGGCAAATAAGTCGACAAGATTTTTTGTTTGGGCTTAATATTGAAGCGATCAATAGCTTCAGTTAGTAAACCTGTTTTTGTATTGGTTTTCACTTGGCAACATTTCTGTCGTTTTCTTTTCTCTACGTTGGGGCCACTTTTATTTGCCTCACCCTGTATTTTAGATATTGTGTAACACAGCATGACTGTCGATTACTTACACTCTAAAAAATGAATGCTCAAAAACGACGAAATTTCCCTTAATTTTGACGATTCGTTTACTGGCAAATGCTCCGAGTTTTCGTTTCCTCAAAGTGAGGAAATTTGAATCGTCGTTTTTATGAGGATTTGAATGTCGTCTAATCTAAAGAAACATTTCGTCATTTTTTAACATGTGAGTACAACAATGAGATTCAGTTTCCTCAAAATCAAGATACAGATTTGTCAAATCACGATCGTAAAAATGAGGATTCGCGTTTACTCAAAAGTCACTTGATATTTTGACGAAACAATCCTCAAAATTAACGAAATGAGGCTTGAGGATTCATGAATCGTCAAAAATGAAGTGTTATTTCTGAGAATAGCTCTTCGGCTCATAAGGCATCCAGCCTACTCCTCTAAGCCCAACGCGATCTTTGGCATGGGTTCTGGCGTCCTCTAAACTGGATAATTTCAAATTCTTGAGGTCTTTTTGTATAAAAAGAAACCGACCTTAAGTTTGCAGCAGAGAAATGTACTGCGCGGAGGAAACTGCGTAAACTGGCGCCGAAATTTTGCCTGCTCTCATTGGTTGCTCCTTTGACCCTGATATTCGTGCGCCCTGTTACGTCAAAATCGGAGGAAAAAATAATTAAAATTACACTCTAACTGAAGCTAAAGTAATTTATGTCTTGAAATAACAAATAAAATTGTTTATTGAATGTGAAACACCTTTTTTTATTCGATTCTCGCTCTCGAAAATGAGAACTATTTACCCTTTTTCTCGTAGAACATTTGTATACAGCAAACTTAATGTCGGTTTAGGTATAGATGTGGCCTCTCCGTCCGTCCGTGGCCGAGTGGTTAAGGCGTGAGCCTCAGGATCCAACCTTCTCAGGTTCGAATCCCACTTACTACCAGTCATCCTATAAATCGGATATCTGTACTGGCAAGAGTAGAAAAATCCAACTCGTGACGGATGGGCCCGAGTACACTGGGACAGACGTGCTCGCTAAATCTGTTCAAAGTCCCGACGGCGTCAGCGTACGATGTCGCTCGAAGTTTCCGTTGGGTGCCCGCTCAGGTGTCGATCTCGTCGCTTGACCAGGGTTCTAAATTACGAGACGTTATTGGCTGTGTTAAAGCTCCTGACGGAGGCTAGAAATAGGCAGCCGGAAACGATTACAATACCTAGGCATAGATGTCTTTGCCATGTGGATGTGAATCTAGGTCTCCTTATTTTTCGTTTTCCATCAGGAACCCCAAGAGAGCGAGATGTTTGGTAACTTCTGGGCGTCCTGAGTACATGGCCAGTCTTAATCTTCTCTCTTCGAAACTTCTTTTTCTATTGAAGAGATGTTAGCTTGTTTTATTATATCCTCGTTTTTCCTTTTCATTGTCCAGAAAATTTTATATATATCTTTCTTAAACAACTCTGTTGAATTTTTTTTTCTAATTTGTGATTGTCTAGGGCACTCTATTACCACTCAATAAAACAATACGTTTAAATTAATTACTTTACTATTTCTATTTTTTTAATAACTAATATTATTATGTTAATTATTTTACTTTGAAAGGAAATTTCAAAAAACTTTAAAACCTAACAAATTCTATGGCATCTTCCATTAACGCACAAGCAAATTTTCTCAAATATTATTCGATGTAATGCAGGTATTGTGAACTCGTATTCAAAATTTACCTCTTGCGACTTGGCTTCCCTATTTGGGGGCATTTTTAAAAACCTAACCACAAACAATTAACACTTTAATTAATTTCCGAAATTGACCCGGTCCCGGTAGAAGAAGATTCAAATATCAGTTTTCAGTCTTTGATAACAGGTATCAGTCTATCTCATTTCTATCTAAAAATGAAGTTGAACGAGGGTCAATACGATATTGGAGTTCTTAAAAAATTATTTGAATTTTTTGTCAAACTTTTCAAAAAGTTCTTTAAGTAGTTAATTTTAAAGACATTTTGCATTGAAAACAATGCTAAAACAATCTGTTATTTACAAAAACGTAATTCGGCCTTTTTTTTGTTGCATTTATGGCACCAAAAATTTGTATTTTTAGAGTTTAACGCGTGTCCCTAAGTAACAATTAAACATAATTTTTTTTTTTAAACAATTATTTGAAAACATACTTTTTAGCATATATTTGTGTGAAAAGTATGTTTAGTTTAAGAATATAGGTGTAGGATTTTGCTCGGGTCTTAAGGTAGGCGAATACCCAAAATTCCTCGAAATTCTAAAATTTTTACTATTGCTTTGATCTTTTCCATATTTGGCATAGTGATTTCAAACATGATGAACAATGCTATTTGGGCATTTTTTTTATTTAGATATAATTTATTTATTTTGAACGAAAAGTTAAAATTTAAAACAATAGGATGTGTGCTTTTTAAAGAAAATGTGTATGCCCCCTCTTCTTTTATTTTACAATTCTTGCACTGTAGTTATAGCAATAAACAACTAACTATGTCAACCCTGCTTTTATTTGGCGACGAATAAAACCATGGCAACCTTGATTGCGTCACACTCATTCATTCGAACCTTGCACTGAAGAACTCAACACGAAACGTTGTTTATTTTCCTCTTGTGTTCCATTGCGAACAAGTCAGCTGTTTGTCTCGAAAGATGGAACACCGGTTGTTATCATCATTAGATCCAGACCGCTGGTAAGCGAATTCTTTTATATTTACAGCAGACTTATTTGATTGTATCTCGTTAATCCGAATATAACACACCGTGCGCGGAAAAGTGACCCATGGTTAAAAACTTAGTTTTTCAGAAAAATCGTCTGAAGTTTATTTTTTCTCCATTTTATTTCATTATAAAAAAATAGGGATTAGCTAACTGTATTCTACAAAAGTAACTATTCTAGGATTCTACCCAATCAATTAGTTCGTGTTAAGACATTGTTAGTCCAAAAGTAGACGAATCCGAAAAACATTATAAATTAGTTTTTAAAACATCGATTATAACTTAGTTAAAATAAACTACTATAAATACTATAAACTTCCACTGGGAAATACTTTGAATTTCTAAAAATACTATAAATGACAACACATACCATATATTGCTACTGTAAATTACTATAAAGTTTTTTTTTTAAATAGTTTTTCAGAAAAATCGTCTTAATTGTATTTTTTTCATTGTATTTCATTATAGAGAAAAATATTGATTCGCTAATTGTATTCTATCAAACTATTGTACCGAATTAATTACTTCGAATCAAGTCTAGAATTATCTCTAGTTCAGATTAATTAGGTTTGAGTGCAGATTAAGAGTAACTTAATTCTTGCTCAGTTAGGAGAATAATAAATCTTGAGAATTGTTATGAAAACTTGCAAAAGGAGAGGGGGGGGGGGGGGGGGAATTATGCGGGAATCTAGTTTGAATGCATTAAAGGATTTTAACTGCATTATTATATCATAGTATATCAAAATCATAGTATAGCTCACGTGAAAGAGTTGAAATATTACTGCGAAATAAATTGAAATATTAACTCATTGAGGGATAACACAGTGGTTAACAGTGTAAACTCCTTTTTGCTGCATGATGTTTAAATTCCCCAAGTAATATATATATTTTAATATTTAAAATTTGGTGTATATTTTTTTGATTTCAAAGTCCCTCAAGGCTTGTACTTTAAAATGTAAAATTCAAGCAATATTTTTTCATGCGTTATTTTTTATTGCTATCAGTGTAATGACGAATTTTTATGAAATAGATTCTTTTATTCTGAAAGTTCTCTTCTATACCTATTTTTAAGGGGATACGGTTCCCGAAAATCGGTCAAAATATCGATTTTTCATTCTTATTATTTAAAATATTTTTCTAAACATTTACTGATAGTTTCATAATGATATCTTTTGTAGAAAAAAAGTTATTAAATATTTTCTGAAGTCATTCCTATGAGTTTGAATGCGTATTTCGTCTGCTTCCAACCTTTTTTCTCAGTTTCGCGTTTTTCAATTCCTTGTGTTTAATAAATCCCTAAGGCTTTTTTTGATAATAAGATAGAATTTTGAAATTTGTAATATTGCTTTTATATATATGGTGCCTAAAATTGTGCATGGAATAAGATCTACTATGCATAGTTGTTTCATTAAAAAAAATTGAATTCAAGAATTTGTATTTTTTTTGTGATTTTTAGTATAAATCCATGTTACTTTTTAACTGTAGCTCACATTTTGAAATCCATGCACAGTTATTAAAAACATAGTACTAAAACCAACTATAAACGTTTGGTGAAGTTATTCTCAAAATTGAAAGAGGAGTAGCGTTTTAAAAAAAGTTCAAAATTTTGACATTTTTAAATATAAATGAAAACCTATTTATGTATATTTGTTTTTATTGCTAGAAATTATTTATTTTGAGTGAACGTTATATAAAAATACGATAATTTACAAGTTTATGTTATTATTTCTAGAAATAATGTTTTGGGTACCGTATCCCCTCAAACCCAATTAAAGAATTTCCCAATTTCAAATTGATCACAATCATAAATAAAAAAAATGCAAGATTTGTTATCACGTTGCTCAATTGGAGTGTTGTATGCATAAAGATAGATATAACATTCAATCTTTCAAGTTTTCCTTCTAATACCTAATCGGTTGTTTTTTTATAACTAATTTTTTTACAACTCATTAACTACAATAAATAGATAACCTTATTAATTTAAATAACAATATAGTTTGACGTCTCGAGTGGCAACAGAAATGCGGAATGAAAATAAATAGTTTCTTAATTTTTCCCCTTCTCGATGTGCTCTGCCAAAACATTGATTCGCCAATCTAGGAGGAGAAAAATTCAGAAACGATTTATTTTCATTTGGCATTTCTGTTGCCACTCAACGCGTGAAATGTGTACCCATTGCAACTCGTTAATAAAGATATTTTGACTTCAAGTCGAGAACACAAGAACTTATACCTATCGGATGTCATAAAGAGAGTTTCGAGAAATCGCGCATGCGCAAAAGGGTAACTATAGAAGTGTTTCGGTTTTAAATGTGACCATGAAGTTTTCAAATAATAATAATAATAATAATAATAATAATAATAATAATAATAATAATTATGATGATGATGATGATGATAATGATAATGATAATGATAATGATAATGATGATAATAATAATAATAATAATAATAATAATAATAATAATAATAATAATAATAATAATAATAATAATCCCACAAGAACTAGAGTATTAATTATTCATTGTTGGGTGGTGCTTGAAAGTTGTGTTACGTTTCACATCTGTAGTTTTTATTTTAATTTTCTTTAAAACATTAAAATAATTTCAATGTTAGAAAAAATATGGATATGCACTACATTAAAATAAATAAGCCATTGTTTCTAAAAGTGGATGTGGGATTTTTATGGGGTTTGAGGTCCATTGTTTTGTAAAACTTTTATGGTTTAAATAGAGCCATTATATTTATAAAAGTGGGTTCGGTTTTAATGGGGGAAATAGAGCCATTACATTTCTAGAAGTGGGTTCGGTTTTAATGGGGGAAATGGAGCCATTACATTTCTAAAAGTGAGTTCGGTTTTAATGGTGGAAATAAAGCCATAGATTTCTAAAAGTGGGTTCGGTTTTAATGGGGGAAAATAGAACCATTACATTTCTAGAAGTGGGTTCGGTTTTAATGGGGGAAATGGAGCCATTACATTTCTAAAAGTGAGTTCGGTTTTAATGGAGGAAATAAAGCCATAGATTTCTAAAAGTGGGTTCGGTCTTAATGGGGGAAATAGAGCCATTACATTTCTAGAAATGTTTTTGGTTTTAATGGGGGAAATGGAGCCATTACATTTCTAAAAGTTTGTTCGGTTTTAATTGGGGAAATAAAGCCATAGATTTCTAAAAGTGGGTTCGGTTTTTATGAGGGTATTTGCGCCATTGTTTCTAAAAGAGTGGGTGGGTTTTTTTTATGGGGGAAATAGAGCCATTACTTTTTTAAAAAGTGGGTACAGCTTTGATGGGGGTGGCTATTGTTCTGCGATTGAACTGTCATGTGCACTCTACTAAGCACGTTTCCGAATCATAAGCCAGAAATAGTTTTATCTCTAAAGTTTAATGGAGTTATTTGTTTGAAAATAACTATTTTGTTTCACGTTAAATGACAACAGCTTATCTGATTGTTCCATTAAATATGATTATCTGCCTCATTGTAAACCGAATTAAAAACGTAGATTAATTTTTGTATTTAAAGATACCCACTAGTTTCGTTTTCAATTGAAGCAAGGAATTTCATTCAATTACTTTCGCAACATCGTATTGAAGTTAGGATATTTTGATTGATAATTTTTTTAACACAGGCATTTAGGAATAGATAACTTCCGTGGGCAGATTGGCTGTAGTAACTAGCTTAAAGGACTTAGACCATGGCTAAAAAAACTGAATTATTGTAGCCTATAGTAAAACATTGGAAAATATTATTTATTTCAAAGCAAAAATGATCTAATCCATTGTTGTGTTTACTACAGTTTACCCACCCTCGGCAGATATTCAATGAATTGTCATCACTTTTTAGAAAAATATTTAATTTTTCACGACCAATTTTAGATATTTTACTGATAATGTTAAGGGCGAATGGGCGTGCTGGATCGCGGGTCTCCAAAGCAAAGTGCATCAGCGTTAATCCAATGGAGAAAAAACAATTCTGCCACATTTCCCCGGCTGTATTGCGTATTTTTACGAAAGGATTTTTTATGTGATAAATGTAGCTGACTAACAGGTCCCGACAGTCCGACTATTTAAAATTAGTTCTAATTTTTTAAAAAAAAATTTGAATAAATATATTTACAAAAGGTACTCGAAGCAATTTTAAAAAGTGGGATTATGGAGACCTGTAAGTTATTTACATTTATTATTTAGAAAGAAAAAATAAACCAGTTTGCAAAATATTCAGTACAGCCGGAGAAATGAGGCAGAGAAAATAGTTTTTTTTTTTTGCCATTGGATTAATATTGAGGCACTTGAGTTTGGAGACCCCCGGTCCTGCGCGCCTATTTTCCCCTTAATGAGAGTGGCACAAATTTTGGTAGATGTACCTCCAGTAGTTTGGGCTGGGCGTTGATACTTCAGTGATTGAGGAAGTCAGTGAATCTGGACTGAACCGGAAGTGAACCGGACTGAACTGTCAGTGAACCGGAAGTCAGTGACTCTGGATATATATATATATATATATATATATATATATATATATATATATATATATATATATATATATATATATATATATATATATATATATATATATATATATATATATATATATATATATATGTTTTATCGCGATTTCCTTAATAAAAAACTAGGACTGTGTAACACTACCAAAGTTTCAATTACCACTCAATAAATCAATGTTAACATTTAAATGAAATTATCTACTCTACAAGTATAAGGTAAATACAATAACTTTTAAGCCTAAAAAGTTTCATGACAGTTACCATTTACGCATTACAATAAAAGTCATTGCTTATTTACTAATTCTTGATTAAATTTCCCTTGCCTTTGAGTTTTAAACTAGCTCAATAAAAATTCCAAGACGTGTTGTTCAAGTGTAGAACGTTTGGATAGATTTTAAAGATTAAAATTTAGATATGTATTTGAGTTTATGATTTGTTTATGTTTTGACTTTTTGCATGACACTTGAACTTTTGAGTTGCGCCATTTCGTTTGTTTTTCAGATAAATTAATTTTACGTAACACGCAATAAAACTTTTTTAAAGATATTTTATGCTGATTTTTTCTTCAGTTTAACTTAAAACAATGTATTGAAAGTTATAATTTTTTTTTTTTTTTTTTTTTTCGAAAACGTTTTTTACGCTTCAATGCAGCCCATTTGGTTAAAAAAAAAAATTCCCAATTTACCCATACTAAATTGATTAAAGTCATTGTTAATTTGACATGTTAGATAATATAACACATATTTTTCATTATTTTATTTCAAATATTTGAAAGAAAAATATTTCGAAGAATCATTTTGTTTAGATTTGTTTTTAGCCTTTATATGTATGTAAATTTTGGTTTAAAATTTTTTTTAAAAGGAACTTTAAAAAAAAAGAAATTTTTCAAACTAAGTTAAACTCTCACCTATTCCAAATAAATTTTTATTGAATCCTCCATACAATTTTCTATAAAGTTATATTCTTTTTCTATTGTTATATAGAAAAATTTTGTTTCTGAAGATTTAATTGATGTTTGTTGTAGTTAAATGAAAATATGAAAACATGGTAAAAATAAAATTCACTCTGAAACAATTTTATTAAATAAATTGGCCCTAAATTCTTCATGCTTGCATTTTTAAATTTTTAACAAATTCACTTTTTACTATTGTTCAGAAATAAAAATTATTGTTAATTTATTCAAAAGTTATCATTCCAATTTTTTTCCCTTGAATTTTAGTTAAAAAATAAGATTTCTTTCCCCATGCCTTTCACCATTTCATTCTGGATGCAGTCTATTTTACAAATTATAGATATTTAGAATAAAAAAATATATAAAAAGTTGGGATTGAAAGCGTTAGTGGGGTTGTTTCACGTGGTGGATGGCAACACCTTCAACGGTTTGTTTTCATTTGTTGTCTGAAATAACTTTGGTTTCGTTAATTTTTTAAAATGCCAAATTCTTGCTGTGCTGTTGCTCGTTTAAAGCATTCGTTAAAGAAAGCTTGTATCGAGAAAAAGTTTCTTTTCATCTATATCGGTCATTTTGTGAGTGAAACCGAAGCAACCAATAAAATCGCAGTAAGCCGAAAAATGAAAAAGAGAGCGTTACATCATACGACACATTCCCATTGTGGGGTGTGGTAGGGCTGTAACGTACATCATGATTATGTTACGTGAATGTCTGAAACATGCTGATTGTGAGAAATCACCGGTGAATGCCCGAAATTTCTTCTAAACAACCTAAAAAAAAATTTCAGATATCAAACTACAATCGTTCAAACGTCAATTTCCTCTTTAAACAAATCCATATTTTCTGTTGTTAAAAACCCAACTCTTAAAAAAAAACATTCATTGTAAGGAAGTGAATCTCTGTCAACTAGAATTTCTTGGCCAGATTTTAGTTTTTTTGTATAAAATTTCCTTATAGTTTGAGACCTGACGCCAAATATCTATATATTTTAAAAAAAGTCTGTATTTTACAATACAAAACCGTATTTTACATAAAATTTCCCCTATTAATAAAAAAAATCATTTTTTTACTGTTTATTCTAGCAACTCAATTTTAAATTGACACTGTTTTTGGCAAATCAAGCTCAAAATCTGAAATTTTGCGTGATATACTTGCAATTTGTCCATTAATCCAGAATTTTATGCTTATCGTAATGTTTTTTGCTTCTGTGAACTTGGGAGTAAGCTATATATGGTTGGATATTGGCCATCTCTCCATTTCTCTATTACTCTATTGTTGTATTTGCTCAAATATTTCATTGTTCCATTTTGTTAAAATTTTCTTTCCAAACGAAATTCCATTGCCTACGATTGTTTAGTTTAAATTTTCTCATCGCATATGACCAACGGTTCTCATAATAAAGCCATTTTCAATTCCGATATTAATTTTTATTTCAAAGAATAAATATATAATATTCCTCACTTTTAAATAGAAACAAAATATTTCACATCAACATACAATCAAATAATAATAATTTTGAAATATATTGACGTCATTTAAAACTGATTTACGTCGCAAAAATATGTTTTTAAAGGGGACGCGGTACCCAAAAATTAGTCAAAATATAGATTTGTCAGTTTTTGCTTCTTGTTATTCACATTATCTTTCTGAACATTTACTGAAAGTTTCATAATGATGTCTTCTATAGAAAAAAAGTCCCTTAATATATTCTGGAGTAATTCCTATAAGTTTGAAGACGTATTTCGTCTGCTTTCAACTTTTATTTCTCTGTTTCGCGTTTTTCAATTCTTGAGTTTAATAAATCAATCAGGCTTTTTTGCTAATTAAGTTAGAATTTTGAATTTTTTAACCTGTGTTATATGTGGTGCACAAATTGTTCATGGAATAAGGTCTAAAATGTATATATATATTTTTTTTAAATGTCGATTTTTTTGTGATTTTCAGTATAAATCCATGATACTTTTTAACCGTAGATCACATTTTAATATCCATGCATTGTTCTTGAACATATAGTATTAAAAACAAACTATGAAAGTTACGTTTAGTTATTCACAAAATTAAAAGGGGAGTAGCGTTTTAAAAAAGTTGAAAATTTTGACTTTTTTTTAAATAAATGAAAAACTAATTGTAGCCGCCTCGGTGGCTGAATGGTTAGTGTACTAGCCTTTGGAGCTGCTGAGGTCGGATTCGAATCCCGGTCAGGCATGGATGTTTGTGACAGTCAATAAATGTTGTTATTTGTCTATGTGTTATTCATTTCTTTGTGACTGTAAAATTTCTTTCTGTGTCTGTCCCACTGGACGAAAGCTTATAAGCGGTTCTATGAACAAGCACACAAGCTGGAATATATATGTATCATACCGTACCATACCACTACTTGTAAATATTTGTTTTTATTGCCAGAAACTACTTATTTAGAGTGAACATTATATAATACCACTACAATTTACAATTTTATGTTATTATTTCTAGAAATAATGTTTTGGGTACCGCGTCCCCTTAAATTTATTTTTAAAAGAAATAAAAAGTTTTTCGAGCGATTGTTGCGAATGGCAACGTTGATTTAATTCTAATAAAAATGGCAATTATTTTATAGTATTAAAATAACCTAATGTTGGTCGTTGGAAAGATATCGAAGAAGTATCAGAACCAAACATCAACATTCGAATTCGAATGTTTTATCTCCGTCATGGAAACACGTGGCCATTTTTTTTCCCTGTCGTGCGATGCAGCGGTATCCGAGTTGAGATGTCGCAAGTACTGCTCCTCATCGTTCGTGACTCCGCAAAACTGATAAAGCGCACTGCAACACCTGTTCGAAATGCAAACGGCACTTTTCGAACGATTTCATTTCGAATATTCTTTTTTTTTTCGGCGGCTATTTCATTGCGAAAAACCTTTTGTTAAAAGTAATAAACTTATACTATCTATATGTGTTGGACTGTACATAGTAATAGTTTTCTTCATTCACAGTAATATATCTTGAATCTTGTAGGAAGTAGCAAATTAAAAGCGATTGAATTAGACGAATACTTTTCTCCTTGAAAATACAAATAAAAAGGAAGAGTTCATTTGTTTTCTTACAATTGGGTCACTTAAAAAAACTACCATTAATATAAAATTATAAATAAAGTAAATATTTAATATTAATATTAATTTAATATTAATATTTTATTTATTATTATTATCAATTTAATTCACCGAATAACTCCCTTCTTTCTAAAATGGGGGGCAAAGGGGATCTCTATGCAGAAATGTATGAGTTTTGCAGAAGAGTTCGGTTCGTAATTTTATTCTTTGTTATTAACTTCGTTGTTGATAAACTTAATTTCTATAAATAAAATATATTTAATGGGGGGAGATGGCCGAGTTGTTCAGATAGCAGACCATTACGCTAGCAGCCTGTGCGCTGCAGCGGGTGAGGGTCCGATTCCCGCCTTCGCCCTGGGTGTACTTTCCTTTCTCTATGACAGTAAAAATTCTTTTTATGTCGGTCTTACTTGACGAAGGCTTATAAGCGGGTCTCTGATCAAGCACACAAGTAAGTGCATATATGTACCCCCCCCCCCCCCTCTTTACCCTGCCAACCAAATGTGTCCCGTCAGTGGACTGCGTTTGAAAATTACGGGGGCCACCGCTAATAGCCTCTCTGGGCGGTCATTGCGAAGTTTCCCACGGGTATAGGTCACTGGAGACTATTTCCTTCCCCTTCAGGGACATGTTTAAATTGTGGAGGTGGTGCGCGATAAATGGCAGCATCTGTCGCGTACACTCTTGAGCGAAAGAGTGAAATCCACTCATGTAGGAGAAGTGCATTTTCGACACTGGAAAGGAGTGAATATTAACTCGGACTGAGTTAAAAATCACTCGTTTGGAGTGATCCATTCGCAAGTTTAACATACAAAGGATCCACTCCTATAGAGGAAGTGCATATTCGACACTTTAGAAGTGAAAATTTACTCAGACTGAGTCAAAATCGCACGTTTGTTTTAAGAGTGTATATGAGTGGTTATTGTGTCTGTCTTACTTGACGAGGGTTTATAAGTGGGTCTCTGACCAAGCACACAAGCCTGAAAATATATGTCTACCAACCAACCGGTTAATATATTTCTCTTAATGTAGGATTTTAAAAAGTTCAGAGTTTCTTTCGAAATATGATAGATAATGTTCTTTGACTGAAAACATCATACAAATAACAGTTATCCTTACCCAGACACAGAACAGCTTATCAACAGAAATAAATCTGCTAAAAAATCAAAATTAATTTATTTGTCGTAAATTTTTACTTAAAAGAAAATCCAACTTCATAATTCGAAGCTTCTTTGACGTCAATCAATGAGCGAGCGATATTTACCACATTGTCGTGTTTATTATCAATTTTTTTAAAGATACGTCATATTTTCCCAATCAAAATACTCGATTTTGCTTCCGTCACAGCAATGACGTCATTTTTACCCAATTACCGACCGTCTTTTCTTCTTTAGTGTAAACAATGGCATGTGCTCTGAAATTAACACATCTGTCCGAACACCTTTGATCGTTAAAGTAGGTAAATATTCGCTTGGAATACTAATGAAACGTTACCGTAAGAAACAAGTTCAAGTGCCTGTTATTGCAAGGTCTTACTCAACTGACGGAATTTACTTAACTGTAAAAGATTATTTTTTTATTAATATATTTTATTTTATTATATTTATATTACACTATTTTATTTTATTACATTTCTTTTTATATTACAATATTTTATTTTATTATATCTATTTTTTTACAATACTTTTTTTAATTATACATTGCGTGAAATAACTTTATTCAAAGATGGTTGGTAGACATATATTTTCAGGTTTGTGGGATTGGTCAGAGACCCGCTTATGAATCTTTGTCAAGTTAAGACATACACATGCGTGACAGGTTCTGCCATCTATCTCCACCTCCGCAATTTAGACTTGTCCCTGAAGGAGAAGGAAATAGTCTCCAGGGACCTGTACCCGTGGGAAACTGCGCCCACAGGAGTTTTATTCAAAGAGTCTGAAGCATTAATACGTACGGTGTACGGTCAAAGTTATAAATTATTTTATAAACTAATATTAACCGTTAATTATAATGGCCGCTTCTCTTAGTAAATGGAATAAATAATGAGCAATGATGACATTAGTAGGTTATTATCAATACTTGCTAGTGTCACTAATGATAATTATTAATAACGTTCCATAAATCTTCAGAAATTATTCCCTTTACAAGTGGTTTTGTACCTGTTGGTACGAATACGATTTATCACATTTAAACTCCCCGGCGCAATAGCCCATTACAAGGTCAAAGCCTGCCGTGCCCATTTCAGCTTTCGTGACCTAGGGCTCTGGGGTGCTAGGCATATGTCCCGGTAAGGTGGTCCGATCCTCACTCAGAACCCCAGTGTTTAGTTCCCAAGCATGCTTGGTACGAATTTTATCGACCCACTCAAGGGATAAAAGGATGAGTCAACCTCGCCCAATCCGGGATTCGATCCCCGGACCTGTGGCGTGGCACAGTGAAGCACTACCACTAAACCACTGGGCTTCATTTATCACATTTACCTTAACATATGTGGAAACTTAAAGCTAATTTGCACAATCAATGTTTTTTGTTTGTACTACACAAAGGGATTATGCAAATTATTTGGGGATTAGGTATATATTATATTATACTATACTTGGGATTATACTTGCGAACATATAATTACCTTAAAGATGTATTACTTTACTTACCTTTTGCCCTAAATTAAATATTTACATTTAATTAGCCATCTGTAAAACATAATAGGCTTGTTTTACGTCTTGAGTGGCAACATTTTCACAGAAATGAAAATGATTTCTGTAATGGTTTATCAATGTAACGAGGTGAGCTTACCATGTCATACCACCAATCACCAAAACCTCCAATAAAATCCAGGAATGAAAGCAGGTATTATATACGTCACCTAAACAAACCACGTGATACATTGGATTTATCTTTCCAAGTACTCTCATATCCAAAATTATCTTTACATGAAAAACAAAGAGTAAAGAGACAGAGGGAAAAGAGCGATTGGTCCGCTAGTTGGAAACTCTTGTATGGAAATATTTACATACAAAATTATCTGAATGCAATTTAACCAAAATACACCTTTCATTCCGATAAAATTGTCAAATTTTCTGAAATGGTATTCAAATCTGTTAGACTTTAAACGAAATTAATGTTTTAAACATGTTTTCTGGATGTACAAATAATTTTTGGAACTTTTTTCATACGCGGAAGGATCTTCTCCATAGCATATTTTTATTCACCCAAATTAGATTGGCAAGGAGTGTACTTGTAGTTTGTCTGAGGGGTAAGCAAATTGGTGTAGGTGTGTTAACTTGTTTTCACTGCATGCACTCTTAAAACAAAAGAGTGAAATCCATTCCAGTAGGAGAAGTGCATTTTCGACACTGGAAAGGAGTGAATATTAACTCAGACTGAGTTAAAATCACTCGTTTGGAGTGATCCTGTCGGAGGTTTAACACACAAAGGATCCACTTCTCTAGGAGAAGTGCATTTTCTAGACTGGAGGAGTGAAAATTAACTCAACCTGAGTTAAAATCGCTCGTTCGTTTTAAGAGTGTGGCATATAAATTACAATTTTTAACTGAACTTTCAATTTCATAATTTAAAAAAAAAATTACGTTTTTGATATTGATGGTTATAAAAGACTCCTCTGTGCTTTACATTTTAAAATTTAATAAAACTATTAAATTTATAAATTTGTAAAAATTATTTGTGCTACTGAGAAACCTAACAATCAATTACTGCCGTGGCAAGGAAAACTGTCAATAACTTCCATTGGGACTTGGATCATTGTTACAAGCACTCAAATACTCTAACAATTAAGAAAACATACTGGAATTTTTTTTTTATTTGAGATCAAAAATGGTACAACTCATTGTTGGTTGATTCCACGAAAATGCGCCATGGACATCATTTTTTAAATTTCTACTTTTTATTTTAAACAAAATCTACTAAGGCAAAAATTCTTGACACTTTATTTTCTCTTTTTATACCTCAAAATAAACAGTTCGTAAAAAATTCGAACATGAAATTTAAAATTTGAGTTAAATATAGAGCATTAAAACTTTGTCATGTCTGTCACATTTGTCATGTCAGTCACGCTAATAAATATTTATAATATTTTACTATTTATAAATTTCTTAATTTTTTTCTTTCTGGTTGGCACATCAGAATCTTATATTGATTCCAAAAAAATTCTAGACTTGAAATACATGCCAGTTAGGAGCAAATGGTAATAATATAAGGTCACTCAAAATCTATGTCTCAATTTTATCATGTCAGTCACGGCATGTTTTAACCTAAATAATTTTAAGGATTTTCTCTTGAATGAAAATTTCAGCGTTTTTTATAATCAAGACCTTTATTTGCATCACCCTATGGTATTTTTTTAACAATCAATTAACATTTAGTACTTTTTAAGTACTTAATGTCATGACTGTCATGTCTGTAACGAATGCCATGTCTATCACGAATGGAATTAGCCTGTTATGATTACTGCAGTTTACCTGCTCACAACAGTTTATACGTCGCATCTGCTAAGGCCACATGTTTCTGGTGCATCTAGTTTCGTTAGCAGGGGAGACCAGTTGGTTAAGGTGTTCGCCTTGCATGCGGAAGGTGCCTGGTTCGGGTCCCGGCATCACCAAAATAACTGCCGACCTATAAACGGCCCGTGCAGTCAAAAATGTCCCATGAATAATACGCCGTGTAGAGGGAGTGCGCATTAAATATGCTCAAAAGTCCCAACGCTGTTTCCCTTAATGGTTGCGCTGGGTGCCTGCTCAGGTGTCAGCTCGTAACTTGACTGGGGTTCTAAATTACGACTAACAGTCCTCGTGTACCTCTACACTCTTAAAACAAACGAGCGATTTTAAATCAGTCTGAGTTAATTTTCACTCCTTTCGGTGTTGAAAATGCACTTCCCCTATTCGAGTGGAATTCACTCTTTTGTGTTGTTAAACCTCCGACAGGATAACTCCAAACTAATGATTTAAACTCAGTCTGAGTTAATTTTCACTCATTTCCAGTGTCGAAAATGCACTTCTCCTATAGGAGTGGATTTCTCTCTTTTGTTTAAGAGTGTAGTGCGACTATATACAGAATGGTCCAAAAGTAGTCTTACTGTTAGTTTGGTATACAGTTATTTGTACAGCAACAGTTATTTTTCGAAAACGTGTCAGGTTGTTCAGTCAGTTGATTGCGCATTATCTCACAGAACTGTAAAAAAAAAAAAATTCTGAAGCTATCTCGAAACTAAACCAAACGTCGTCTACGAATCTCTGCTTTTGAATAAGAAATATGCTGTAGTGTGACTTTATTTTAGAAAGCCAACAAAACTAAGCACGGCTATTTCAAATACCTGTTCTAAATAACCCAAAGTTCTTACCGATGTTACATCATTAACTGTAAGGCTACTTTTGGGCCAGCCTGTATAATTCAAACTAAACTAAAAGCATCTACACCTAAACACACCTTAAGTTTGCAGCATTAAAATGTTCTACGCGGACAAAACGCGCGTAAACAAACGGAATTTTGCCTCTCTGATTGGTCGCTCCTACGCGATACGTCCACCCTGATATTCGTTCGCCCTGTTACGTTAAAATCGAAGGAAAAAATAATTAATATTACTTTCTAACTGAAGCAAAAACAAATAAAAATAATAAAAATATGTCTTGAAATAACGCCTAAAGTGATTTATTGAATGTGTGAAAAACCTTTTTTTATTCAGGATTCTCGCACTCGGAAATTATAACTATTTACCCTTTTCCATGTACAACATTTGTATACTGCATACTTAAACTGAGGTGAGGTATAGTTTCGAATAAAAACAACCCTGTTTATTTTCATGAAAGATGTCCCGTGAACCGGACCTCAGCTCAATGAATCTCTTTTTTTTTCCCCAGCCGCTTCGCCCTTTTTGTCAATGGGTAAGGTCAAATTCACTAAACACTGACACAAAAATAAATGAGGTATCAGTGACAATAAAAGCTGCTCTGTGTTGTTCCCGTGAACTGTAGTTGACCGAAACGAAAGACTTTTCTTTGAGCAACTGACATACACGCTTCTAGCCAAGCAAATAAATAGATGTTGTTGTTAGATCTCGAAATACGGTAATTACACTCCTTGCCAACCTAATGGGTAAATAGAAATATGCTAAAGAGAAAATCCCTCCGCTCATGTAAAGAGTTCCATAAATGATTTGTAAATCCATACAGAAATCACGTTTGAAACATTAATTTCGTTTATGGTCTCTAACAGATTTGAATATTATTTGAGAAAATTTGGCAATTTTATCAGAATGAGAAGTGTATTTTGGTTAAATTGTATTCAGATCATTTTGTATGTAAATATTACCTTACAAGAGTTTTCAACTAACGGGACCAACCGCACTTTTCCGTCTTAATTTTTACTCTTTGTTTTTACCCAAGTTAGGTTGGCAAGGAGTGTAGAGGGATGGTTAGTTCTTTACAAGCATAATGCCTTATTTTGAAATTCTAAAATCTATATAAATTTTTCTTTGCTATGTAAGCATTTTTTACCAGGCATAAAAATAAATTTGAAGACATTTTGAAGCTTTAAGGGGGTTCGGTATGTACGGTAACGTTAAATTGGCCAATTGCAATGTACCTTTTCACAATAACTACTGATCAGATCATCTTAAAATTTTCTGTGTGTGTTATACCAACCTTATATATTAATCTGAGGTTAAAAGTTTTTTTTTAAATAACTGTTAGATTTTTTTTAAATAAAATAAGTTTTAAAGTACCCAAAAAATCATGAAATTTTTCACTTTTTTGCCCCATAAAATTTTTTTTTCACTTTAGTTTTATTAAAATTTATAACCTCAGATTAATCTATACTATGTATTACACCATATTAAAAAAGTTTACGAGAAAACATAGCACACTTTTTGAGAAAAGGTACACCTAAGTTCAAAAACCCAAGTTCTGCGAAAAACGCGTTTAAAGTTTTTATTGTTAACCCATTTCCTTACGAAGCCATGACATTGAAATGGCTTTTAATGTCAAAAATATTTTTCCAATCGTCTTGATACTTTGTGACATTATTAATGAAGGTTGTAATAGTATTTTAAGCCAATAATTTTTGTTTTTATTTTTTCACCGATTTTGGGGTACTGAATCCCCTTAACCCTTTCAGTCCCAGTGATGCCATTTGGCATCATCACTTTCAATATTTTTTTCAAATTTTTTATGTCCCGTTACGACATCCAAACACACATCATTCGATTCTTCACACTTTGCTCTATCAGACAATATTTTACTTTAATCTCAATATAAGTCAGAACTACTATTTTTTTTATTTTGAAAATAGTCAACAAGCGTTTCTCTGGAATTTTGATCAGTTCACTTCAGTTCCACATATTTAAAACACAATTTAAACTATTTCGGTTAAAATATTTACTAAATTTTTTTTAAATAATATGGTCAGATACCTTAAAATATATAACTCGAAGTGTTTTTAGGTAACATATATTTTTTTATTTTGTTGTTTTCCACAATTAAAAAATTTTGGCATTGATTCAAAAACCATATAAAAAATTTAAATGAATTTTTTTTCTTGCGGAATTCGTATATTTGACCTAAAATAAGCTTATTTTGTGAATATCAGATGTTTCTGTAGTGTAGTATTTTTTTGGGACTGAAAGGGTTAAAATGGACGATAATTATTGACAGATAGTGACACGATTCTTAAACTCTATCAATGGATACGTTTCCGATCCTGAGTGGCAACAGAAATGCCGAATGAAAATAAATTATTTCTATTCTCGATCCCATGATATTTCCGGGCTGGGGTGTTCAGTAAATATAAAGGTCAATAAAAACTAAAACTATTTCATTTATTTTGCCAGATGAAAATTTGTTTCTCCCCATTTTACAAACCAGTTTTTTTTTAAATTTCCATCTTAAAACCCTCCTAATTAAAATATATATATACTGTTCATACCCATATTATTAAGTAAATTTCAGAAATAAAAAAGAATATTCACTTTTATAGCCATTTTCTCAAAAATTATCCTATCGTTAAAGGGATTAACTACATTAGTTATGGTAATATTTGTTGGTTTCATTAAGGTAGGCGGTACCTTGTATACGGCTAATGCTAAATTGACATTTTTAATGTTCCTTTTTCTTGGAAACTAACATACAAAACAACGCAATAAAAATTATGTGCATTATATGCACTTTGGACAATACACTGAAATGAGATTTATCAATACATAATGTATTTTTTTAATATTATTTAAAGTAATGTGTTATTTAAAAAAATAAGCATTTTTACATCAAAAAATTAACCAGATTTTTTTTCTCCTTCAAATTTTGAGAAAAGCTCATTTCAGTAAGTAAAACAACTCTGAAACAACTACCCTGTAAAAATTTTATCTCTATAAATGATATAGTTTTTAAGAAAAATGTACATAAACATGAAAAAACATCATTCTGAGAAAAGAGTAGCTTAGCTCTATAAATGAGAGTATAAAGTTGTCTGAATGACATACAAAGGGCATCGTTGGAAAGCTCCCAGAAATATATTTTACACAAATACTAAAATCAAAAATTCGATTTTTTTTAGTTACATAATACAGATTTACCTTAAATTGCATAAATTGTTTAAATAAATTACAAAAGGCCCCTACAGTTGACATGCAGATAATTTTTTCAGACCTTCAAGAAGGTCATGGAACAATTTCCTCGACACTTTCGATGATGTGTCAATTATGCCCCGCGAGACATGAGTGTTTCTCCTTTGCCTCATCATTACAGAAATGATGATGATAATGTGGGTTGACGCTTTTCCGCGTCTTGTTATTTTCGTGTCGGACACGTGGAAGGAAATTTTCAGTTGTCACTTTTTCTGTATTTATAGAAAACTTTTCTAGAAGCGAAGGATAACAATGAAAGAGTTCTTTATGATGAATTTCGCACCCTTGTAGTCGTAAACCATTAAACCATTAATAAAGGTTGGCAAGCAAATTTGCCACGCAAAAAAAGGAGTTTACAGCTGAAATTTATGTAAATAAACAAAATATGATGCAAATGAATACCATATAGCTGAACAATTTATTTATGACAAGCTAAGATACACGTAAACGATTAAAAAAAAAAGCTGACGTTTGTATTCGAAAACGATGATGTTAATGTTAGGGATGTTTCGTGGGCTTCTTCTTACACTCCTTGCCAACCTAAGTTGGGCAAATAGAAATATGCAATGGAGAAGATCCTTCCGCGCATGTAAAGAGTTCCATAAATTATTTGTGAATCCTTCGAGAAAACATATTTAAAACATTACCTTCGTTTAAGGTCTAACAGATGTGTATATTATTTGAGAAAATTTGTCAATTTTTTCAGAATGAAAAGTGTATTTTGGTTAAACTGTATTCAGATTATTTTGCATGTAAATATTACCTAAAAGAGTTTCCAACTAACGGACCAATCGCGCTTTTCCCTCTTCCTTTTTACTCTTTGTTTTACTTTCTACCAGCTAATATGAAATATAAGATGGTAAAAGTAATGCAATGGGGTTACAAATCCGAAAAGGAGATTTTGAGTTTTCTACACGTTTTGGGGGGTGCTGATTCCGAACAAGCGGTTTCTGAACATTGGTTCGTCTGTCTGAATTCACTACAGCTCGAACTACAAAAGAAACTGTTTTTAAATTTGGCTTTCGAGTTCCTAGTACTTGTTAGACGTCATAATAGTTAAAGCTATTGAAATTACCCCATATGATATATAATTACTCTTAAATTTAGTATATATATTTATTGAGTGTTACTTGAATTTCGTGTAGTGTTACACATCCTAAGTTTCCCCCTTTACCTTTATGGTTTTATCTAGGTTAATAATTTATAATAATAACAATTTTGGAAAGGAAGCGTCGACTACAAAATTTCCCTATTAACACCGGAGATTCATTTTGAACATCTTTGTTATGACATTGTTTAATTTTTGGCTTATTTCGGTTGTATCATATATACAAGTCTTATGACAGGAGGTCTTCTTCAGTGAGTGATTTGGAACACTGCCCAGGTACAATAGTAGAATTGCAATAAGCACCGCACGCATATACTGAAAAGAAGAAAATATGCCAGAAGAGCAGTCTTCAATTACATAATTTATGTCGATTCTATTCTTTTCACAACAAGTGACGACTTATCAGAGCAAGGAATCTCTGATCGGAAGGTCACGAGATTCAAACTGCATTTTGATAGTCAAAGCAGCCGATCTACGACTGTACTTCGAGCGTGTATTCAGTTGTTATTTTTTTTTTAATTTTTTCACCTAAGTCCCCACATGTGCTATCTCAATTTGCACAACGGATCAGGTTCACTGTACGGTAAACCTCGGCTCGATTTTTTCGGATTTGGCGATAAATATTTTTTTTTCGGCAACCTGTCTGACTTCGACTTATGATTCGAATTCTTTGACCTCGCAACGATGACGATTTCCGGCAACCTCACCATATTTGTTAGCGCAGTATAGACGTCAAAAGTCACCAGAATACGGACTTTTGGAAAGTTCGCCGAGGGTAAGTAAATCTGATCGGTTGTGCGAAGTGAGATAGCATATGTTTGAACTTAAGTGACGATTTACTCAATCAACTCCTTTGATCAGTTTGGTTTGGTTAGGTTGAATCAATGTCACACTAGAACCTCGATTTTAAACCACAGTCAAGTGACGAGGCTGGCACGCAACGCAATCTCATGCCGACATAGTAATGACAGCATAGCTTTAGGATGACAACAGATTTAACGTGCACCAGGTACTCATCTTCTTCTTCGCTGACACTACAGCCTGTTACAGGCCAAGGCCGTCTCTCCAAGTCTCCTCCATCTGACTCTGTCCCCCACAATGGCCCTCCATCGGTTAACTCCTAACACCCTGAGGTCTCTCTCAACCACATCCAGCCATCTAGTTGGGGGTCTTCCTCTGCGCCGCTTTCCTTCCATCTTCGAAAAAGTTACTTTTTTGGTGGGGAAGCTGTCTTCGTATCGATATACATGTCCCAACCACCTAATGCGGGACGCCTTTACCACCTTCAGAATGTCGGGTTCACCATACTTTTTGTATATTTCGTGGTTGTAGGCGATTCTCCAAACACCGTCTTGTTTAACTGGTCCAAAAATCTTTCTTAGGATCTTTCTTTCAAAAATAGATAAAAGTTCTTCTTCTGCCCTGTTCAAAGCCCAGCATTCACTGCCATACAGGGCAACAGGTCTTATCAGGGATTTATATAGGTTTACTTTTGTTTTAGTGCTGATGTATTTTGATTTCAGTTGGCTTTTAAGTCCATAGAAACATCTATTAGCCATTGCTAGTCTGCTTTTAATTTCAAGCTTTAAGTCATTGCAGCTTGATATTATTGTGCCAAGGTATTTAAACTGTTTAACATTTTCAAATGTGTAGTTATTTATCTTTAATGGGGCCCTATCTACAGTTTTACTTGTTGCAATCAAGTACTTAGTTTTATCTTCATTGATGGTTAACCCCATCTTACTAGCTGCCGTCGCAAGTGAGGTGAAAGCATCAACAACAGCGTTTTTAGTTCTCCCTATAATGTCGATGTCGTCAGCAAAAGCAAGCAGTTGAACTGTTCTTTGTAGGATGGTACCGCTGGTGTTTATCTCTGAATCTCTCACCGCCTTCTCTAGAGCTAGGTTAAACAGAAGGCACGAGAGAGAGTCACCTTGTCGTAAACCCTTCTCAGTATAGAAAGGTTCGGAGAGATGCGACATAATTTTTATTCTACATTTGACATTTTTAAGAGTCATTCCAGTCAGATTTATTAGTTTTGTTGGTATTTAAAATTCCTTCATAGCTTCAAGTAGTTGTTCTCTGTTGATGCTGTCGTATGCAGCTTTAAAGTCAATGAACAAGTGATATGTATCAATGTTATACTCTTTTGTTTTTTCTAAAATTTGCCTGATTGAATGTATTTGGTCGGTTGTTGTTTTTCCTTTTTGGAAACCACATTGGTAGTTATTGATCACTCTGGAAGTATAAACAAGTAATCGCTCATAAAGAATATTGGAGAAAATTTTATATGCTGTGTTTAATAGAGTTATACCCCGGTAATTACAACATTCCAGTTTGTCTCCTTTTTTATATATAGGACAGACAGATCCTTCTTCCCACTCAGTGGGCATTAGCTCCTGTGTCCAGATACAATAGATTAGCTTATGAAATTCTTTATGTAGCTTACTGTCATTGATGTTTATGAGTTCTGCTTTAATGCCATCTGGTCCAGAAGATTTATTACGGTTTAATTTTTTGATTGCCAGCTCAACATCATAGAGAGTTGGTGGGTTTTCCTCCATCCCATCATTTTCACCGATGGGTTGTGCATTACCTATATTTATTTCTTCATCATCTCTGCCATTTAGCAGGATTTTAAAATGATCGCGCCATCTTGTTAAGACCTCTTCTGTATCTCTTGTAATTTCACCGTTCTCTTTTTTGCATGTTATAGTTCTAGGATTGAAGTCTCCTCTTACATTATTCACTAGTTGGTAGAATTTTCTAGCTTCTTTTTGTATCTTAAGACTTTCAATATTTTGGTAGATTTCATCTAAATATGATCGTTTTTTCTTTCTGTGTATCCTTTTCTCTTCCCTTCTTAACCCTGCAAGCGCCGTTCTAATTTAACATAGATAACTGCCCAGCGCCCACCAAAAACATGCAAGTAACACAGAAAGCGGCCACGATTTTAGACCTTCTGCATCCCCCATTTTACCTGTGGTGGGGATGACAGTGACGAATGGCTACGTTTGTGTGGTCTTTGTCCAGGGTCTGCCGAAAGTCCGCCCAAGAAGAGTCCCTCAAGGAACTTCTACTTCATTAGATAATTAGCGGTCAGGGGTGCTGGGTTACCTTGAACATTTCGTTTTCGACTCAAAGTAGATTTTTGCATTTATCGTTCTAAAATGTAGTTAGGAGGTGGTTGAGATTGGGGACAACTCCAAATAACTACTTGAAGTGTGCAGTAGTATTTATGATAGTATGTACCATATTTCTTACATGCTTATATTGTTGCAGAATAGCGTTTTTTTTTTAACATACTTTTATTTGATGAAGAATCTTAATTAAATTTGCATAATGGTTTTTATAAAGATATGGGAACAATGAATACCGATATTTTATCAAAAGAAATATTTTAACTCGTGCTTTTTTTAATGATCAGTTAATTGTTTCTAAATTGCTTTACTAACAAATTTTCGACTTTCAGTAATCGGTAGATTGTAAGATGTTGAATATTGTTGAATATTCGAATTATTTAAGAACTATAAAGCCACATTTGTCGATTACTTTACTTTTCTTTATGCAAACAATTAAATATTTTTTACTTCTGCTAGAGGTGGTAGTATCGGTTTTATAAAAAAAATTGTTCCATAAAAAACATATTTTAATAGTACACTGATAAAAAACATATATTCATGTTTGTGTGCTTGATAAGAGACCCACTTATAAGCCTTCGTCAAATAAGACAGAACACAGACAGAATTTTTATCGACACAGAGAAAGGAAGTATACCCAGGGTGAAGGTGGGAATCGAACCTGCACCCAGACTGTTAGCGTAGGTAGCTATCTTAACCACTAGGAATCATGGGCCCTTTGAAGTTTATAAGTGATTTGTTTCCACTTTGATACCTTGAAACGTTTTTATTAATAAAAATAGATAAATATCTGTATTTAAGAGATACAATCTGAAGCAGTAATATTTTTTTTGTTGGAAAATAACGGAGAAAAATATCCTCTTTTCGAACATATTTTTTATCGTGTAGATAGGTATTTAGATTTGTGTGTGGGGTAGAGTAATAACCTCTTAAGACCCGAGCAAAATCCTACACGTATAATCTTAATCAAAACATACATTTCATACAGATATATGCTAAAAAGTATCCCTTGCAAGGAATTTTTCTTAATTTTTTTTAAGAGCTCTAATATCGTATTGACCTTCGTTCAACTTCATTTTTTATAGAAATAAATGAATGATACCTGTAAATCTTAGGCTGAAAACTGATATTGGAATATTCATCTATCAGACCAGGTCAATTTCAGAATTAATTAACGTGTTAATTGTTTGTGGTCAGGTTTTAAAAAATTTCTCCAAATGGGAACGCCAGGTTGCAAGAGGATAACATTCAAGTAGCACGCTATTTCTTTTTATCTATTTTCATATTTTTGAAAATATGAGTTTTTCTTATAAATTTTGTTTGATTACTTTTATACAGCAGCTGGTTATTATACGTCATTGAGGCCATATTCTATAGGATCCACAAGTTTATGTGCTCATAATCTTCGAATTTTTCATACGCAGCATGTATATATAATAATTTACATATAATGCTAGTATAAAACAGTAGGTACTACTAAGTTGATTTTAAATCTTGTTCTTTTAGGCCATCCTTCAAAGGATGTGTTTAAGATTTTTTTTTTCAAATTGGTTTTGTACAGGACACTACGTGGGTGAAAATATTTGTGAGATTACTTCTTTCCAAGATGCATATTTCTTGAACTCAAAATAAAAGCTTTTTTATTGGTCATTGCTTTGCATTAAGTTTAAGTATTAAATTAGATTTAAAAAATATTTTCAATGAAAATAAACCTTAAGTAGTTTACGGAAATACTCGAATTTTAAAATAGAGATGGCAATGGGCATTTATTCAGCAGTTCATCATTTTACGGATTTTTTTTATTCCTCAGAGAGAGTTCATACACTCTTCCAATGTCTTCATAAAGTTAATAATATTTAGTTTAAACTTTATTAGAATATATTATATACCAGAGCGCCAATATGTATACTATTATTCACTTAGAGGATTTTTCCTGAAATAAATTCGGAATAATAGGGCTATGTTTTGTTATTTCTACAAGTAAAAAAAATCGAAAATAAGTTTTTTTTATGTTATCTTTCTACAGATGATATCTATTTTTAAAACTACAGGAATAATTTTTCAAATAGATAATCATTTTGTCAAAAGACTCATTTTCTCTATAAATAGATTATGGAACAGATCAACAGATGAACTCCATAAACAGTCTTTTCTCCTATAATAGATTTCGAAACACTTAGAATCAAAAGCATAAAAATTCACTTAGGAAATTCAATTATACAAAGTACGTCCATAGCGGGGCATTCACGTTTGCAAATGGCAATAAACACCTGATTTCACAAAATCGGGACCAGATAAATGCGACTGAGTGTCTCCTACAATAACGATATGTCAGGTAAACATATGTTTAATACCAATCTTTGATACATACAGTATATAAGTAACAATGAACCTAATGAACCATAAAAGACACACGCAAGTATAACATTTTTTGTACGCGCGTGGCGCCGGAGATATCAATGTCCCTGTAGAACAGACGTGAGCGGCACTCACCATTCGCTAACCTCCTAAAGATACCAGATGCTAATGTACCATATAGAAAGCTATCCTTACTCTACACTATTATCCCCTTACGGCAACACTGAATGTTTTACACCTTACTTCACTCAATGGCTTTCGTTGAACCATTCACCTTTCAATCCTTTCTTTCAATAGCGCGCGAGCGTCCCACAGATGGTGACAATTCACAAAGCCGACTTTACTGGCTTTTGTGTGTACCGTGCAACCTTCTCCGTAAGAGATAATTTTCGTAGCAAAGATTTTTTCTGTTATCTTTCTACGGAAAATTTCTAGTTTTAAAACAGGAATAAGTTTTGAGATAATCTCATTTTGTAAAAATACACATTTTCTTCATAAACGTAAATATAAAATTTGTAAATACTACAGATTTCATCTTGAAACAGATTTTACTGTTTCGATTACGAAACACTAGGGTATCAAAAGTATGAAAATTACTTCTAAAATTCAAATATACAAAGTACATCCATGGTTTATGGGTAAAGGGTATTGGTCTGGTCCAATGTACTATTCGTCGGGTCTTATTACTTTTTTTTTAGAAATCTGAAAGTTATAAGCTTTGCGACCCAACTTTCATACTTGCCGTCTGCATGCACATTCGGATGGGCATTTGTCTCTAAAAAAAAGCTAACTAGTACAATTTTGAGGGATTCAAATTACTGAACGCCTTCCTTTCGGCGGTGTCAAGTGGTAATGTTCGTGTATCGTGTATCGTATCCACAAAGAAACGAGATCTTTTTTAGCTGCATTTTTACCTTGAACGTACAATGTCTTTTGACCCGAAGGTATCTCGTTAAAGTATGTGGTGCTAGTAAAGACCCCCCCCCCCCTTTTTTTTGTTGTTGTTGATAGCGTCCCACCATCCATTCATAGCGTCCCACCGGAAATAGGGTGAAGGAGACAGCTTTGGAACTAGTTTCCAATATGACCCGAAGTGTCTGAAAAGAGTTCTCAGAACATCGTTCCACACTTCTGTCTGTTTTTCACAGTTAATAGTACGGGCAGAGGCGTAGCTACCTCCGTATCAGCCGTATCAATTATACGGGGCCCCCGGGCCATGGGGGCCCCCAACGTGCTTTAGCAAAAATTAATAAAAACTTCCCCAATTTATTTTATTTCACAAATGACAAAATTTAATAATGTTTCTAAAGCTGTACAACATGTAAATAGGGACTTACAGAAAACTAGTACTTGAAGAGCTCAAGTGCAAAACAAGTTAAATCACTTTTTGGAAAGAAAAAAATGAGTTGATTAGCTTTTCATACAGGTATTGTAGGTCATCAACATTTTGATTTGCACAAAAAAAGTTAAATCATATGTATATACAGGGCGGTTATAAAATAACGCTCGCTATTCGGAGTGGTATGTGGCTTTAATGAATAAAAATTCAAATCCAAAAAGACTTTGAGGCACTTACTAATCAAGAAATGTTGAAAATAATGGAATCATAAAAAACAAACTTGTCACTTGACCAGGGTTCTAAATTACGAGACGTAATTGGATGTGTTGGCCGTAATTGGCCATAATTGACGACGCCTCGTAATTTAGAACCCTGGTCAAGAGACGAGTTTGTTTTTTATGATCATTCTTTTTTATGATTATTTTTTAGGATTCTATGTTTTTACGATTATATTCTCCCCCCCCCCCCACCCCCTTCTTCATTAGTAAGTGTCTCAAATTTTGATGCATTTGGGATTATTCAATGAAGCCACAGACCACTCCGAATAGCGAGCGTTATTTTATAACCACCCTGTACATTAGGGTGGGCCGAAAAAAACTTTTTATTTTATTTCGGATCGCTATAGTGCGGAAAAGTTGCCATTGGTAAAGACATGAAAAATGCACTAATTTTTATTTTATTATTAATTAATCTTCCGTTCGCGCAATGCCATCAAAAATGTCAAAAAATGGTCAAAAACCGTAAATTTTATATTTTTTAAAACACGAGAGATGTTTTTAATTGCGTTCCTATATCATGAATTAACTATTAAAAATACTTAAAATCAATATCTATGCACAAATGTACAAAAAATTTACAAAAAGGTGGAACTACGAAATTTTGCAAAAAATACGAATTTTCCTCATTTTGTATTAGGTTGCGTGGCCGGAAGATCTGACACAAATGTGTAATAAGTGCATATATATTGATTTTACTACTTTTAGTAGTTAATTCATGATATATGAACGCAATTAAAAACATCTCTCGTGTTTTAAAAATATATAAAATTTATTGTTTTTGACAATTTTTTGCCAACTTTGATGGAATTGCGCGAACGGAAGATTAATTAATAAAAAAATAAAAATTAGTTCATTTTTCATGTATTAACCAATGGCAACTTTTCCGCACTATAGCGATCCGAAATAAAATAAAAACCTTTTTTCGGCCCACCCTACTGTACATACGATTATAATCACTCATAATCATCAATACGTATATAATCTGTACGAAAATCTAACCTACTCAATTTTTTCCAAAAAGTGATCAAGCTTGTTTTGCACTCGAGCTCTTCATTCAGTGGTGGAAATTGATTTATGAACTAACATTCTTTTCACCAGATATCGCTTTGTATTAAGTGCTAACAATTCAAATTTTGTGTGTTGGATATTCAGAGCACAATAAAGGAATTTCATACATAATTTTTTTCGAAAAATGATATTAAATAAAAATATATATAATTTTAGTTTTTAAGCATGTCAAATGATGGAAATTGATTTATGAACTCAAATTTATTTTGAACCCAGGTACCAAATATTTTAACTAGTTCTTCATTTGAACTTCAGAGGAGCTTACTATCAGTGTTTATAAATAAGATTAAGGCCAAATTTATTGAAATTTATCTGTTTTATTCCCATTTTACTAAATAGGAAAGCTTGCGGGACTGCCTGAAACCAAAAAGCTAAAAAATGACCCTTATATAATATTGTAACAAATCTGTAAGAGAAATTAGCATATTAATTAAAAGATCAATAAATATAATTCATAAATATTTGAAGAATCATTCTGACTTCGGCAAAAACCATCATTAAAAAAGGTGCAACCCTCGTGGGACGAGGGACAAAAGTAGGATTATTGGACTGGTATCCCAAAAAGTTACCATTTGTGTCAGCATTTGTGCATTACAGGGCGAATTTGTTATGAACACAATCACTTCCTGTAACTCCCAGAAGAGTAGGATAAATATTGATATCGTCGTCGAACTTGAAATGTTCCAAAATGAAGGCTGGTCCAAAGCTTACTCTTCACTAGGGTGGGCCGAAAAAAACTTTTTATTTTATTTCGGATCGCTATAGTGCGGAAAAGTTGCCATTGGTAAAGACATGAAAAATGCACTAATTTTTATTTTATTATTAATTAATCTTCCGTTCGCGCAATGCCATCAAAAATGTCAAAAAATGGTCAAAAACCGTAAATTTTATATTTTTTAAAACACGAGAGATGTTTTTAATTGCGTTCCTATATCATGAATTAACTATTAAAAATACTTAAAATCAATATCTATGCACAAATGTACAAAAAATTTACAAAAAGGTGGAACTACGAAATTTTGCAAAAAATACGAATTTTCCTCATTTTGTATTAGGTTGCGTGGCCGGAAGATCTGACACAAATGTGTAATAAGTGCATATATATTGATTTTACTACTTTTAGTAGTTAATTCATGATATATGAACGCAATTAAAAACATCTCTCGTGTTTTAAAAATATATAAAATTTATTGTTTTTGACAATTTTTTGCCAACTTTGATGGAATTGCGCGAACGGAAGATTAATTAATAAAAAAATAAAAATTAGTTCATTTTTCATGTATTAACCAATGGCAACTTTTCCGCACTATAGCGATCCGAAATAAAATAAAAACCTTTTTTCGGCCCACCCTACTCTTCACCATAAGAACAGGCTATTAAAATGTAGTCGTAACTACATGAAAATGGATTGGGTGGGGGTGGAGGGAGAGAAATAGGAAAAAAGTGAACTTTGCTGATGAAAAAATGTTCAATTTGGATGGACGTGATGGTTTAAAATGTTATTGAAAGATTTGAAAGGATCTTCGGAAATAACCAAGATCTGTCTTCAGCAGAAATGTTAGTGGTGGAAGTTGGATGGTTTGGGCCCCGATATCTTATGATTGAAGAAACAAGGTTATGTTTCTGAATTGCTGACAAACATAACTTTATTGCAGATTAGTTCTGTAGAAAATTCTTTAATTCCTTTTTGCGTTGCAAAACTATGCTTTTGATTAGATTTTTATGCACGATAATGCAAGTAACCACATTTCAAACGAAATTAAAGACTGTTTAATGAACTAAGTGTTGTTTATTTAGATCACCCTGCCAATAGCCATAACTTAAACCTCAAGAATAATGTCTGAGATCAATTGGTTTGAATAATTTACTCAAATGGAGTATGGTTTTAATGAAGTGTGCATCAGTTATGGAATAGAAGGACTTAATCATTAAAAACTGCAAATTGCTTGACCAAAACTTTACCCAAAGTTTTGTGTTGTCTATGAAAAACAAAATCAAGGAAGCATTAGCGACAAAAAATAGTTTTAGCAATTATTAATGAGATTGAATGCAAAAGTTCATAAATCAATTTCCCTATGCTAAAACTAAAATGTCAAAAAAATAAATTGTTGACGAATTTATATAAAATTTTATTTACGTGTATAGTTTATAATGCAAAGCCTGTATAGTATATAAAATTTAAATCGATAAAAATGCATTTAATAAAGAAATACTGTTAAAAAACTGTCAGTTCATAAATCAATTTCCACCACTGTTTTATTAGGTAATCTTTTGAATAGTGTGCGAATTAAGTAATAAAAATTCATTCAATACTTTGCTAAATGAGTCCAAAGATTTAGCAAAAAAGAGTTTAGGGTAAAAACTGCTTTTAAAAATAAAGGGCGAAGGATATAACGAACCTTTTTTTTATAAGTTATCACAAGATGAAAGAATTTCAGACCCAGAATCCTATTTCCAAGTCAATGTATACTATTGCTGTTTAGATATACTAATTTCTCAAACTAAACAAAGATTTCAAAGCCTTTACGACCTGAGACTGAGTAGTATGTTCTAAATATTACAACCGGAGAAACTCCTATCTTCTTCACACACACACACACAAACGAAGAGATAATAAACGCTTCCGGAAAACTTTCGTATAACTACGGCAAAGACATCTCAGTTAATCCTTATGACCAATTAAATGCTCTAAAAACATGCTTGAAACTAGAAATTCAAAAAATTAATTCCATTAAGGAATTCTTTGAATTATTACTGATAAAATTCAATAGTTTTGCATCCAGTTTTCCCGAGGTAATTACAGCATGCTTTTTATTCTTGACCCTTCCAGTTACAACCGCAACTGCTGAAGAAGTTTTCAGAATTAAAACCGATAAAAAAATCCATATAACTTCGATGGAACAGGAACACTTGTCAGGCCTGTCACTATTGTCAATAGAGGCGGAAACTTTAGAAAAACTAAAGTCATCATCCGTTATAAATGATTAAATAAATCAGTTTTTCGGAGAGAGTATATTTAATTTGAATTGTTTCTACAAATTTTGGAAAAAATGACAGATAATGATGCTGAATAAATCCTTCTTTTAATTTATGAGTTTTTTCTTTTGTGAGAAATCTTTACCCTAGGGCCCCAAAAAAATTTTATACGGGGCCCCGCCAAGGCACGCTACGCTTCTGAGTACGGGTCTTCAGAGTTTGATGAGAAATTTTCAACAAAAAAAAATGCTATTTATTTTTGAAATATTCATTTCTCCCCCCCCCCCCCCCAATTTTTTTTATTTGAATTATAACTGACATGAGGTGCTATTTACGAGCTAAAAATGAACATACAAAACAAAATTATAATAAGTATTATCCTCTTGCGCCTGGCGACTTCAATTGGGGACTTTTTTAAAACCTCCCCACAAACAATTAACACGCTAATTAGTTCTTAAATTAACCTGGTCAGATAGAAGAAGATCCAAGTATCACTTCTCAGCCTTTCAGCTTGCACTTTTGTTACATAAAGACTGCATTTGTCTACCTATAGAAGCCAGAAACCATTGTTTTCAAAGCCAAGAGTTAAACGAAATAGAAAAAAAAGAGATTTTTTTCTTATTATATTTTCTTAAAAATATATGCAATCTTATTATCATCAAAAATGAAAAATAAACTTGAGTATATATTTTAGTATTCGCAGAAAAATTGAAAGATTTTTATTGAAAACAATACCAAAGTTGAAAAATATAATTAACTAAACTATAATACAAAAACTTGAGATGACGAAATTCTTTTTGCAATTAAATTCGCTAAGCATGTAAAAATTCTAATGACTAATACACTTCATAGATTTAGAAAAAAATAGTTTATGCATTTTTTTTTCAAAGTTAAAATAATAATTTCGATAGTTTTATTTTATAATATTTGTCAATTTCGTTATTTTATTACTTAATATCCAAATAACTAAAATTGCACACTAAATTTTCGTATTATTTACTTGTTACGCAACCATTATTTATGATATGTCAGAAAAATATGAAGTTATCTGACTAGGTGAATGCACATGGCATTATTCAAGATTATGATGGGAATACAAACTGACTGCTACTACCAAAACACTTTTTGGTTCGACAGTTTCACTTCAGGATTCCTAACTCCCTTATTCTCTTTACCTCAGTATTGACTATCCATTTGAAAAACCTGCTATGCATGTGTCCATATCTCAGGCGCGCGTTCAGACAGCCAAGGGGGATGGGGGCTCGACATCTCCCCCTCCCCCTCCCTGATTGTGGGTTGTGGGAAAGTGCCTTTCCGTTCTTTCGATGCCAAGTTAATTTTCTCGAATTAGCGTCATCTCACAATGTTTTGGATATCGAAAAAAATTTATTGTAATCTAAATAAAAGGAAATCTGCAAAATACTCCTAAAAACATAATCAAAAATGTTGCTCATGATCATTTTCTGAAAAGAATTATATGAGACGGATTGTTTGATTTCACTAAAAGAAGCTTCTTCCCTTCTAATATGTGCAGTTCCAACATCTGGCAGGGTCATTATATCCCCGGGCTGAAGTAGCCAGCGGACAGGTGCTATATTGTGTTTAGAGTCAGAGCTGAAATGAAGGACTCTCGTTTCAGAGGGAAGATAGTTCTGTTTTTGAAAACGTACGTTGGTAAAAAAAAATGTCAGTTTCTTTGTAATTTTAATACATTACAGTGTAATCAATGAATAATATGTTGTCCACTTCATTCATTATCTATAAAGCAAGACAAACTTTAAAAGAATTCACAGATATAAATAAATTGCTAAAATTCAAGTTGTTATATAAAGTTTTTTTTTATTTTACAGAGAGATAACTTCAGACAGAATAAGAAACAAGCGTTCTTTTTAAATTAGCAAGTATTACAAAAAAAGAATTGTTCTTTAAAATCTATATAAAAATTAAAATAACCTAAACATTTGCAATTTTGAACACCGTTATTGTCTTTTCCGGTCCGGGTGGGGCTTTTCATTATAGTAAACTTTGTAGATTCGTCAGTAATGGATATATTTTTAAATGTTTAAATTTATTACAATTATCCATTGATTAAAACAATACAAGCTATATCATAACTTTCAGGAAAGTTTTACTTTAATAGAAATTTGGTAAAACTAAAAACAGTTAAAACTTCTTTTAAAAGTTTTTAGGGTTTTTAAGGGGGAAAATATAATTGTCATAAAAACGTTAAAATTAAAGCTTTGTAAGAAAATGCTAAGACTTTTTTTCACTTTGCATAATCTCATTAACCGACACTATGTTATGATCAAGGTAATTGAATGCTAGCCAATAAATAGCTATAAAAAAACCAGAAAAAAAGTTATATAATTATTCATTAAAGGAATACTTGCGCTACTTTCGTACGGAAAATCGAAAAAGAATCGAAATTCAAATTCTCCAATTTAACCCTTTCAGTCCCAAAAATTTACTACACAACAGAAACATCTGATATTCACAAAATAGGCTTATTTTAGGTCAAATATACGAATTCCATTTGAAAAAAAATTCATTAAAATTTTTTATATTGTTTTTGAAACAATGCCAAAATTTTTTAACTGTGCAAAACAGCAAAATAAAAAAAATATATAATACCTAAAAACACTTCGAGTTATATATTTTAAGGTATCTGACCATATTATTACAAAAAAATTAGTAATTATTTTAACCGAAATAGTTTAAATTGTGTTTTAAATTTGTGGAACTGAAGTGAACTTATAAAAAATCAGGAGAAACGCTTGTTGACTATTTCCTAAATAAAAAAAATAGTAGTTCTGACTTCTATTGAGATTAATGTAAAATATTGTCTGATAGAACAAAGTATGAAGAATCGTATGATGTGTGTTTGGATGTCATAACGGGAAATAAAAATTTTGAAAAAAATATTCAAAGTGATGATGCCAAATGGCATCACTGGGACTGAAAGGGTTAAAAACAACATTTCAAAAACATGAACAAAGTGGAGTTCTGTATTTAATTAGAAGCTAGAGTTGAAAGCCTGACAAACATCGATTTTCCTCGACTGTGTCATCGTTAATAAAACCAAAATAAATTGCCAAAATTTAAAGTTATTTGCCGCCAATCCATACTTGGCACAAAATAAAATTCCAGCAACCATAAATTAGTACCAGAGAAAATTAAGTTAGAACCTACCCCCCACTGGGTTAAGGGATCACGTTTGACACCTAGCCCATCCCTCCAATTATCTCTACCGGAGGTCTGTGGGGGTAAGCACTATTGGTCAACCCGAGTATACTCGGGCAGGGCGCTAGGCGCACTAAAACATTCACGAGTTAACTCGGGTCAGGCGCTAGGCGCACAAAAATATTCGCGAGTTAACTCGGGTTGGGCGCTTGGAGGGTTAAGTCTTTATATCGTAATTCTGCATCTCTTGTATAATATTTTTGAATCATTATCCTATAGGCCTCATTTTTTCTGTTTGTGATCTTTTGGCATTCTTCGTCGAACCATTCGTTTCTCTTCTTTGCCTTGCATTCTGGTATAGTTTTCTCAGAAGCCTCGATAATAGCTTGCTTTATGTTATGCCAAGCATCTTCTATAGGCAAAGTGTCTTCACTAGTTGGGATCTTGTCATGCAATTCGTTTTTATACATCCTACATACCTCCGTCGTCTTCAGATGTTCAATGTCTATCCTTTTAGTATTTTGTCAGGATCAGGTTCACTGTACGGTAAACCTCGGCTCGATTTTTTCGGATTTGGCGATAAATAATTTTTTTTCGGCAACCTGTCTGACTTCGACTTATGATTCGAATTCTTTGACCTCGCAACGATGACGATTTCCGGCAACCTCACCATATTTGTTAGCGCAGTATAGACGTCAAAAGTCACCAGAATACGGACTTTTGGAAAGTTCGCCGAGGGTAAGTAAATCTGATCGGTTGTGCGAAGTGAGATAGCATATGTTTGAACTTAAGTGACGATTTACTCAATCAACTCCTTTGATCAGTTTGGTTTGGTTAGGTTGAATCAATGTCACACTAGAACCTCGATTTTAAACCACAGTCAAGTGACGAGGCTGGCACGCAACGCAATCTCATGCCGACATAGTAATGACAGCATAGCTTTAGGATGACAACAGATTTAACGTGCACCAGGTACTCATACACAATGTTATTTATTGGCATATTTCTTTTATCGCATCATCGATTTAGTTTGGATAGAACGAGGACATATCCCCTTAATTTTAATTAACACCTTGTATAATAAAACTACTTTTTTATCATTCAATAATTTGTATGCATTTAGCTTGAATGTTGTAATTTAAGGAAGTAAATTTATGACAGAATACCGCTTATACATGTAAGCAAATAGTGGATTATGAGTTTTTTCGCTCCCAGTAATTTTTCACGGCATCCACCGATAACGACTCGTAATAAGTGTTAGTTAACGGCGTTATCGGCGGATGGCCAGATTTCATTACAGCTCTGGTTGGGCCTGGTCGGCCAACCAATCATGTGAGTTTTTCTTTCTAAAGAAGCTGATGTCCGGGACTTTGTTGACCGGGTATATTGGATATATAACGCATGTTGCGTTTGTTTATGTTGTTCCTGTTCTTATTCCTATTCCCTGTTTTTTACTCTGCTTATGTTTCAATAAACGTTAGTTGTTTTTAAAAACTAGTCATGTTTCATTAGCTTTTTGCGTCTGCCCTCAAGGTTATGGGCCGTGTGACGCCCACCGCGTTTCGTTTTAAGGACTCTGTTAGTAATTTAAATGGCAGATAGAATAGACAAAAGCTTTGAAACTTGTTTTTAAATGTTTTTCGGGAACCACCTCACACTTTGAATCTGGTGTTGCTGAGACGGGGGCCACGTTGACGAGATGGATGCAGAACTTTCTTCTCGTGGTGTCACCATGCTCAACGGGGACAATTACCACACGTGGCGGCAAGACATCAAAGTCTTGTTGATGGACAGGGGCTGCTATACCTTTATTGATGGAACAGAGCCGGCGTTTCAGGCAGATAGCATGAGCCGTCGTGAAATTCAAGACTACAATCTCCGACGAGCGAGATGTTTCTCCACTATCTACTACAGCTTGGAGCCACCATTCCGCCTTCTCATCAACGATGTTACAGATGGTCCTGCTGCCTGGAAAATCCTGAAAGATACCTTTGAGCAGGTGTCGCGTGCCCGAGTGATACAACTCATGGATGAGTTCTTCAGTATCCGCCCCATGGAAGGGGAGTCGATCAGCATCTTCTGTGCAAGGCTAAAGTCCGCCGTCGCCCAATTGGCCGATGCCGGCCACCCTTTGGAGAATATCTATCAAGGTTTTCAGGCCATCCGATACCTCTCCAGTGATTTTCAAGGGATTGTGCAAACCATTTACAGGTGGGAAGATTCTAAATTTACATTTGCTAATATTGAAAAGGAACTTGTGATGGAAGAAACCCGAATTGCCCAACTGAAAAGGGACACTGGGGACATTACAGAAGTACGTGGTGCTTATAGTTTAAACCATAAAAATATTAAAAATGTCAATATTTCTAATGATCGTTTTTCTAAAAGTGTAACTATAAACAAATCTAAAAAATCTAAACCGGAAAACCGGGGTAAGAAAATTTCTAATAACTCGAAAGAAATCGGACCCTGTTTCCATTGTTTGGAATACGGTCATTTAGTCTCTAAATGCCCTAATAAGAGTTCCGAAGTTGTAAATAGAAGTAAAGCAGAGGGGAATTTAGTAACTTTTCATTTTAAAAGTAATACAACCGAATGTATGTCTAAGCAAAATGCTTTTGTTGTCGAACGACTAGCTTGCCAAGTAGAATCACAAGATAAATTTAATTGGGTTATTGATACTGCAGCTACTGGTCATTTTTGTAATAACCGTGATTTATTTCTGGACTATAAACCTGTTAAAAATGCTAGCATGTCTTTGGCTGTAAACAATGCCCACAGTAAAATTGAAGGAATTGGCACTGTTAAATTTAATGTATTTATTAAAGGTCAAAAACATGAAATTTTCCTTCATGATTGTATGTATTCTCCTAGTTTAAGACGCAATCTCCTTTCTGGATCTGTAATAGAAGAAAATGGGTGCTATTTCATAGGTACTCAAGGAAAATTGCTAGTGTATACTCCTGAAGGAAAACAATTGTTTTATGGTAAACGTCAAGATGGTCTTTATTTTGTTAGACCAAAGTATGAAAAAGTTAGTAAAGTAACTGTAAATGTAAATAAGAGCGGTAATACTAAAAGTAAACCCCAAGGTAATATTGTAAATTCTAAAGGTAATATTAAAAACAATTCTGTGACTGTTCAAAGTGATATTGACTTGTGGCATAATCGTTACTGTCACATTAATAATGATTATATTGTAAATACGTTAAAAAATGATGCCGTTCGGGGATTGCCTGATCTTAATGCAACTAAATCTCAGTGTCAAAGTTGTAAAGTTGCTAAGACCAAGCAAGTGTCGCATAAATCTATTGGTAGTATTAGGTCGGTAAATTTCCAGAATTCGGTGCAGCTTGGCGCTTGTCGAAAAACAACAAATTCTTGGCGAAATTCGCGAGCTTTATCATTGCCAGATTCCCTTACGCCGATGCAACCCTACTTTCCTTCACTGATCTCTAAGGTTAATGGATCGCGGAAAGCTACGGGAGAGTTAGAAGTCATTTTTTTCTCCCAGATCAAACGCAAACATCCAGTCCAGTTGGAATTAACGGCGCAATAGAGCTACACGATTGGCAATCCACTTTGGTTTGAATTAACGCTGTACTAAAGCTACACAAGTGGCTATCCCGTACTCAGTTTAGTTTCGTTTTAGTTTTCGTCGCTTTAGAGCTACGCGAGTGGCAATCCAGTACGCACCCGTTTGGGGCCCCGGGCAATTTTTTTTTCTCTAAAAAAACATCAATATCCAACATCGGGCAGTATTGTAGGGCCCATTGAAAGCCTAAATACCCGTTTGGGGCCCCGGGCAATTTTTTTTCTCTAAAAAAAAACATCAGTATCGAACATCGGGCAGTATTGTAGGGCCCATTGAAAGCCGAAATATCCGTTTGGGGCCCCGGGCAATTTTTTTTTTCTCTAAAAAAAACATCAGTATCCAACATCGGGCAGCATTGTAGGGCCCATTGAAAGCCTAAATACCCGTTTGGGGCCCCGGGCAATTTTTTTTTCTCTAAAAAAAACATCAGTATCCAACATCGGGCAGTATTGTAGGGCCCATTGAAAGCCAAAATATCCGTTTGTGGCCCCGGGCAATTTTTTTTCTCTAAAAAAACATCAGTATCCAACATCGGGCAGTATTGTAGGGCCCATTGAAAGCCGAAATACCCGTTTGGGGCCCCGGGCAATTTTTTTTCTCTAAAAAAACATCAGTATCCAACATCGGGCAGTACTGTAGGGCCTATTGAAAGCCTACATATCCGTCTGGGGCCCCGGGCAATTTTTTTCTCTAAAAAAACATCAGTATCCAACATCAGGCAGTATTGAAGAGTCTGTTGAAAGCATAAAATTTTGTTTGGGGCCCCAGGCAGCTAGCAGACCGGCCCTCTTCGAATCGACAAAATATTCAGAATAAAAAATAACCGAAATATAATAACCAAAACCAGATTTTCATAGTTAACCGTAACTGCGATTACGATGCACGCGCAACTTTACCCACAATTCATCGCTCGCAAGTATCAACAGTGTCGTTGGTTGGACGAAAAAATAAATTAAGAACAAAATAATTCCATTGTGCGCGCACATCATCCGGGCTTCTTACCCACAATTCCGTGCAAGTATTACCAGCATGGAGGAAAGAGAAGAATGGAGAAGCCCCAGTACCTGCGCAGTAGCGCACAAAAGAAGCCAGCGCCGCATTGCATCTTGGGATACATCATGAGTTTCGGATTTCGAGATCAGTAATTCGAAAGCATGGAGTGTGACAGATCGTCTTGGTTAATAATTGTCGGATCCAGAAATTGGTTGTGGAGGAGCTAAGACCTATTTTCAACCGTATTAATTAATGGGAGCTAATTAATTATCCATTAATTACTGCATTGGAATTTAAATTTTTAAATTGTTGCTATATGTTTGGGGTAGTAATATTTATTTTCATACAAATTATAACCTTTTTCACTAATGAACCCTTTTTTTTTGCTAATAAATTATACTTAAAAATATAGTTAATAGATTATTTTATTATAATAAAATATGTTGCAGAGGGCTCGTATACATAGTTTTAAGTATAAAAATCTTTAATGAAAACGTTTATAACAAAAGTATAGTACAATTAGATTCTGTCATCAGAGAAAAATTATTTATATGAATAGTAGTTACCATTGAAACAAAATTAATGTATTTATACAAGAACAAATAGTAGTAAAAACCAACCTCAAAATTCTAATTTTGATAAGAATAATTAGAAAATTACTAAATATATTTTAAAATAACTCTTGAACTATAATTATTTTTTTCAAAACAATTACTTGTATTTAGTACAAATATTATTACTTCGAATACTGCCAAAGAAGTAATTTCACAACAGTTAATAACTTCACTAATTTATATATAATAATTATCCATTAAAATTAAAATCCATTTATAACACATAAATTCATTGATGTGCAGGTTTTGCTCAAACACAACTGTAAAATAAAATACTTTGTCTTAATTGCAAGGTATGCCGTATAATATTAACGAAATAAAGCATTGCCGTCGGGATTGTCCAAAGTTCTGCACATACATATAGCAAAAAACAGTTCACCGTGGGATACATGTCTCATAGAAAAACTGTTTTTTCTCTGTTGATGCAATATTATTTTTCAAAACTGGTATGTATAGTTTCAGATATGCAACAATATCAATCATAATAATATACAAAGCTTTTTAAAAAGAAATTTGGCACTATTATTAACAACATCATCAATACACATAAATTATGCATAATTATTAATACAAAAAATAATTTTACTACACAATTTTTAAAAAAAATTCATTTATAGTCCTTTAAACATTAAGGAGGTTTGTGTTGCGATTAAAAAAAAACAATTTACGATTGTTTATTCATTAGATCAGGGTCAATTTGAAGATAAATTATTACTGTTTTCTTTTTAAATGATGATTCGCAATATATACGAACACAGAACTTTTATTTCACATGTTGTTGAATACGTAAAGAACAAGTGTGTTGCTAATCGGAAAGATACAAATTTGTGACCTGCAAGGTGGCTCGATATTAGAGTAATTTGACACTTTGCATGTAATTTCAACACTCCTCCTTGACAAATTTCACACAAAATAGGAACATAGGTACCAAAAATATTTTACACATACAATTGAACAAAAGAAAAAAATTATGAAAGAAACACATAAATTATCTAAGCAACTAAATATTAATTACACTAGTATCAAACATTAAAACCTATATATTTTCTTAAGCTAAAAAGTACATACCCATTTGCTAATGTTTTAGTAAACAAATCTGCAACATTGTCTTTTGATGACACATATTCCAATTTGACAACATTTTGCTTAATGTAATCACGAATGACATGGTATATGATATCTATATGCTTGCTACGCTCAGACCTAGTCTGATTATTAGCAATAAATATTGCTGCCTGGTTGTCGACTTTCACACTTATTGGCTGTTGTATGCCCAACTCTTGTAAAAGTCCCTTAAACCACAAAACTTCCTTCATACGGTGAGCAATTGAAACATATTCTGCTTCGGGAGATGACAACGCAGTACAAAACTACTTCTTGCTAGACCATGACACTGCTGCACCACCTAAGATAACCACTAAAACATTTTATATCCACTCGGTCAAAACCAGAATCTGAATCAGAAAACACATCAAGCACTTTGCCGTTTTTCTTGCAGTCAAGACACAGGGTGTTTTGTTTCCTTGCGATAGCGCAGGAGGAGTCTCACACTTCTCCAGTGCAGTTCGGAGTGTTTCTCGTTGAATTGGCTCATGTAGGTCGCACTGTGAGCTATATCTGGTCAAGTCCCACAGGCAAGGTACAGTAAACTACCAATGGCCTGCTTGTATGGTATCTTCTCACCCTCCTCCTTAATGGTATTCCATTCTGCATCTTCCACTTTGTAGTGCGGTAGTGCCTAGGGGTCTAATGGAGTTGACGCTCCTCTGATTGAGCTTGCTTCAAATGTTTCCAGAACTTCTTCGATGCATGCTGTCTGGTCAAGCGAGTCATCCAAAGGCAACACATGACATTTTGGCATTAGATTTTACCTATAAACCAAAACCAAAAGTAAATTTATATGAAATATATGCAAAATAATATACCCAAACCCAAAATACACAACCTAAAACCAAACATTATTGAAATCCAAGAGGCCAAGGCCCAAAATATTATTTTATGATTTGATTTAACATGGAATGGACAATTACAGCATTTTCCAAACATATTTTATTTCGATTAAGCATAGGGAGAAACTCCTTAATCTCGCATATTTCCGCTTTTTAAGAGCAACTTATTTTTTAATTAATTTTTAAAGTTTTTGGCGCGAAAACAGCGATGTCGTCATGTGACGTCATCTGTTACGAAATGGCTACCGCTCGCTACTGTCGTATCGGTAATCGCAATAGTGGTGCTTAGTGTTATTGTTGAGTCCGAAAAATCGCTCTGTTTGATGTTTATTTCTTAATTATGGGTTATAAGCACTGTATTGTGCAAGCGTACGAATACAACTGCAAAAAAACCCAGATAAATACTTCATTACCCAAAAATAAATATGCTAGAAACAAGTGGTGCAAAGTCATTAAAACAAGTTTATTGCTAGTACGAAAAGCAAACTTTCTTATTTAAAAATGAGTTTTTCTGAAAACAAAACACTTAAATAAGAAATAAAAATATACGTTAAACACTTGGAAGCTAATTTCGTTCATTTAATTGATGATGTTATTTCAATAAACTCGGTTTTAAAACATTAAAACGCTATTAAGAAAATGTAACAACATATACCAATTTCAACTTTTTTTCCCTATTAAACAGCATTTTGAAAACTTAAATCGCTAAAAATCTCTATAATTGGTATAATATTGCAGAAATAATGAAAAGTAACAGCCCTTCAGTTGCATTTTTGGATGGTATCTTATCATAACTTTCATTGCTGCACACAAGAACTGTTGAAAAATCCAAATGAATTTCATGCCTGGCAATTGAAATATTACTACATATTTAAAAATATACATAGACCTGTGACCTGTGCAATGTTGGGTTTGAAAAATTTGGTCTAGAATAGTTGGAGGTGTACAAAAAAAAAAAAAAAAAAAAAAAAACAGGACTTTAAAACAATAAATAGTGTCAGAGGGGTGAACGAGTTTTTTCATGTGGTAATGCTTAGGCAAAAAATAAAAACCAAAAATTTAGCTGTTAACTTAAATACTCACTGAAAGTTGGAGTGCTAGGCATCAAAAGAAAGGTCTTAGCCTCCGTAAACAGAAAATACCAAAAGTTTTGGCCCTATATGTCCCTAAAGAGTTTAGGGTCCAAATGTGTCTTTTAACATTGCATGCAACAACAGATGACAGTTTTCACAAAGATAGAGGCCTGCATTTAAAAATATGCAACTACCTGTGCCAAGTTGGGTATGAAAAGTTAGGTCTAGAATAGGTGGAGGTGTACAACAAAAAAAAACAGGACTTTAAAACAATAAATAGTGTCAGAGGGCTTAATAAGAGTTTTTTCATGTGGTATTGCTTAGGCGAAGAATAAAAACCAAAATTTTAGCTGGTAGCTAAAATACTCACTTAAAGTGGGAGTGTCATACATCAAAAGAAAGGTCTTGGCTTCCATAAACAGAAAATACCAAAAGTTTTTGCAAAAATATCCCTAAAGAGTTTAGGGTCCAAATGTGTCTTTTAACATTGCACGCACCGACAGATGACACTTTTCACAAAGATAGAGGCCTGCATTTAAAAATATGCAACTACCTGTGCCAAGTTGGGTATGAAAAGTTAGGTCTAGAATAGGTGGAGGTGAACAACAACAAAACAGGACTTTAAAACAATAAATAGTGTAAGAGGGCTTAATATGAGTTTTTTCATGTGGTATTGCTTAGGCGAAGAATAAAAACCAACATTTTACCTGGTAGCTAAAATACTCATTGAAAGTGGGAATCTTATACATCAAAAGAAATGTTTTAGCGTCTAGAAACTGAATACAGGCAAAATAGTAGTAAATTAGAGCAGTACAGTTTTAATCTTCAATATAGCATTCAATGCTCTCAGCAAAGGGTATACCAAATTATGACACAATCATATTCGAAACATACAAGTTTACTTGTATAAATGTACTAACTACAATCATTTCATTTGGCGAGACAGTAATGTGCATTTTTAATCAAATTTAAACATAGTTTTTCTGTCAGTTTTTGTACTAAAACTGTATTTTTTATAGTAAATATATTTTTATTAACAAATTCTGTAATTTAAATTAAGAAAGAGCATTTTTTAACTAAACTAGTTTGCTTTTTTTACTCTTTACTTTCCCATTTTGGTTTAAAATTATAAGATATTGAAAAACAGAAGAAAACAACATTCGAAATTCAAACCTTCGAAAAGGTAAACAAACGTTCACGAATTCGGAAGATTCCTCGGCTCATAACAGATGACGTCACGGCCAATGGCGTACCGCTTTGTGCATTTATTCTTTTATTAAATTACAGAAATATTTTTTTGAAATTTTAAGTTGATATTCGAAACCAGGAGCATTTTTTCTATCGGAACCGATAGTTTTTATAACACTTTGAAAAATATGCAAATTGTCCATTACCCCACAATACACACTTGAATGTAAAAACTACAATCATGCTACTACTGCAACTACATAGCTACAAAAAGATGTAGCGTAATTTTTTAAAACTTAGTATCAGTTTTACAAACATATTATAATAGACTTCCACTAATCAAAAATCACAAAACAGAAGGATTTATTATGACAGTCTTCTCAATGCTTGCACATGTAGCAAAAGCCAAGTTTAATTTTACTAAAAGATGTTTTTACCTGTAGAATGAAATGCCAGCAATTTTCTTCGAAGATTTACTGCAACATCCATAGTCTACACAGGACATTAGATTTTATCTGTAAACAAAAAACAAAGTATAATATATTTATAGAGATCAGAAATACATGTAAAAATATACCAAAACAAAAAATATACAACCAAGAAAAGCAAACACACAAAAGGTCAGTTCAAGGCCCAATTAACATTATTTTATTATCTGATTTAGCATGGAATTAGCCAAAAATTAAACCACAATGCACACTTGAATGTAAAAACTACAATCATGCTACATAACTACAAAAAGATGTAGCGTAGTTTTTAAAAAATTAGTATCAGTTTTACAAACACATTATAATAGACTTCCATTAATCAACAATCACAAAACAGAAGGATTTATTATGACAGACTTCTAAATGCTTGCACATGTGGCAAAAGCCAAGTTTAATTTTACTGAAAGAAGATGTTTTTACCTGTGGAATGAAATGCCAGCAATTTTTTTTCGAAGATTTACTGCAACATCCATAGTCTACACAGGACATTAGATTTTATCTATAAACAAAAAACAAAGTATAATATATAGAGAGATCAGAAATACATGTAAAAATATACCAAAACCAAAAATATACAACCAAGAAAACCAAACACACAAAAGGTCAGTTCAAGGCCTAATTAACATTATTTTATTATCTGATTTAGCATGGAATTAGCCAAAAATTAAACCACAATGCACACTTAAATGTAAAAACTACAATCATGCTACTACTGCAACTACATAACTACAAAAAGATGTAGCGTAGTTTTTAAAAAATTAGTATCAGTTTTACAAACATATTATAATAGACTTTCATTAATCAACAATCACAAAACAGAAGGATTTATTATGACAGACTTCTAAATGCTTGCACATGTAGCAAAAGCCAAGTTTAATTTTACTAATAAGAAGATGTTTTTACCTGTACAATGGAATGCCAGCAATTTTCTTCGAAGATTTATTGTAGCATCCATAGCCTACACAGGATACTTAAGTAAAATAAGTATTAAAAACATTGAAAATATAGGTCCATCTCACTATATCTCCATCTAATTAGTACACCTGCACAGAGAGTAGACAGCTTTTCTATAACTGATGCATCCCACAATGCATTGGGTTTTGTTATGCGCAGAACCCGGAAAATTCTGACGACAATGCTTCATTTCGTTAATATTATGGGGCCCCTCCTTACCCCTCCCTCCTCCCTGATTACCAGCGCCGACAATTGGACGAAAAGATTTTTCGCCGTATCACCAAATAAAATTGTTTATCGCTTGCTACAAAATACGCCAAATCCTTTGGCGACAAAAGCACCGGATTCTGGAAATTAACCATTAGGTCAACCAAACCTTTAGAACTTTTACATTTAGATGTATGTGGACCTCTCCCGACAGCAAGCCATTCCGGGTGCAAATATTACTTATCTATGATTGATGATTTTTCTCGGAAAACTACAGTTTTTCCAATGAAGCATAAATCGGAAGTTTTTGATTGTTTCACTAAGTTTCAAGTTCGAGCAGAACGATTTTTAAATACTAAGATAGTTAATATTCGCACCGATAACGGAATGGAATTTTGTCATAAAAAATTCAATGATTTTCTTTCTGATCTAGGTATAAAGCATGAGAAAACAAATATGTCTATACTCCACAACAAAATGGACTTGCCGAAGTATTTAATTTGTTAGCCCTTGATGCCGTAAAAGCTATGCTAAATTCTAGCGGGTTAAGTAATAAATTTTGGGTTGAAGCACTCTTTTGTTTTGTATATGTTAGAAATCGTATTTGTTTAAAAAGAGATAAAACACCATTTGAACTGTACTGTGGCAACAAGCCTTCTGTAAGGCACTTGAAGGTGTTTGGCTGTGTTGCGTACGTGGGTGTGCCAAAACAAAAGCGAAATAAGTTCGACATGCGTGCTAAACCTTGTATCATGGTGGGATACGCACAGCAAACTCGCGGTTATAGAATTTGGCTAACTGATGAAAGAAAAATAATAGAAATTTCAAATGTAAATTTTAACGAAAACTTAAAAGGAGTGGAAGCTGTCCTGGGCCACAAAACGCATAATACTGCATATTTTAAGGTAGATGATTATTTGTCTGATTCCGAGGAGGAAGTTCCGATAAATTCTAAAAGTACTGACATCGGGGTGTTACCCGAGTTTGATAGTGATTCTGCTTCGGACTCTGAGGATGAAGAAGACAAATTGCTACCATGCGATAGTATTCAGTGGCTTAGGAAAGCGGTCCCTCGAACTAACAGCTCAAAAGTAGATATTTATTATAATGTTGAAGGAAATAAAATGCGATTACGTTCGTATCACGATGTCGAGAAATATTGCACTAAACATAAGATCAAATTTGAAAGGAGTATGTTCGACTTTAGTGGTAAAAATAATTTCTCTGGACCAATTCGTAAAACTATACCTACACTGCCTGAAGTGTATAATGTAGAACTGCACATTCCCCGCAACTTTCAACAAGCCATAAAATCTCCAAATTCTGAACAGTGGTCCAATGCAATGGACGAGGAGATGAAAGTCATGGTTGAAAGAGATGTGTGGGAGCTGGTACAACCTCCAAAAGGTAGTAAAATTTTGGGTAACAGGTGGGTTTACAATCTAAAAAAGGATGAAAATGGTCAAATAGCCCGATACAAAGCACGGTTGGTTGCAAAAGGGTTCAACCAGGTAAAAGGGGACTCGTACGATGAAGTGTACAGCCCAGTTGTAAGTTTTGCACTTATCAGATTTTTCTTTGCATTTTGTGTGTGTTATTTAAATTGGGTCTACTGTCGGTTAGACGTTAAATGTGCATACTTGCATGCAAAATTGAAGGAGACTGTTTTCATGAGACAACCCGAGGGTTTTGTTGATAGTACAAGGCCTAATTTTGTTTGTAAATTAAAACGTGCTCTCTATGGACTTCACCAATCGGGCCGAGAGTGGTTTTTAGAGTTTGATTCTGTTTTAAAAGTGCTTAAATTTGTAAAGGTAAAATGGTGTAATTGTGTATATTTATTAGGATCAAGTGTTATATTATTAATTTATGTCGATGATATAGTGGTCTTTGCTAAATCTCAAAGTGACTTGGATCAAGTATTGCTCATGTTGAATGAAAAATTCGATATCAAAGTTTTAGGTAAAACTAAAAAATTACTTGGAATTGAGTTTGAACACCAAGATAATAGAATTTTTATTCATCAGGAGCAATATATAAATGATATCTATAAGAAATACTGTAATTATAATATACCAAATAGCTCTCTTCCAATTCCAAGAGGTATTATTTTGTCCAAATTAGATTGTCCATCATCAGAGGAAGAGATAAATCAGATGTCCAAATTACCTTACCGGAATATTTTAGGCTGTGTAAGTTTCATTGCCAACCGGACAAGACCGGATATTTCTTACGCGGTTAATATACTTTCTCAGTTTCAGTCAAATCCAGGTATGGTTCACTGGTACTACCTCTTAAAGTTATTGGGATATATCAATGACACAAGACACTACCGCTTAGATTTATCGAGGATAGATGATTTAAAATTAAAGTGTTACTCTGACTCTGATTTTGCGGCTAATCGGGACGATCGCGTGTCGATCGGTGGCATGTTATTATGCTTGGGTTCAGTTCCCATTTCTTGGAGAACCTTCAAGCAAAAATGCATCTCTCTATCGGCATGCATCTCTCAAAAATGCATCTCTCTGCATCTACTATGGAGGCAGAGTACGTCTCCTTAACGGAAGCGGCTAAAGAGCTTATTTGGATTGTAAATATTATTAAAGAATGTCTTATTTTAAATGTTTCCATTAATCAATATACTTTATTTTGTGATAACCAGGCAGCGATAGACTTTTCTCACTCACCGGTGGAAAACCACCGTACAAAGCACATTGATGTAAAATATCATTTCCTTAGAAATTTAGTTGAGAATGAAGTTTTTAATCTTGCTTTTATTTCTACCAAACTCAACAAAGCTGATGGTTTCACGAAAAGTTTCACGAAGTATGATTTGAACAATTTTTGCAATTATTTATTTGGTTATGATTGTATCCAGCGAAAAAAATCATAAGGGGGCCACTTGTAAGAAAATAGTGGATTATGAGTTTTTTCGCTCCCAGTAATTTTTCACGGCATCCACCGATAACGACTCGTAATAAGTGTTAGTTAACGGCGTTATCGGCGGATGGCCAGATTTCATTACAGCTCTGGTTGGGCCTGGTCGGCCAACCAATCATGTGAGTTTTTCTTTCTAAAGAAGCTGATGTCCGGGACTTTGTTGACCGGGTATATTGGATATATAACGCATGTTGCGTTTGTTTATGTTGTTCCTGTTCTTATTCCTATTCCCTGTTTTTTACTCTGCTTATGTTTCAATAAACGTTAGTTGTTTTTAAAAACTAGTCATGTTTCATTAGCTTTTTGCGTCTGCCCTCAATACACAGCATTAGTGCTTAACAGAAGAAAAAAAAACCTCCAAACACAGCATTTAATTCTATATTAAACATTTACACGGAAATGTGGATAGTTTCTTTTATTATATTTAAAAAATCAATAATTATTCTTTATTTTTATTGTTTTCTAAATTTGTTTATGTTTCGAAGAATCAGCTTGTAATATTCTTAGAAGCTAATCATTTCATGAAAGCACACTACAACAATATATCACCTTTAAAACCTAAACTAAACAGAATGATTTTTAAATACCATTTAAAAATAAATGCAAAATTATATTGGTTTTTAAATAGAACGCCTTCTGCCTTTTTCTAAACAAATATTGCAAACAATCAAAGAATCCTATTCTTGTATATACTATATTATGTCAATCTATAAACTGACTTGTGTAAAAAAATTAATTTTTAAAGGTTTTTAATAATTGAAGTACTCCTTCGAATTGAAATTGTCGAGATTTTTCATGAGTTGTGGTTTTGAATTTTTTTTTTTTTTTTGACGTATCACACTATTGTAGTTTGTACTATGAAAGTGGGTGACGAACAGGAGGACATAGCTTTCGCAAAAGCTTCAACTTTTAACGTTTTAAATTTAGTTATCTTTCTTCTTGCTCCCATCTTTATTAGCATTCATAAAATTCATTTGTTTACAGTCATAAAAATCAATGGTATGCAGTTAATTTTTGATAACATAAGGATTTAAAGGTCAAGTGGATAGAGCTGATAAGTTTCATTTTTCAAGCTGGAAAAAATGTATTGATATTATTGGCAGTCAAGACTTTCTTTGAAAAATTCATTTTATTTTTGAATTAAATATAACTGCATTTCATTAAACTATTTCGTTCATTGTTTTACAATTTTATAAGTCATTCGCTTCATAAGGTTTAGAACTTACTGTTGTTAAATAATACTATCTGTTACACTCATTTTAATCCATACCAGATATCAAAATTAAGCATTAACTTCAAAGCACCAATAACTTAATTTTGTCAAGAGTGTACACTCTTGGGCTTTACGACATGACGATAGATATAAAGTGATTCCTTAAAAGGTATTTAATTCAAATCCTGTTGCAGCTGAACAACGTATTCAAATAAACTAAAATTTCGCCAGTATGCTCCCCAATGCAATGGCGATTTGCTAAAAAATAACAATCTATGGAATGACGGAAAATGGAGTTGCAGAGTTAAGTAATTCATCAAGCATAAATCGAGGGTTTAGCCTCTTAACCCCCGAGCAAAATTTTACACTTATATTCTTAGTCTAAACATACTTTTCGTAAAATAAATGTATGCTAAAAAGTGTGTTTTGCCAAGAAATTTATTTTTAAAAAAAATTATGTTTAGTAGTTACTAGGGACACGCATAGTTACTAGGGAAAACTCTAAAAATACACATTTTTGGTGTGCTATAAGTGCAACAAAAAAGGCCGTATCACTTATTTGTAGTTAACGGATTATTTAAAAAAAAATTTAATGCAAAATGCCTTTAAAATTAAATACTAAAAGAAATGTTTTAAAAAAATAAATAACTTGTTTATTAACTCTAATATCGTATTGACCCTCGTTCAACCTCATTTTTTTTGTAGAAATAAATGACTGATACCTGTAATCAAAGGCTGAAAACTGATATTTGGATTTTCTTCTATCGGACCAGGTCAATTTCGGAACTAATTAACGAGTTAATATTTTTGGGGGAGATTTTAAAATATGTTCCCAAGTGGGGACGCCAGGTTGCAAGATGTTAGGTTTGTACCCACATATAATAGTCGAACCAGAGCGTGCTGAAATTAAACAAAACATGCTTCAGATTGTGTATTCTTATCTGCAATGTGTATACTATCGTAGGAAATACAGTTCTACAGGCGCAAAGCTAATTGGCTAAAATATCAATTTCACGACTAATGTTCTGTAAAGTTGTCTTTTTACAGGTGTGATATAATGGCCGGTCTGTTCAATGGCGACTTTTGGTGAGTTTAAAAATTTAATGTAAGGTTGCCATGAATATCGAATTGTTCTACAGGCGTAAAGCTAATTGGCTAAAACATCAATTTCACGACTATGTAAAATCGTTTTTTTTTACAGCTGTGATATAATGGCTGGTCTGTTCTTTGACGACTTTTGGTGAGCTTGGAAATTTAATGTAGAGTTTCCATACCTATCGAATTGTTCTACAGGCGTAAAGTTAATTGGCTAAAACATCAATTTCACGACTAATGTTCTGTACAGGTGTCTTTTTACAGCTGGTGATATAATGGCCGGTGTGTTCATTGGCGACTTTTGGTAAGCTTGAACATTTAGTGTAAGTTTGCCATACCTATAGAATTGTATGATATATGGAGTGGGATGTTAGCCACATTGGGGGATTTTTGTTGCATGGTGACTTAATATCCGGTCTTGATTTGGAGAATTGCATTATTTCATATATGCATGAAGAGATTAGTGGCATAACGTGATAAGTGACATTTTTGAAAAAATTTAGATTTTTGTGTCATTGAACATGTTATTCGCTCCTGTACAGATTACAAGAATACTCCTTTTCAAAAACTTAAAGTAAAGTATATTTTTACCTTTTGTAGGGGAGAGCAGGGGAATCCCGCCACAGCGGGCAATGCCGCCACCCCTTGTATCTCGCCAGCTGTGTGTGTGGGAGGGGAGCTGTGAGTGCTGACCTGTAGCGGGAAACAAAGTCATTTGTAGTAGAGATGCCAATGGCAGTGTGGTGATTTGGTGTAAAGTTATTTTAAAAATACGGTTTTTAGGGATTTTCATCCAATTTTGGGCCTTCTGAAATCAATAGATAAGTGACTGTTATCTTTATGTTAGATAAATCAGTTGCATATCATTGAAAAGAGTAATTTTTTGGCTATGTTATCACGTTGTTAGCTTGAACGCTAGGCTATCTACTTCCCCTAAACAACCCGTCTATGCCATTTTGTCTTACTGGGGTAATGCCGCCATATCACTCTGGGGTTATGCCGCCACATGTAAAAGGATGGCGGCATAGTCCGTAAAATAGAAATTTCATATATTGGCCCTTCAACCTATTAGTTTTCGTTCCAGATCCCACGTATATTTAAAAGAATAACTGAAATGACCAAATAGACTAACGAAACTTAAAAAAAAACGCCCAGTTAGTTGCAAAAAAATGGAAGGTTAATAAAAAAAGTAGCTGTAATGTATAATTTACCATTCCAAGGATAATTAAACCTATTTTAGTACTATATCTATTGCTTTATATATTATTTCCATTATTTATAGATTATTTGCTTTGTTTATTGATGTGGTGGCATAACCCCAGTGGTGTGGCGGCATTACCCCAGGTACCGGGGTAATCCCGCCACTGTGCGAGCTTTTAGAAAAAGGAATTTTATTAAGTTTCTATTAAAGATTTAAATTTTAAAAAATCACCACAAGGTAGGTTATGAACTGTAGTATGCTATGCTCTTTACAATTTACATCAAATGCAACACAATTCTGCATGAAAATTCAATTTCCCTTAAGGTGGCGCCATTCCCCTTCTCTCCCCTAAGTATACCGTTTTCCTCAAATCTTAGTGCAAACGAAAAACTATCTGAACCTCATTTTCACCTTATTATCACTTAGCGCGTTCTTCCACTAAGCTCTTTATATATTCCGTTGTCTTCTCCACTATATCGTCCTAAGACCACCGTTTTATATTCTCCGGTTTATTTTCCAGCGTTCAAATCCATACTTTAACCCTTTCACAACTGAAACGGCCCACGACGGCCGTCCGACTAAGGATTCGATAATGATATTCCTGTCGCATATTACGAGGAAACAAAAATCCTTCGCAGCGAAAGGGTTAAAAGAGATTTTAAGAAAGAAGATTTATTCACTTACTCTACAATATAATCCCAGATAAATGAGTCACATGAAAAAAAATTAGTTCCTCGTACGTTTATAAATGGTCATTCAGAAGAAGAATCATACATAATGATCACAAAAGTCTTCATTCACATAATCAGAAACAATGGGAGACTGATAAGTAGTAATCGTATCACTCGTTGCTTCCGTTTGACAACTTTTTAATACAACACATTGATGTCTATGATAGATATATTAAATTATATAGACGGACTGATGTAATGAATAACAGCATGGGGCGCAATGACTTAGTCATGTGGGTCTACATTCCATGCCAACCTAACTGGGGTAAAAACAAAGAGTAAAAAGGCAGACGGAAAAGCGCGGTTATTCCGTTAGTTGGAAGCTCTTGTCAGGTAATATTTACATACAAAATGATCAGAATACAGTTTAACCAAAATACAACTTTCATTCTGATAAAATTGTCAAATTTTCTCAAATAATATTCAAATCTGTTAGACCTTAAACGACATTGATGTTTTCTTGATGGATTCACAACTAATTTATGGAACTCTTTACATGCACGAAAGGATCTTCTCTATAGCATATTTCTATTTACTCAACTTAGGTTGGCAAGAAGTGCAGTATTTGTGGAATTTCAAACTATTTTGGACTCAATTTCTTTCACTTAATTCAGTGTTCTGGCTGTGATTGCTAGGCCATAACGTAGTAGCTCGTCCTTTATTTTCTCCTTTTTTTTTTTTGCTAAACCTCCATAGAAACACTACATTCAATATATTAAACAGTAAAACTTAAAAAAAAAATCAAAAAGGCAAAGACTTTCAAAAGAAGTGTAAAAGTCACTTAAGTGAACTGTTTACTAAGTGGAGACGCTTTGTCCAATTGTCGGGAATCAGCGTCCATAAAAATCGTGGTTAATCCCGGCCCAAGGTCTGCAGCTGAATTCACTTTGGTCGCTGTTTTGCAGCCAGCTGCCTCTCTCCTTTGTAGAAATGTCATTATAGAAATCTGCTGCAATGTGAAGTGTGTATTGGTGCGCCACTCATGATGGTATTAAGTTTAGCTAAAAAGAGTTGATTTGAAAATTTGTACTGGAATAAAGCTCTTGGATTATATTCTCAGTAAGGTCAGTTGTTTTTTTTGGTTTTTATTTATTCGTTAGTTTTTATTATATTGTTTCGAAGGATACATTTATACAGTAGCCAATAGCCCTCGTGTCGCTCTAGTGCGACGATGATTCAAAACCTAACCTAACCTAACCTAGCATTTATACAATGTTAAAGAAATCTACTTGGTTTCACGAAAAATATGGTTCTTAGAACACCGCTAATGATGGTATTGATGAATCTCCATTCATGATGGTATTAAGTTTAGCTAAGGAGTCCATTTGAAAATTTGTACGGGAATAAAACTCTTGGATTATATTCTCAGTCAGGTCAGTTCAGTTGTTATATATTGGTTTTTATTTATTCGTTTTTTTTTATTATATTGTTTCCGTGGATACATTTATACAATGTTTAAAAAATGTTCTTGGTTTCACGAAAAATATGATTCTTAGAAAGCAGCTTATGATGGTATTAAGTTTAGCTAAGGAGTCTATTTGAAAATTTGTACACGGAATAAAACTCCTGAATTACAATCTCAGTAAGAGCGGTTGTTATATATTTATATTGGTTTTTATTTACTCGTTAATTTTTATTATATTGTTTCGGTGGATACAGTTAAACACTGTTCAAAAAATCTACTAGGTTTCACGAAAAATATGGTTCTTGGAAGCTGCAACGGCTGTGTGGTGAAAGATTTAATCATATTTTTGGTATTAGGATGAACCTTTTTTAATGTTGGAAACAAAAACTTGATAAATGGTTCAATCAAATACCGAAAATGTGGTGAAATATTTCACCACACAGCCGCTGCAACTACTAACGCAACTATATTTTTTATTATTATTACGCTACTACTTATCATTACTTCATGTTCTACTCTTTCAGATACATCTGCTGGGTCTCAGTATTTGGCTTTTAGATTATGCCTGTACATCATTATAAACTGTGACTCATTATTTGTCAGCTATTTCTCTATCGCCTCAGGGCCTCAGCTATCATCAGATTCATTTCCGACGTTATCAAAAATCGGTGCGGGGCGAAATCTAGTGAAATGCTATACTTCTGGCTAGTCTAAAACTGTAAATAAAAGAGCAATGATGCACCCAAAACTTTAGCAAACTCGCTGGCTACAAAAGATTGTCAATATCAACAACTTTTGATGCACGTGAAACTCCAAATTTTACTCAACTTCTATTTATTGTTACAACTTTGTGTAAGTGCAAACTATTAACTTTGGTTAAACTAATATTCGTAATTTGGTGCACAGACTCCGAGTTTGGATAATCTCATCAAACTGTGGTGCATCTGAGTGTGACTTCTAGCCATCATCTAACCGCACGAGCCAAATTATGGCTGGAGGTTCCAGATGATTTCGGATTTTTTACATGCACCAAAAATAGTGATGAAGTTGCACCAACAATTAGAGTTACACTAAAGTATGGAGGATGCATACCACTTTTTTTTTGTAGCCTGCAAGATGATACTTATTTCTAGTGCATGTAGTTTGGACGAAGCTATTACACAGCCCGTGACTATACCAAAAGGTACATATACCTCAAGGCGAAAATTTCCTCGACTTAATAGTCTAGAAAAAATTCCTATTTTTTTAACTAAAATTTTATCTAAAGAAATTAAGATTTTGTACCCTGATTTTTAATATTTCATTCTGGATGCATAATGAATCAATTTCACAAATTTTAGATTTTTAGAATAAAAATTAAAAAGTTGAGACTGTAAGATAACATAAGTACGCAAAGTGCTCCCCTTATTGTTTTGAGCCGTGACTGGTGGTTGTAATGCAGTATTAAATAGGCACCATCTAGCGTGGATGTCATTTGAGGTTGCGAAAGTATCTTGTCCCTTTATTTTTTTACAGTGTAGGCCTAGTTATCATCATCATCAATATCTCGACAGTCCTGGGTAGGGTACCTTCAATACACTGTGTGCTGTACAGGGTAACGACAAGGAGCTTAGCAGGTGTGCCATGCTAGAATCGTTATCGCTCAACCAAACTCGCCAATAAAACAAAACTAGTTATTTTTTCCAGTTTGACACATATAAACATTATGTTGTTGCTTATTTTGGAAGAAATAAGAATGTTTTCAACTTTCAAGTAAGCAATGACTTTGATTTGCGGTTTGTTTACGTTACCCCGCCAACTATTGTTCCGCCAACGCATGCCAAAGACATGCCAAATACCGTCTGTTAGCTTCGACATTAAAAATGGCATTTTCTGGTAGTATAATGATAAAAAATACTATTTTTAGAAGTGTAATAGTCCACATGATGTTTAATTTACAATACAAAGATTAAAAAGTAAAGCTTTATACACTTTTTCCGAGTTTAAACAACTTTTGTATTCCATAGCAATGACACACGCCGGTATTAAAACATGGATTACAGCTTTACCGTTAAGAATTTTAATCCAAAAAAGAATAAATATTGAAGAATATAGATCATTAAAAACAAAATCAATAACAAATAGTGGTTACGATTCTTTGATTATATCGTTTAGATGCGATTTATTAGAGCTTCGCTGAGTCACCGTGTAATGTCTACGGGGAAAAAATAACAGCGCCGTATTTCTGGAGCATGGCTATGCTCCAGCCAATCAGGTGAGAGCATCATGTCGCAACCCTCATACGCAGATATTCCAGTAACCCTAGTCCTGGGTGGACCCTGGCTTTCTCAAGGAGATTTGCCCAGTCTCTCTTTCTGCGCGCAACTGCTTTCCAGTCTCTGATCTTTATCGAAACAAAGTTCTTTCGGAGGCAGTCCACCCACCTCAGTCTGGGTCTGCCTCTTTTTGTAGTTCCAATTGGTTAAGCTAAAAGAATTTTGTTGTTCTCTCATCCTTCATTCTTATGATGTGTCCGGCCCATTTCATGCGTTGAATCTTATGATACTTATACAGGTAATAATAAAGGATATAACACAGGATGTCCGGCTCTCTGAATGGTCTGTAAAGTTCATAGTTAGTTCTCCTTCTCCAAACTCCATTGTCACAAACACCACCAAAAATTGATCGGAGTATCTTCCTCTCAACGGTGGCAAAGGCCTAGTTATACCATTCAATTAATAGTTTACTTCGTGACCCTATCCCCTGCAAGGTCGCAAAGCATAATGATTTAATAGATCTTCTTCGTAGAAACCACAGACAGGCGAGGTTGTTCCTCTCATTCCAAGACCGGTCCAGTCGAAATCAATTTATGCAACCCCATTATGAAATCAATTAAGTGAAGACAAATGCCAAACTTTACCTGAAAGAAATTCTAAATATAGGTATAGCAAACACAAGATGTATTTAGTTGAAGAAAGTTAAATGATTTACGGGTTTGATTTTAAAATAATTATACAGTGTTCGATTTTCCTCTATGAATTTGTGATGTATTCAGAGTTTTTGACTTAATTGATTTTTATATTTAGTTGCAGCTACACCTAAATTATAATGTGTGTGTTTTAAATATTAATTCAAATTATGCTTGTTGCTTACAAACTTGTTACTTTTTAAATGTATGTTTTAACCTAATTTTTTGTTACTAATAATAAAACTAGGCCAAGTGCCTTTTGATAATTAACTATAACTTTATGCAGGGAAGAATATGAACTTGATTGTGTTTGTGTGATGTCTAGGTGGAGTTTTTTTTAATTTTATTTCTGAAATTCTGATTGGCTAACTATGTAATTCCCTCAGAGTCTTAAAGTAATTGATAGGATGGAGGTTCAAAGTATCAATTTTTCCTTCTAACCCTTAATTACTAAATTGTTCCTTTACAAACACCAATTTCCAGCCTTCAGGTTTACTTTTCTCGTTTCTATTTTACTTAGAGAGTTGAAATTTTCTGTGATGATGTATACATGTCTATTGAAACCATAAAGTACACCATAAATTTCTTTAAAAACTATGTGCAATTTAACAAAAATAGGAAGATTTTTGAAATTTCAGAAATAGGGGAATATTATTTAACACAGAAAAATTCCGTTTTAAATGTCCGATTTAAATTTTTTTTAAAGAAAGTTGTGAAAGAACAGAGACCTTTCATTTATACTTCATCGTCCATCGGCCATTAAACTTTTCGATCGAGCTATTACGATCGTGCGGGTATAAAAGAGAATGTTCCAGCTCTTCAAAAATATCTATACTGAAGCAGCTGCATGACTTGTACCATTCGTTTTTTGTGTTTTAAAAAAATGGCTTTTTTGGGGAGTTGCTGGCATTGATGCTGTTAAACGCATTTATTTCGATAAAACTCTAAATTTAGTCTCATAATTTTAAATCAACGCCATCTTAAAGGGTTATAACGGTTTGTTTCATCTTCGTTTTAACAGTCCTATTTTAAAAATTGTGTTTGTTAGAGAAGTAAAGACATCAGTACCCTCCCCCAGACTATCCCCCTCATCAAAAGACTATCTTTCATACTTATTTTTTGCTTATCTGTACTATAAGAATTTTATTGTATTTTAACCTCCTAAATTTAAAGGTAAAATTTCTGACATGCTAACTCAATAGGAGAAGCGTTATTTTTTCCTTGTAAATTGTGATATGCTTTGGGTGATGCGGCTCAATTTTTTAAGATATTTTTTTATGTTTTGTTGAGACAGAAAAGGCTGTCGATTTTCTTCAATGGTTATTGTATGCCGTGCTTTCCTCTTCTTAAAGGAAACGAAGTTCAATCAAGTACTTTATTCTTCGTCCAATTTAAACTTCTCTTCGTATTCCTTTATTTATATTGGAATTGTAAACAATGCTTGGACCTTGAGAAACGTGAAAATTTTAATTGTTGTGACTGATTGTGCATTATCTGAAAAGTTTCTATAAACAAAATTTTCTTACTTACGAATGAAAATTGGTAAAAATAAATTGCACAACTGAAAAACTAAAAAAAAAAAAAAACTGTATGTCGAAATAAAATGCTTAAAAAACACTTGGTTTTGGGGCACTTATGATTATGTTTTTTTTATTCTATAAATAATACTTAAAGACGAAATTTATACAAAAAAGATGCACTGTCTATTCAGTATTAACAAAAAAGAAATTCTTAGACAGTAAAAGAAATTACTTCTTCTTCAAGAGCCAACAGCCCTCTGCAGGCCTTGGTTGCCACATTAGCGCTCTCCTCCTGTCCTTGGCAACTTCTTTCCAGTTTATAATTTTTAGGACTTTACGTCAATTTTGGTTAGGTTAGGTTAAGTTTGAATTATAGTCGCTCTAGACCTACACGAGGGCTATTGGCGACGGGCGTCGTATTTTAGAACCACAGTCAAGTGACGAGCCACACATGAATCGGCACCCAACGCAACCAATAAGGGCGACATCGTACGGACTTTGAAGGATATTTAACGTGCACTCCCTTACACGGGGTATTATTCGTCGGACATTTTTGGCTGCACGGGCCGTTTATAGGTCGGCAGTTATTTTGGCGATGCCCGGACCCGAACATGGGACCTTTCGCATGCTAGGCGAGTGCCTAACCGACTGGGCTCCCCCAGCTCCTCGTCATTTTTGGTGTCGTTGAGTTATGGAGTAGGGGGTCTACCAATGGATAGGAACTCTTCAGGATTATTGAAAGCAGTTCTTACTGGACTATCTTCACGGCCTCTGAAGATATGGCCGAGCCACCATAGTAAGTTGCTTCCGATGACCGTGTGATTTGAGGCTGCATATATCCCCTGTAAAGTTCAAAGTTGTAAAAATATCGCCAATATCTTCTCTTTAGTATGGCACCAAATATTGTTCTCAGAATCGTTCTTTCCCAAGTTTCCAGCGGGCGCCGGATGCCCTTTTTTTTAAAGTCATGATTTCTCTTCCACTCAGCAAGACCGGCAGAATGAGTGTATTTTAGTTTTGCTTTTTCGTCTAATTAGATTCGATATAAGAAAAAAACTTTACACACATGCTTAGTTTCTTATCCCAGAAGGTGGAATTCTTTTTCTTTTGATTCCTTTTACTGAATGAAACATAAGTATTTCGTAAGTAATTTCGATTGAAAGTTTTAGTTTGCCTAAATGGTTTTGTTGCTCCCTTTGACGAATTATAACTTTTATATTGTTTTTTTTTTGTAACACATAAATGTTTAATTTCACCACATTAATTTCCTATTTTCTGTGTATCTTACAGAAACCACCACACTCCAAAATGGATGACCACCAAGGCTGCTTCAGCCCTGACTCAGGCGTAGCATGCGACCTGGAAGATGACAAACCATCCACACCCAATCTACTGGACCCACCCCAGAGGCGACTGAGCAAGTCCCTGAGTGCGGACAGCGAGTGGTCTCTGGACCCCTCTTTGTTTGAGGCTGAGGACCTCCTGAGGGACATGGGGTTCGCGGGAGCCGGGGACCCCACCATTCCGGATAGATTCCTGCCATCTCTCATGCAGAGACTGTCCAGGTTCCCGGAGTCAGGTGAGTTTACTTACTTACTTAAGCTCTTCACGCTCTCTGGCACATTAGGCATCCAGTCTACTCCTCCAAGACTAGAGCCCAAAAAAGAGCGAGATGTTTGGTCCCTGGGCATCCTTAGTACATGGCCAGTATATCTTAGTCTTCTCTTTGAAGCTTCTTTTTCGATTGTGGAGATGTTAGCTTCTTTTATTATACCTTCATTTTACTTTCCACATTGACCAGAATATTTTTTGTATCTTTCTTAAGCAACTATATTGAAAAACTTCTAATTTATGAATGTCTGATTTTCTGAGGCACCATGTTTCGGCACCATAGAGTAGTATTCCTTTTAATATTTTTGTGTTGATTGCATTTTAAATCTAGGTCCTCTTAGCTTAAATTCTAAAACTCTATTACCTCAAGGTTAAGACAAAACTTCTTTAGGGCTGCACTTGCGCATTGAACATGTTATTAAATTATTATCCTCCATATCCTCTATTTTTCTTGTAGTGAACTACTCAAGCGTTCTAATCTTCTAATTAAACGTTTTATTATCGGCACTATATACATTTTTTGTTTGTTCTCTAACACATTATTTTACTCAAATCTAGAAATGGAAAGCCTCCACGACCGGATCATCCAGTCGATCGGCTGCTTCCGACGCAAAGAGAGCAAGCGTCGTCTCTTCCGCAACTTCAGCACGGGAAAAGATCCCCGGCGTTTCCTTGGGTGCCAGAACCCATTCCTCCGGTCCAACACTGACCCCTCCTCCTTTCCGTACGACGAGGCGTCCAACTCAACGTCCTCGCTGTCGCTCAGCTCGTCGTCCAACGATAGGACGCATTCCTTGGCGTCTTCCACTAGTGATCTGCCAGAGAGCCCTATTGCCATCCTGGTGTCAGAGGCCAGCGTGGATCACGAACACCAGACATCTGCCAGTGTAGTCCATTCCAAAAGAACTGCAGTTGATATTGACCAGAAGACATCTGTCGGTCCATTCCATAGCCAAAGGACTGCAGTTGAAGTGAATTGTAATAAAAAGTTATCTGGCAGCCTAACAGATAACCAGGGGACCGTCGGTGATGTGAATCATGAACAACAGGCCGTTAATATCAATGAATCGATGTCTTATAGCGTAGTCCAAGATCAACAGACATGTGTCATTGCAGAACTTGACCATAAAATACTTTCTATCGCTGAATGTGCCCAAGTGGTGATACAAAGATACGGGGATGCAAACATTGAAATCCAGAATGATGTTGTTGATGATGCGTCAAGGCCAGATTTCGTTTCTAAAAGCGTTAGCAGTTCTCTAAACAGTAAGAAGTCTCTGAAAGCTGTCGGTAATATATTTGAGGTTAATAAAGATGCTCATGAACTTTATACTGCTGACTGTAAACCTGGCGTAGTTCTTGTCTCTCAGGTTGACGATAACCAATCGCAACCTGATGATGATATTTCGTACCTCGATGAATGTGTTTCTCAGCCTGATACTTTTGGCTCAAACCATGACGTATGCGGCTCTCAGCTTGAGGACGATGTGTCTCAACCTGTTGATGACGTAACAAAGTTATGTGATGACGTTTGCAGCCAGGATAAGGATACTTCTCAGATTGTTGATGATGATGACCCTTACTTAGAACAGAAGATCGATGAAAACATATCACAATCTCATAGTGATTTTTCAATGTCAGGTTTGCATAATGCTGGTGTACCTCGATTCGAAGACTGGGATCATGACAACGACGAGTCGCAGAATTGTGATGATTTGTCTCATATCGACAGTGGTATACCTCAATCTGACTTCACTCCCACGGATGACGATGTCTCCAGCGTATATTTGGATTCATTAGAGCTTGATTATAATGAATTTAAATCTAGTGAAAATTCCGCTTTCTGCAATTATAGAAAGCCCGAAGATTCAAACAGCTTGCTCATTGAAAGTGAGCAGAAAATGCATTTATGTGAAAATAACCTATGGAATACAGCCAAAATTGTAGAGTTGCCAAACGACGCTAGTCAAAACTTATTAGAAAATTCTGTTTTTAGTTCTAGTATACATAGAGATGATTTAATTAGTTTAAATAAAGACAAATATTCGGTCACAAACGCCAATGATAGTTTCGCTGATATTCATAAACTTCAAAGTAAGACTTCACATTTAAAAACTCCCCTAAGAAGAACCTCAAATGGAATGTTTGGTAGTTTTCGGTATCAGAATGAAGTAGGCAGTTACGGTTCAGTAAACCCAGTTCTAGAAACGTTTAAGGTAAAGAACACGTTTCAAAATAAAATGTGGACTACAAACGTGGTAGAGCCTGGCTGCGAAATAAATGGAGTTAAAGTTTCTAATGAGAGTGCCGTTGTGAATAGTGCTGGGTTCTTCCAAAGTGAATCCGTTGCTAACAAAGTCCCCCTGCAAAATGTGCACCATGATAATGGCAATAGCACCAAGCTCATCAAGCCAAAGTACTCTAGAGACAATTCTTTGACAAACTTCTTGTCTTCCATGTTGGATACTAGTGGTGGTGTTAGCAGATCTCCGATTCTTGTTCGTAAAACATTTGCAGATAAGAACTCGAACAGTGACAGCGAAGTTCCTGGAAGCTTCGCCACTTCCCCGTTCAATTCGTTCCCTTCCTTAGATTCAAAAGGTAAATTTACATTCAACGTGGAGAAGAAAAGTAATGCCGTAGATTCCAAACCTATCAAAAGTTATTTGAAAGTTCAAGAGTTGATTGACAAAGCCCCAAATCGAAAGCGACGCATGTTACGACGAATGTCGTCTTCACTGCAAAACTGCGATGACGCGGATTGTGATTCGAAGGATATCAACGTGAGTTCGTGTAAAGACGACATTCCGATATCCCCTTATGTCGAACCTAATCCAGCGCCAAAGCAGAACTATGGGCATCTCATATCAGAGTCTTCCAACCATCGAGCGGTTCACCCTTGCCACTCTTTGCCCGTGAGTAATTTGCACAGAGGTTGCGACACTCGTTACGAAACTGATGATTGCCGAACGCAGCAAACCAAAACATTTTGTGATTGCGATGCCAAAGCTGAAAGAAACATATCTCATTCCAAAAAGTGCAAGAGAAAGAGAAACCGTTCGTGCCCCTTCCCGGAAATAAGTTTCAGTCCCGGAGTGCTGTGCCAACCAAAGTCTATGCCGTGTTCGTGTATAGCATACGAACCCATACTCACAAACGATGTTCATGAACCTCTAACTCTCCCATGTAATTTATCTCGAAAAGAATCATCTTCTAATTGCAGATGCTGCAGTGGAAATTCGAATTACAGAATGAATTTTACATGTGCTGGATCTCAATCAAATGTCTTCCACTCTTTGAAAGAGGAAAAATGTGATTCTAACGTATGGTGCCTTGGTCCTCCCAGTCCTATCCTGCTTCGACCTGGCAATTTTGGATCAAACATTTGGACCCAAAATCGTTATTTGTGTTACTCTAGTCCAGATTTGAGTCAAGACTGCTGCCCAAATCTATTCGAACACTGCAAGCCTAGGACTTTTACTAATGTGGACAGGTGCCATTTCAATTCGCATGAACTGTATGACCCACACTCTTGTCTAGGTGGCGATAGCAATTTGAATGACGAGGTATTTTTTGGAAATTCTAACAATTGCTGTTCTTCTCACCATAAACAACGTCTTCCTAAACTGGACAGCCAAGGAACCTCAAAAAACCTAAATCAAGACTTTAAAACTAAAATGTCCATACGAACTCCTCAAAGACAGAACAGTATTTCCATCGCTGATTCTGAAATTCCGGGTCACAATCCACCAGTTAGCAATAATATTTTAACAAACTTGTTGCTTTTAAACGAAGATAAATTTAAAAAAGATTCGATTCCAAAACCAACAATCCCACGTGTTGGTGCACCCTATAAAGACGTTCACCAAACCTCATCTTCGACCGAAGTTTATTCTAATAACAAGACCACACAACACGACAAACCATCTTTAACGTTGAAAATCGAAGAACCCAAAGAAACATCGACCAAACCACCAAATTCCCCGACCACCAAAAGCGAGGCATTGCTGGAAAGGAAAATTCGAATATTTTCCAAATTCTTAGCGAACTTGGGAAATCTCTCTAAAACAATTCCCGATACCAACACAGATAACAAACACAAAAGAACGACACGCGATCAGAAGTGTTCTGACGTTCCAAATGTCGATAAGAAGACAAAACCTCGAGCCCTCAAAGTGTCATGTCCCGTTGTACAGCCTAGGAGAAAATCCGTTCCTGAGCTGGGTAAATTGCTCCATCTTTTGAAGTCCATGGACACAAGTACCAAAATTGGAGAGGATGCTCAGGCTCTGAATGAGAAACTTGAAGTTTCAGAACAGTTTCTAAAGAAACCCAGTGAAAAGGAATATTCAGCAGTTTACATGAACAAGGTCCAGTTGCAAGCAAGCGAATGCACAGGTGGAGAACGGAGAATATCGTTCAAACCGGTGCTGTATTCGTCATCTGTGTCTCTATACGTCAACGCAGACGATAAAATGGCTACTAAAAGAGAAAGGTATGGATACATTTTATATATTTTTAATATTAAATCTTCAAAGAAGTTCAAATTTCTAAATGGAACATAAAAACTAAACGAAATAGTCCATCAAAATGACTTTTATTTCAAAATATTATAACGAAGTTACTCCCTGATTAGCCAGGTTTTTTTCTGCTATTGAAAGATAGAAATAACAGCTGTTAAAAGGATGGCGAATTTATTATAATCTTCATTCTTTAGGACATAACTATGAATAAGTATCAGACGTCATAGAACTATTTGGATTTGAGCAGTATTGCTAAAAAACAAAAAGAGCTACAGACTTCAAATTCGGTACACAAGTTCCCAGTATCTGTCGTACATCATAATAAGGGTTTCGAGAAAATCGCGCATGCGCAAATGGAAGCTGACGTAGAACTTTTTAGGTTTTAATGTTATTATTTTAGGGGGTATATAATTACCTTTTAATATGTACTTACTGTTTTATTGAGTGGTGATTAAAAGTCCTGTATAATTACACATATCTACACTAATTTACGAAATACGCGTTATTTCTACAATATTTGTTCGATTTATTGAATGGATATTGAACACTTAATGCTGATAAGTTAACCCTATGTTGGGAAGAAGAAAATAAATGTTTGTTATAGAAACAGGTGGACATAAACAATCAGTACATTATTTTATTTTGACAACAAACGTCTTATGGTTAATACGTACGTCATTGTGGTGATTTTTTCCTCTTCTTGGAATCCCTTTGTTTATTGAGAATTTTGCGACAACAGATTTACTGAAGTAAATATTTTTTTAAATAAACAAACAAGTTAGTCAGTAAATAAATGAATCGATAATTGATTGAATATGTATTATGATGTATTACATGCTTAAAAAAATAAATAAACAAATCAATTGACATGCAAATAAAAAAACGCATAAATAAATGAATAAATATATATTACGGCGCATTTATATTTTAAAAAACTTAATTGAAAAATTCAACCGACAAATTAAAATAATGTATGAATGAATAAACAAATAAATAACCGATAACATAAATTCCTTTGAAATAAATGAAGAAACACATTATTCGACCAATTTAAAAGTTAGAATTTAAATAAATAAATTAATGAATAAATGAATGAATGAGTAAATGAATGAATAAATAAATTAATGAATAAATGAATGAATGAGTAAATGAATGAATAAATGAATGAATAAATAAATGAATGAATAAATAAATGAATGAATGAATGAGTAAATGAATGAATGAGTAAATGAATGAATAAATGAATAAATGGATGGATGAATGAATGAATGAACGAACAAGCAAATAAATAAATAAAATCCTTTTTGAAGCCTGTTACTCGTTTATGTTTGAAATGCTATCACCCAGACTGAACCCTTATATCACTTAATTATCTTTTCTATTCTTTCGATAGAAGTGAGAATATTCCGGGAGCAGATAAGGAGGCAGAAGCTTCTCCGAGAAAAGAACAGCTCCTCCATCGCTCCTTGTCCCAGGTAAGAATCTCAGCGTGCACGAGTAGTGATAAAGAGATAATAAAGTAATAGTTTAATGTAGACGTACGTAATAGTTTTACCTCTTAAGACCCGAGCGGAATCCTACACATATATTTTTAATCTAAACATACTTATCATACTAATATATGCTAAAAACTATGCTTTTCAAAGAATTTTTTTTTTAAAAAATATGTTTAATAGTTACTTCAGGACACACCTTAAAATCTTAAAAATACACAATTTTTGTGCTATAAATGCAACAAAAAATGCCGTATCACTTATTCGTAGTTAACAGATTATTTTATCATTGTTTTTAATGCAAAATGCCTTGAAAATTAACTACTAAAAGAACTTTTTGAAAAGGTTGGGAAAAAAATTTAATAATTTTTTTTTAAGAACTCTAATATCGTATTGACCCTTAACTTCATTTTTTTTATATAAATAGATGACTGACATCTGTAATCAAAATCTGAAAACTGATATATGGATCTTCTTCTATCGAACCAGATCGATTTCGGAACTAACGTGTCAATTGTTTGTAGGGAGATTTAAAAAAAATGTCCTCATATGGAGACGCCAGGTCGCAAGAGGTTATAGAATTAGAGGAAATGTATGAAATGTATTACCTTTACGGGTACCAACCACATTGTGTTACGGATACCAAGCAGGACAGCTGTTCCTTAGAGGGGCTCCAAATTTTCTTCAGGAGAACATTTGTGCTCAATATAACTGCCCCCAAACTTAATTTTTAACTATGAAAATTAACTATTCTCTAATTAACTCAAGGTTTAAAGGTTGATGAATTGGCAATGTTTATTTATAGTGAAAGATAATATTGTCTTTATGCACGTATACAAGATGTCCATTACTTGATGAAGATTTTGCAATTAATATTAAAAAGTAAATATACACCGTAAATATTTTTATGTTACTAAACATGATTGCATGACTATCCCCTCATGTTACGCAACGCTTCAAAGTTTTCCTATTTTCAAAGAGTTTCACAGAAACGATTGTTTGATTAGCTTTAATTTTGCGAAATATTTCCTCTTTTGAATTCTGACTTTATTCCTGCACACATCAGTAATTGAAAACACTCGTCGCTCTTTCAGATGTCTTTCAGAGGCGTCTCCAAGGAGATCGAGGATCTGCAACTTTCCATAAAAAAGGCTAAAGAAACCAGAATGGTAAGTTAAAACTGCAGGGATCATAGATGAAGAGTACACGGGAAGAACCGATTGATTTAGTACAAGGCTTTCCTTAATAGCCTCTTTGGGGATGATAGCGAGAAATCGCCTAAACTGGTGTAAAGAAGCCAGTTACTCGCTTTGTTTATCTTTCGCGGCAACCCTAATTCACGCCAGAGTTGAGTGGAACGAGTCACACGTTTGTACCGCAAAAGAAGAACCGTAAGAAAAACCGGTTTCCGGTCGCCAGTGTCAGCCAAGCAGAGACAATTACGGAAAGACTCTAAAGAAATCAATCGGTTCTTCCCGTGTACTCTTCAGATATCATAGTTAAAGTATTTTTATATTGGCAGATCACGTGACCTCCAATGTTAACGATGGGTCGCGCATGGAGATCAAAATTGGAGGGGAATGGGGTCAGTGTTGCCACCACAGTAAGGAGAAAAATACTACGAAAAATTACCATTTAATTATAAAACTACAAAAAAAATACTAGAAAAATACTAGAAACGCGTTTCACGTTTTTTAAAGTCACTAAAAATATTCCAAAGTGCAGCTAGTATTTTTATGATATTTTTTTTTAATTCTCCTCGGACTCTCTAAATCGGACTCTCTAATTTCTCTCCTTGGACTCTCTAAACTGAAAGGATGATCGGTAATGTTCTCTATCACATTACTTTCGAATGAGGTAGTAAATAAATCGTAGCGTGGTAGTGGTGCTGCCCTCTTTATGGAACCAAAGAGATAGAAAGGAACTTTTTGGCGTCGTTGTTGAGGTTGGCACCTGGCGCCGCATCTCTTTTGGGATTTGGGGTTGGTACAAAATGCTCGTAGCAGCGGCGAGTCGGATTATTCTCTCTCGCCCATGTAAATTTTCCTAACTTTAGAAACATTTTTCTCAGGAGCTATAAAAGATATCAACATTGTTTGTTTTATTATCCCCCCCCCCCTCCCCCATTAATAGCTATTTGATATAAGCTGAGGAATTTTAATTATCGCTACAAAAAAAATTCTACAACTTTTAATCTGATTTATTTGTGTTTTTTAATACCTATTTTTAAAAAAAATCACTGTAATAGTGTTTTTTAATTCTTTGAAATATTCTCAATTTAAATCAAAGAGTTAGATGTAAGGAACAAAAAATAAAAAAGTTCATAATGATATATCTCATAGTAGTTTCTCGGAAAAATGTTCTTTAAGTTAGGAAAATTAACATGAGCGAGTTAACAATCCGACTCCCCTTAAGTATAAGGAATATGGTTAAAAATGATGATGCTATTTTAACCTTGTGTATCAAACTAATTTACACGAGTTTTTCTCTTTTCAGTGTGCCTCAAAAGAGCTGCATTTACTGCAGGAACTTCTCTCCATGGATGTTACGGGAGACCAGCATCGGGCAGCAAAGGATAAGATGTAAGGAACAATTATTTTTTTTAAAAAATTTACCTAAAATCTTCTTATGAAATTAATGTTTGATCAGATTTGCTCAACTCTATTCGAATTATGTTTCCGAAATTTGTTAAATCTTAATAAATAAAAATAAAAAGATGGAGAAATATTTTCATTGTTTTAGATGGCTCATTGTTATGTTACACACGTCCCAACTCCGGGTACATAAAGTTAATTAATTTAATCCGGGTAATTAAGATATTCAAATTACAATTCTAAAAATTAAACACACATGCTTATACTTAATATTAAATTAATATTTCGCATATTTGGTTCCATGTCAAGTCTATGAGATCGACTTCAAAATAAAATAATCAGAACTTTTGCACGAAAAAAATGCAGAAGATTTTTAAGTAAGGGAATAATACTCCGTTCTAATCTGCTTTTATTGACACAGTTCCCATATCTCTTGGTTTTGTAATTCAGTGGATATGATAGAGTACATGGGAAGAACCACTTGATTTATTAGGAGTCTTCTAGAAATTGTGTCTGCTTGGCGGACATTGGCGACAGGAAACTGTTTTTTTTCTGTTCTTCATTCGCAGTACAAACGTATGATTCGTGTCCACTGATCTCTGGCGTGAATCAGGGTTGCCGCGAAAGAAAAAACAAAGCGGGTAACTGGTTTCTTTACACCAGTTTAGGCGATTTTTCGCTATCATCGAAAAAAAGGCCTATTTGGGAAAGCCTTCTACAAAATCAAATGGTTTTTCCCCTGTACTCTTAATGTAGAATTGAAACAGATACATGGTCACATATGAAGAGTTCAAGTGAAAAGCGTCATCATTGCATAGGAATCTATCTGCATCAAGCCTCTTTGGCGACGATAGCGAGTCATCGCCTAAACTGGTGTGAGTAAATCGGTGTCTCTCTTGGTTCTTCTTTCGCGGCAACCCTGGTTCACGCTAGACACGAACTTCATGTGAATACCAGCAGAGAAGAAGCAAGGGAGAAACCGGTTTCCTGTCGCCAACGTCCGCAAAGCATATCTGATTACGGGGAGATTCCTGTGCAATCAAGGGAATCTTCCCCATGACTATTTTCATTAATACTGTATATCAGTGGGTTGTATAATTAGGGTTAGATGCATATATAGATTCTGGCTTGCGTGCTTGATCAGAGACCCGCTTATAAACCATCGTCCAGTAAGACAGACACAGAAAGAATTTTTACTGTCACAGAGAAACGATCAGTACACCCAGGGCGAATGCGGGAATCGAACCAGCACCCGTTACAGTGTGCAGACTGTTACCTAACAAACTATCCGGGCCCCATTGTATAATTATTGTGCTTATTTAATTGAGAATTTAAAAATAAATATAAAACCTGGTTTCTTATTTTCAGACGACCAATTATTGAATCCAATATGTGTGAGCAAGATGCGATTTCAAAGAGCATAGATGTCGAACATAATCAGGTGAGTGGAATTTTGTGTCAGATACACCAAAACCTCTAGGAAAATGGTGTTTATTAGCGTTGTTGCGGCAAATTCATGTTTATATTTCTAAAGTGTAAATTGTGGTTATTTGTATTTCAACCTATTTTAGATTCGATACCGCGTTCACTACGTGAAAGTTGAATGATTATGCATATGGAAGGCTCTGCCAGCCACTTTCTCTGCCGAACCGCAAGAAATACTTGGGGTGGGGGGATAAAACTACGCGACTTTTAACTACCAATAAATAAATCAATACAGTGAAAAGTAATCTTATACCCTTATAAAGATAATTTCAATAGCTTCAAAACCAAAAAAAAAGTTCTAGAAACTCGTTACGAATGTAGCGGCCTCAGTAACCCACAGTCTACCAAAAGGACCCTCAAGGTGGAGGAAATCGGAAATCGAAAAATGACTGACGAGCTTCGGCGCGGAGCGCCCTTTCTCCTTCATCGAAGACGTCCCGAATAGGGGTTAACTGCAACGTGGAATCAATCCGGACGAAGTCCAAGCTGGAAAACTGAAGAGGTGTTGCCACAAGGGCTCTGCATAGCAGGATATAAAACGTCTGAAAAGAAACAAAAGATTAGTAACATAGAAATATAACAACATAGAATACAATGTAATAAAAGACATAAAACACATAAAAACATGGACATCAAAAACAATATGAGCAAAATGCATCGTCAAGAAAAAAGTCAAGAAGACATGTCAAAGAAAAAATCAAGTCAAAAAATCACCAATCAGGGTCATGATGGATCGTTCTGGGACGTTTGAACTTCTGTTCAACAATGGGGTCGTAATTGGCAATTTGCCTGAGATTGTCGTATTTACTGTTCTGTAGTGAAGTGTTGTAATTGTGTGATGCGGTGAGAATGGCAGTGTCAATGGTGTCAATCCCAAGGTCCTTGTGTATGATGGAGTTCCTAACGAACCATGGGGCGTTTGTGATTCTACGAAGTGCTTTGTTCTGAAATGTTTGAAGCTTGTTTCTGTGTGTTTTTCTAACTGCAGCCCAAGCCGGAGAGGCATACAGTAGAATAGGTCTGATCATGGTTTTGTAGAGCGTGAGCTTGTTTTTGAGTGTCATGTTGGAATGTTTGCCAATGATAGGGTTTAAGCTAACACTGGCTCCAGTAGCTTTGCCAATGGCTTGTCTGATGTGTTCATGGAAATTGAGTCTGTTGTCAAGGTAGACACCCAGATATTTGGTGTGCTTACCGTTTTTGATGTCTGTGTCAAAGATCTCAAGATGTGTGTCATAATGTTTGCGTATCTTGTGTCTTCTGAACAGGACTGACTCACTCTTTTGAGCGTTAATCTTGACTCGCCAGTCCTCACACCAAGTTTGAACAGTGTCTAGTGCTGTTTGGAGTTTGCGAAAAGCAATGTCTCCGTGTTTAGATTTGGCAAGAATGGCAGTGTCATCTGCAAACTGTGCTGTGATGCAATTGTCAAATGTGGGGAAGTCGTTGATGTAGAGGTTGAAGAGCGTGGGGCCCAAGATGCTACCTTGGGGAACTCCTGCTCTTATGTTTGTGACTGTTGAGAGTGTGTTGTTGACTCTGACCTGAAAAACTCTGTTTGTGATGAATGAGTGGATGATGTGAATGAGTGTCTTTGGAATGTTCTGTGTAATGAGTTTGCTGATGAGTCCCTCATGCCATAAACTGTCGAAAGCTTTCTCCACGTCCAGAAAAACTCCCCCAATAGCTTCCTTGTTATTAAAAGCTTGTCCAATGATCTCAACCATTCTGTGTACCTGATGGACAGTGGAGTGTTCCCGTCTGAAACCGTATTGGTTGGTGTTGATGATGTTGTTTTCGTTGATGAAGTGTTGTAGTCTGATGTTGATGACTTTTTCGAACAGTTTAGCCAAACAAGGCAATAGACTGATCGGTCTGTAGTTGTTAGGTTGAAGTGGACTCTTCCCTGGCTTCTTGAAAAGGATCACAATGGCCTTTTTCCAGCAGCTGGGAAAGTAGTGTAGTCTGAGGCATGCGTTGAAGATGTTTGTGATGTGGACTATGACCTTGTTGTCAATGTTTTTGATGGCAGTGTTGGAAATTTGGTCATAGCCTGAAGCCTTTTTGGGGTCAAGTGTTTTGATGAGTTGTTTAATCTCCTCAGGTGTTGTGTGAGTGATTGGTGTATTGGGTGTGATCGCAAGGTAGTTTTCTACCTCGCTACTAACTTTGTCTACCAGCTCAATGTTAATAGGGGCCTGATGTGGTGAGAACTGGTTGTGAAGGCTGGAAGCAAGAAGCTCTGCCATGCCGTGTTCAGTGTAGACAAGTGTGGAAGGTCCTTGAAGAGGGCCGATAAGTTGTGGCTTGGATTTGAGGGCTTTCGCCATCTTCCAAACGGTGTTGTCATGTGTAGAGAGTCTCATGACTGTGTCTTCCCATTCAGCTTGTTTGTGTTGTGCAATGAGTGTTTTGACGTGTCTGCAGGCATCATTCCATCTGCTTTTGGTAGGAGGGTGTCTTGTGTGTTTGTACTCCTTTCTGAGTCTGTTTTTCTCCCTAATCTTGTCTCTAATGAAATGTGGAAGTCTAGCTTCTGTGATGGTTTTAGTGGGTTTGGAGCTGTTGTCAATGTCTTGCTTGAGTTTTGTAGTGAGGTGCTCAATGGCATTGTCAATGAGATCTGTGTTGGTCATGTTAGGGTTGATGGTGATGTTCTCTCCAGACTTGGTGTAGAATGTCTCCCAGTTTGTCTTGTACTTCACTTTCTCTGGGGGTTGGGTGAGGCCATAAAAGGTAAAAGTCACTGGGCTATGGTCCGAGGAAAGGCTGTCGTGAACTTTAAGATGGGGGATGTGGGGAATGCCCTTAAGGAGCATAATGTCCAAAATGTCAGGTCTATGGTGAATATAGCCTGGGTAGTGAGTGGGTTCGTCGGGGGCAGCCAGAGTTACTCCCTGGTCTAAAATGAATTTTTTGAGGGTGATACCATTGGGGTTAGTTGCCCTACAGTTCCAATGGGTATTTTTGGCGTTGAGATCTCCTGCCAGAATAGTAGGAAGGCCAGAATTCAGAAGAGCAGCAAGGTCGCTGTTAAGCAATTTGGAATTTGGGGGATTGTACACTGAGATGAAAAGAATTTCACCAAAATTTTCATTCTCAAGTACAACAGCACAAGCTTCAATAGAGGTAAGTTGTGGGAGCATGTACTCGGTACACTTAAAGCTCCGCTTGCAGTAAATGGCCACACCGCCCCCTCTGTTGTGTAGTCTGTCTTGTCTGAAGAGAGTGTAATTGGCGATCCTAGCCTTGTCACATGGTCTAAGGTGTGTCTCGTTCAAAAGCATAATGTCAATGTTGTGGTCAGTGATGAACTCCTTGAGTTCGTGTATCTGCTTCTTGAGGCCGTTTAAGTTGGCAAAGCCGACATTTGTGTAAAATGTGGGGTTGTATGTCTTGTTGTATGTGTTGTGGTGTTTATTCATTGCTGCACATTGTGATTAACTCCTCTAGGATGCTAAGTCCCACAGCTAACTTTTCCCCAGGTCCTTTTGCTGCCATGAATTTAGCAGCAGCATTTTTGATCATGTTAAAGATCTTTTTTAAGTCGAAGCTCTTAAGGAATAGTTGTATAAATTTGATGATGTCTGTCATGCTCCACTCTTCTTCATGTGCTGTTGTATGCTGTGTGGGTGTGTATAGGGTTTCCCCATGTTGTTGTTGTTGTTGTACGGTTTCGACTTGTGTCTCCACCTCAATATGATTTGAAATGTCATCGTGTTGTTGTGGTGCAGTTGAGGGTCCGGCCACTGTTGCGTTTGAATAGCTGAGACCAGCCCTCACTGGGGCGACCTTGATCAGCGGCCTTGCCTTGTTTATTTTGTCAATAGTCGTTTGTTCTTTGTTGGTATGTTTTGGTGTCTGAGTGGGCCTGTTGTTGCGTTGGGTATGAGTGTTGTGTTCGTCAGTCTGATCGTTGTTGTTCCGAATTGGTCTCTTAGGACAACCTCTGTAGTTGGCTGTGTGGTCACCCCCGCAGAGAACGCACTTCGGTGACTCCATGCGTCCCTTTGAAGGGCAATCCACGGTCAAATGACCTCCCGCGCACTTGACGCACCTAGCGGGGTTTGAACAGCCTGATTGTGCGTGACCGTACCGTTGGCACCTGTGGCACTGTGTGGGTTCCTTGTTTTTCCTGTATGGTGTAACTGTGATTTTGAGGTGCATGATGTCAGTCATGTTGAATATGTCCTTGTTATGTGGTGTGTTGAGCAACTCGATGAAGTAGACACCAATTGGTTTCTTTTCCCCGTTTATAATAGACCGAGAGCCCAGGGCCCCCAGACCTAAGTCATTTTGGCAAGGATGAAATGTGCGTAATTAGGTTCGGTTTTCATTAACTTTTAGTGTATGCATACCCGTTAGAGTGGACCGACGGCCGATTTAGAGGTATCGGGTACAAAAAGTAGGTAAAATATAAGTTAACCTAAGTCATTTTGGAAAGGCTGATTTTTACATATGTTTTAGAAAATAATGTTAAAAGTGCATAATAAATTTCCCAGACACTTTCCGTGGGCCGATATTTCTCCCAGACGCTTTAAACGTCTTCATCAAGCTCAGACTTTGTCAATCACATCTAGCGGCGTGAGATGGCGCTACAACCGTTCTCGGACATCAAGGAAGGGAAGTTAAGCAAAAAAGAACTATGTGTCTATTGTAGATATGGTTGGTTGATTGATTTATATTCCGGTTTGTGTGCTTGATCATTGGAGATAAGTCAATCAACCAACCATATCTCCAATTGACACATAGTTCTTTTTTGCTTAACTTCCCTTCCTTAATGTCCGAGAACGGTTGTAGCGCCATCTCACGCCGCTAGATGTGATTGACAAAGTCTGAGATTGATGAAGACGTTTAAAGCGTCTGGGAGAAATATCGGCCCACGGAAAGTGTCTGGGAAATTTATTATGCACTTTTAACATTATTTTCTAAAACATATGTAAAAATCAGCCTTTCCAAAATGACTTAGGTTAACTTATATTTTACCTACTTTTTGTACCTGATATCTCTGAATTGGCCGTCGGTCCACTCTAACGGGTATGCATACACTAAAAGTAAATGAAAACCAAACCTAATCACGTACATTTCATCCTTGCCAAAATGACTTAGGTCTGGGGGCACTGGGCTCTCACTCTATAATGTTTGAGTACTGGAAAACGGTTTCTGATTCGAAATCACGTTTTGCCAGTTCGGCCTTAACTTCGGCCGCGCCTAAGTCGGCGGGGACGCCCCTCAATACGACCTTGAGGGTGCGTTCACTTTTTAGCTTATACGTGTGGAAAGGGATTCCTTTATTTTGTAGTATTCCTGTCACAGTCCTGTAATCGGACTCGGAGGCAACTTTTACGTTCAAAGTCGTCCCCGTGACCTTGCCTGAGAAGCCGGTTAAACCATCGGCCTCTAAGGTCTCAGCCAGTTCTTTCCATTTTATACTTGGGTTTGTGATTACAATTGGGGGAATTCTAACTTTCCCCTTTGGTGCACTCTGAAATTCTGTTTCCATACCGTTTTCGTTCTCATCATCCTTCTGTTCGTCAGATAGCGCTTGATATTTGTTTGCCGTTTCTAGCTTCCCGGGGCTTACGCTATCCCGGGGACGCTTGAAACTCTTCTTTGGATCGACAAAACCGGCCAAAGAAGCCCTCTCTTTTTCCAATTTGTTCGCCCTTTCGACCTCTTTTAGCTTTCCCAAGAAATAAGCCATATTTGGCTGTTGTGTAGCAACCTCCCCCCATAAGCTCGCTCTCGCTTCGGCAAGATCCCGCAGCCGGCCTCTACCACCCCCATCGCCCATATTAATATTGCAAAGAAGAGCGTTGTACTCTTTGGTAAGATTCAAGTATCGTTCGATGAGGGTGTCATCGACCGGCTGTAGGAGCATGCTATCTAGATCGTAATTACTCACTTCCTCTGCATTTGATACATCCATAACTGTCGTTGGGTCTTGCATGGTAGTGTGTGTTTGCGTTTGGAATGTTGTATTGTGTGTTGGACTGTGGGTCCCACCAAAAAGGAAGCTAAGTACGGCTTTGTAGACAAGCACGACTACTAGGCACGTACCGCTGAGAATGGCTCACCCTGTATCGCCGGACGGCTCTCTTGGGGTGATGCAGCTCCAACCCTGATAAATCAGGCGTCTTCGCTTACCAAACCCGGAATTAGTGGGGTTACTGTATGGATCCGGAAGACCGGAGAGACCAAAAAATCAAAAAATCAACTCAGGGTAAAGTGCAAAACCACTGAGGGACTCGAACTCCGATAGAACAGCCAGAGGGCCTAGGTATAGGCCAGGTCACACGGCAAGCCGGCACACCTTTATAACTGTCTATATCAGCCCCGGAACTCAGCAACAACTTCGGAGTGAGTATAAAAAAACTCGGTATCCAAAGGGTCCCGAACTCCACTGGAACGCTTCTTAAAACAGGAACAGACTAAGCTGACGGTAAGGAGCCGCGCGCGCCTAAGAGCAGTCAGAAAAGTCGACCGTACTCGACGGTGGCAGGAACACGACTGAATGATCTGGATCAAGGTGGAGATGAGTTACCTCGGCTTATATACTACGACATTCGCTGTTATTAAGAATAGTGGTAGGAACGCAGACATAAATCTGCGCCCTCTAGCGTGAGGATGATATTTTGTGGTTGCGTGTGGGGTAACCGCCCTCCCGCACGCATGTACGATTTTCTCAAAAACTTTAATGTGATATGTGTGCTGAGAATTTGTGTACTAAATTTCAATGTAGCTCTTTTCACTTTTCAGCAGTAGTTTTGAAACAAAAAAGTCCCACGGCAGCAGGGCTGTATTGGGGGGTATACGGCGGTATACTGAGTATACCCTGTGGTTTATTTGGAAAAATAGAGTATGTACCCTGTGATTATTTTCCAAATTAGCGTATGATCTTTAATTTTTTAATGAATCTAACACTTTATTTTAATTTTCAAAAAGAATCATAAACCTCATCATGGGGGGCAAGCAATCCACAGCTTGCGAAATTTCACTGAAAATCTACAATCTTTGCCAGACGATTTAAAACCTCTGCTAATGACTATATCAACTTTGCACTGCTCAACTACAGAGTGTCAACGGGGCTTCAGCTTATTGAACATCATAAAAACTGATTTGAGGGCATCGGTACTGGTTTCTAACGTTAAGCTTAATGTTCATTAATGCTAATGGACCACCACTTGGTCCGTTTGTACCAAAGAGTATGCGAGATCATGGTCGGTAAACCATCGGGGGCAGCGACTGATGTCCTAATCAAAAGCAATAAATTAAGAAGCAAGAAAATATAAGCAAGAGGGCGAGAAATATAAGTTTATTTTATGTGCAGCTTAAACCAAGTTTTATTTCTATATCTTGAATAACAGTTTATGCGTTTTTGTAAATTTTATTACCAAGTACCAACTCATATTAAGTACCCCCTATCATTTTTTTACTAAGCCACAGTATACCCTGTGCAAATTTTACGAATACAGCACTGTACGGCATCTATCCTATGCACATGTGCGTTTTTCTCGAAACCCTCATTATGACGCCCGACAGGTACTAGGAACTCGTGTACCAAATATGAAGTTCGTAGCTCTTTCAGTTAGAGCTTTAGAGTGGTTTCAGACAGACTGAATGACAGACAGACGGACATTCCATTCCAGTGTTCAAAAACTACTTTTTTTAACCTCTAGCGGCCTGGCTTCCCCATTTGGGGACATTTTTTAAAACCTCCCCACAAACAATTAACACGTTAATTAGTTCCGAAATTGACCTGGTCGGATAGAAAAAGATTCAAATATCAGTTTTCAGGATTTGATTAGAGATGTCAGTCATTAATTCTATAAAAAACGTTAAAGGAAGTTAAAAGAATAGTCCAGTAAATCTGTCGTGAAAAGGAGGGGGTTACCTAACAAAAGGTCAAGTAGTTCTGATTTTTGGATATGTTTTAAATACTGGAGGTTTAATTAAGAATCCTAGTTTGTGACCTTGGGGCGCCGCCGCTAGCTGCGCCCCAAGGTCAAACGTGGGTCTTTTTTTAGTTTTTGCAGATTTACTCCATGAGCGGTCAGTTTTACAAAAAAGTAATGAATGTAAGAATTAAAGATAAATAAACATGCTACAATCTGAGTCCAAACTTGTGTTTTTAAGCCTAATAGTTTCTGAGATACAGCTCCTCAAAGTTAGTGTAAGTTGGAAAAAATTTGTCATTTTCAAAATTTATCAATTTTTTTCTCCAAATTATTGATTTAATAGCAAGGTTATATCAGTGCAATTAATTTGTACACGTTACCAAAGGTTAATTTAAGGTTTCGGATGCTTTTTTATGTTTGTGTTTCATTTTTAAGATAAAAAAAGCCTTGCCACCGCGCGTGCGCCCCAAATGGAAAATTTGGATATCGCGCCTCAATGTTCAGTAAATCTGTCGTAAAAGGTTGTTACCTTACAAGGGCCAAGTAGATTTTATTTTTGGATATATTTTATGTATTGAAGGTTTAATTAAGAATTCAAGATTTTGACATTGGGGCGCCACCGCGGGTGGCGCCCCATGGTCAAACGTCGGACTTTTTTTTAGTTTTTGCAGATTTATTCAATGAAAGGCAGGTTTTACAACAAAGTAATGAATACAACAATTAAACACGAAAGAATATGCTACAATTTTAATGTAAGTTGGTTTTTCAACCCTGATAGTTTTGGTAAAACATCTCTTCACAATTTGGGAATTGAGAAAAATCTGAAATTTTCTCCATTTTGGCGGATTATTCCCCTGTAAAATTAATTTTATAGCGCATTTATTAAAGACTAAACATTCTGCATGAGCAAACATAGACTAATAGTCAAGCAAATTTAATAGTAAAACAAGCATTTGAGGATGCAGACGTACTAATTGTAGAAACTGCTGTTTCATTTGCATCTCAGTATGACAACATTTTTATAGTTGGGGAAGGGCATTGACCTATTAGTCATTCTAACGGGATTAGCTCCAATGATACAGAACTTGTACTTTCGGAAATGTGGAAAAAGTGGAATGCCTGATGTTATATACTCTGCATCTTCATTTAAATACAAATGCAGTGAAATGATACTTTTCACCCACGCTTTCAGTGGGTGTGATACCACTAGTGCCCTCTTCGGTCAAGGGAAAGTTAAGTTTTGCTCTCTTCTTGAAAAACACCAATTTCTGCAAACTGAATTACAAGTGTTCCTCAGCCCTGAAGCTACTAGTGATCAAGTGGCATAGGCAGGCGAAATTTTCCTAATTAATTTGTATGGAGGTAATTCTAAAAACTCCACTTGCGATCTTAATGACTTGCGCTACCAACTTTTCACAAAATCAGCTACGAAGGCGAGGTTCAGTCCTGAACGCTTGCCTCCAACAAAAGACGCAGCACGGTTTCATGCCTTGCGATCCTATTTTCAAGTTCAGAACTGGTTGGGGCATGAAAAACATCCTTTCGAATGGGGATGGGAACGCACGCGATGTGGTCTATCCCCCCTCAAAATAGAAAGGGATGCAGCTCCCGAATCCCTCCTTAAAATGATATCTTGCAACTGTAAAAAAGCCTGCAAGAATGCTTGCGGGTGTCGAAAAGCAGAACTTTTATGTTCCTACCTATGCAGCTGTGACAAGGGAGAGGCTTGTGAAAACATTGCGGATATTATTGTGCTTGACGGCGCTAAAAATGAGGAGAACGATGTTCAATGAATTTATACATGAAGATGTGGAAGTTATCTCTATTTAATTGTTTGTTTCAATTTTGTAAAACTACCCTTTTCGAGAATAAATATGAAAAAAAAAAGAAAATTTTGCCGTTTTTCTGATGTGGAGCAGCCCGCGGCGGCGCCCCAAGGTCTAAACTTGGATTCTCAAAAAGACTTCCAATGCATAAAACATATCAAAAATTCGAAATTACCCGAGCCCTGTAAGGTAACCTACTTTTTTTTTACAACAGGTCTACTGAACGTTGGGGCGCGATATCCAAATTTTCCATTTGGGGCGTGCTTTTTGTATACCACCAGTTTACTGGACCATGGGGCGCCACCGCGGGTGGCGCCCCAAGGTCAAAATCTTGAATTCTTAATTAAACCTTCAATATATAAAATATATTCAAAAATAAAATCTACTTGGCCCTTGTAAGGTAACAACCTTTTACGACAGATTTACTGAACATTGAGGCGCGATATCCAAATTTTCCATTTGGGGCGCACGCGCGGTGGCAAGGCTTTTTTTTATCTTAAAAATGAAACACAAACATAAAAAAGCATCCGAAACCTTAAATTAACCTTTGGTAACGTGTATAAATTAATTACACTGATATAACCTTGCTATTAAATCAATAATTTGGAGAAAAAAATGATAAATTTTGAAAATGGCAATTTTTTTCCAATTTACACTAACTTTGAGGAGCTGTATCTCAGGAACTATTAGGCTTAAAAATACAATCTTGGACTCAAATTGTAGCATATTTATTTATCTTTAATTCTTACATTCATTACTTTTTTGTAAAACTGACCGCTCATGGAGTAAATCTGCAAAAACTAAAAAAAGACCCACGTTTGACCTTGGGGCGCAGCTAGCGGCGGCGCCCCAAGGTCACAAACTTGGATTCTTAATTAAACCTCCAACATTTAAAACATATCCAAAAATCAGAACTACTTGACCTTTTGTATACCAACATGTTTTATTTTACTGGACTAGAAGGTCAATACGATATCAGAGTTCTTAAAAAAAAAATTCAAAAATGTATTTTAGTAGTTTATTTTAAAGGCATTTTGCATTTAAAACAATGTTAAAATAATATGTTAACTACAAATAAGTGATACGGCCTTTTTTGTTGCACTTATGGCAAAAAAAAAATTATTTTTATAGTTTAAGGCGTGTCCCTTAGTAACTATAAACATATTTTTTTTAAAAAAAAAATCTTTGAAAACCATACTTTTTAGCATATATATGTATGAAAAGTATGTTTAGTTCAAGAATATACTTGTAGTATTTTGCTCGGGTATAAAGAGGTTAAATGAGCACCCTCTAAAACGTGTGGAAAACACAAAATCTATTTTGACTCCATCGCAAGACACTCTCATTAGTTAAGAAATTTAAAGTAAAAATTAAATTGAAGCTCATAATTATTTTTCATAGTTGAAATTACGAAAAAAATCTAATGAGAAATAACAAATTTTAGCTTATTTCATTGAAAATTTGTTGAGTTATGTGGAGAGGAAATTAAAGAGTCATAATGCTATAAGAATTTCTTACAAAAAAATATTCACTCATGAAAGTTTAAAATAATCAAACTACTTTCTACAGTACTTTGCAATTACTTTATCAAAGTAAACACAACTTTGGTTTAGTTTAGCTATTTTTTTTAGTCATTTTTAAAAATAATGTACTATGAACCACTAATACTTTTTGCTGAAATCAAATTCAGTCCAAATCCAAAATTGTTAGTTTTTAATTCGGTGGTTTTCGCTAGAGTAAAAGAAAGTAAGATTAAAAGTACTTTGGGCTGTGCTTATTGTTTCTAGACGATAAAAACTGTGCTATTTTTAAAATTAGCGGTCATTTTAATGTGAAGACGAACTTTCCTGCAAATTTTGATTTAACAAATCAACTCAGAATGTTGTTAATCAACTAAAACCCTGAAACTAAGCATCTAGGATAAATCGCATTTGAATAATAAGGGGTGGTGCTTTATTTTATTGTAATTATTGGGGCGACTCTACATTTAATATCTTTCTAAGAATTTGACTTTAAAATAAATTGAACTGTGATTTATATATATTAAAATCCATTTTTTAAAGTTTAATTTCACTTTTATAGAATTTTGTGTACGCAATTTTAATTAATTTTGTTTGCAGCAATACATAAAATATACTCATACATATTACGGTTGGAATGCTTCACCATTTTTCACTAGTAAATGTTTAAATAAATGATTTACTTAATTAAACAGAAACATTTGATGAAACTTATCATAACTTACAAAATATTAAAAAAAAATTATCAATTGTTTATGTACATTTAAGAAATTTGGAAATCCATGTGTTATTTGTTTTACACTATCTAAGTCACTCAAAAACAACTTGAACTGTAGAACAGTTACGAAAAGTCATGGTTTTAGAGGGTTGGTAAACACTTCATTTCCCCTCCAGAGGCAATTTAGTGCCTTCTACGTCAATATAGCGGTCCACCATGATGGACTCCCAATGAATGCGATTTTTTTCCAGAAAAATTTGACAAGGCGCCTGCTGTATGTTACAACTCAGTATACACTCTTAAAACAAAAGAGTGAAATCCACTCCAGTAGGAGAAGTGCATTTTCGACACTGGAAAGGAGTGAATATTAACTCAGACTGAGTTAAAATCACTCGTTTGGAGTGATCCTGTAGGAGGTTAAACACATAAAGGATCCACTCTGTTGGAGAAGTGCATTTCCTAGATTGGAGGAGTGAAAATTAACTCAGACTGAGTTAAAATCGCTCGTTCGTTTTAAGAGTGTATGTTTAGTAGGTACTGTATCTTATTTTAAGTGGATTATTTTCGCTCCCAAGTCGAAGACTGTGATATTGCAGCATAGGTGTCAGCCCTAATAATGGCTTTAAAAGGAGGTTAACGTCTATTTGGAAATTCCGCAATTTCCAACCAAATTCACCTTTTTGAGGCAAGGTATAATATTGTGCAATTCCATTAAAATCCTTGGCAAGACTTTCTTCACGCTGACAAGCAACACTTATTGTGAAAAAAAAAGTTTGACTTTTGGATAAATAAACCTCCAATGTCAAAAGAGTTTTTTTTTTATAAACAAGGAAGAAGTAATAAATGAATTTTGTTTCATAAGTGAACAATCCCTCGGCATTTAAAAAAAAGAACTGCGAAAGACCGACAACGCCCACGCTTCTAATTCATATTTAATAGACTCGATTTCCCCATTCGCCTATTTGTAAAGGGCTTGTTCGAAAATTATGTAGTGTAGAATATGAAATTGAGTTACAGTTATTGTCACCTAAAACCGTTATAATATTTAGGTTAGGTTAGAATTATCGTTGCACTAGAGCTGCACGAGGGCTGTTGGCGATTTTAGAACCACAGTCAAATGACCAGCCGGCACCTGAATAGACACCCAACCGTTAAGGGCGACATCGTACGCAGCGTTAGGACTTTGAAGGATATTTAACGTACACTCCCTTACACGGGGTATTATTCGTCGGACATTTTTGGCTGCACGGGCCGTTTATAGGTCGACAGTTTTTTTGGCGATGCCCGGACCCGAACCTGTGACCTTTCGCATGCTAGGCGAGTGCCTAACCGACTGAGCTCCCCAGCCCCTCATTAAAAAAAAAAAGAACTGCGAAAAGACCGACAACGCCCACGCTCTTCTAATTCATATTTAATAGACTCGATTTCCTCATTCGCCTATTTGTATTTGAAATTGTATTTGCTTGTTCGAAAATTATGTTGTGCCAAATGAAGAGCTTAGTGGAAGAACGTGCTAAGTGACAAAAAGGTGAACGCGAGAAAATGAGCTTTAACCCTTTCAGTCCCAAAAATTTACTGAACATCTGATATTCTCAAAATAAGCTTATTTTAGGTCAAAAATAAGATTTAAATGAGAAAAAAATTATTTTAATTTTTATACGTTTTTTTTGAAATAATGCCAAAAAATTTTTAATTGTGGAAAGCGACAAAATAAAAAATATATATAATACCTTAAAACATTTCGAGTTATATATTTTAAGGTATCTGACCATATTATTAAAAAAATTAGTAATTATTTTAACCGAAATAGTTTAAATTGTGCTTTAAATATGTGGAACTGAAGTGAACTCTTTAAAAATCAGGTGAAACGCTTGTTAGCTATGTAAAAATATTGTCTAATAGAACAAGGTGTGAAGAATCGATTGATGTGTGTTTGGATGTCATAACGGGACATAAATATTTGGAAAAAAAAATATTGAAAGTGATGATTCCAAATGGCATCACTGGGACTGAAAGGGTTAAAAATTTGAGTTTCATTTATATACGTTAAAAACGGTAGGTACTTGCAAAAGGTGAAATATATACTTAACTTTAAGTTTATGAAAAAGGGGAAACTTGTTATCTTTAAAGGATAGAGTTATAATATGTTCATTGACACAAAAATCTCATTTTTTTTTTTCAAAAATGTCACTTAGCACGTTCTTCCACTAAGCTCTTTAAATACGTAATTGAGTGGCAGTTATTGTCACCTAAAACCGTCATTACATTTATTAATGTCAATAGCAAATGGTGAAACCGATGGAAAGGTTATTAACTACTCTGGGGAAAAATTCAAAACAAAAAAAAAAGAAAAATCCCCACCTAAAGACTTCCCTGCAATTTCCTTCCGCCATCGTGTATGCAAAGTTAGACTTTCCACAACAATTGTGGACGATGCCGTCATGTTAACGGTTGCGTTGGGTGCTTACTCAGATGTCGGCTCGTCACTAGACTGTGGTTCTAAATTATGACGCCCGTCGTCAATAAGCCTCCTGTAGCTCTAGTGCGACTATAAATCAAACTAACTTTACCTATTTGTAAAGGGCTTGTTCGAAAATTATATATTGTAAAATATGTAATTGAAGTTTGAACGACACAGTTTTTGTCACCTAAAACTGTTGTAACATATAGAGATGGCAATTATCAAATGGTGAAACAGATATGGGAGGAAAACGAATTTATTATACTAAAGCAGCACCTCAAACTATGCATTTTTTTTAACAAATCCCTCCAAATTTCCTTTTGTCATCGTGTGTGCAAACTCGCACAGACTTTTCACAATCTTGTGAACCATTGTGACGAGAAGTAAGAGTCGCTTGTACAAGTAGGCTCTTACAGAAGTATATATTTAAAGTACCCCAGTTTGAGCCTCAAGTTTCTCACGTATTGGAAGAAAAAAAATTCTAAGAAACAAAGTTTTGTAATAAATTTATTTGACTAAAATGGATGATCAGCAGGTTTTAAATAATTGTATTTGATAATTAATGAAATTTAATTAATTTTGTGGGATAATTAATGCTCTTCAATATTTACAAGGGGTTTGAAAATAGATCACCTTCCCCCCTTTGAAAAAAAAAAGCAATGTCTGGATCGCCACTGTGTATATCCTTCCTAATTTAAGCAGACTAATCTTAAACACTCGCTTTTCCATTTGTGAACGGCCCCTCAACATCAAACTCCCTTGGCGCCAACTTTGGCGACCTTCCTCACTTTCTCCCACCGTGACGTCACAGCAAAAACTACTAAACTAAATCAGGGTCATTCATTGAAAGGAAAACCTCTCGGCAGCATGGTGGTTGCGAGCTGACCCTAAAAATCAAAACCGCCATTTTCTTTTACTTTCTTTTATCTTCGGATTATTAATTTGTGCAAGATGGCGGACGTTTCTGCCCAGCACGTGTACTACAGGACAGGCATGATGTGTCACCAGGACGTCTATAGGCGGCTGACTGATATGCGAAAGGTTAGTCTTGTTATTTTGGGGATGGGCCCTTGCGGGGGAAACCACGTGTTTGGCGAGGGGGCTTGGCTGCTTATTTTGTTTACTTTATCGGTCTTCGTTTATCTTTCAGATATTGAAGTCTGTGTTTGCTCTTTGATTGATAGGCGAGTTGAATGTAAAAATTGAAAATAGTAATAATTAATAATCCATGTATATTCCGTTTTTAATACTATGTGTAGGTAGCTGTCAAAACAGTGCAATGGTCTCTATTGTTTTTTGTCAATAATTAAATATGATTTAAGAAGATTTAATGATTTCATAGTCAAAAAGTTAATCACTTAACAAATTTGGTCAGGCTAACTATGGTCCTGTAAACAAAATTTTGTCTTCGTAATAATTATACAATTCTTCAGTTGTATTGAGGCTATTTTTGTACTGAATATCTATTTACTTGGTACTGCAATCTATTTACACTAATAAAGGTATTTAAAATAAAAAAAAAACCACCCTTTAAAAATTAATTTAAAAATATGTGATAATAATTTTTAAAAATATGATATTACAGTAGGGGCTTGTGTGTCGCTTGGAAAGTATTGTTCATTTTAATTTTAGTTAAGAATTTCCAAATTTTGTTTGTAATTTTTGTGAGGTTACAATTATAATTTTTAATATGGTATGGCAACTGTCATTTTAATAGGTAAAATAATTCAAGTTTTTGTTAGATAATTATAAACCAACGAAGCAACAGTCTTGTATTGTTTGATATATTTGAAAAGATATTTTGTACCGGACAAACGATCGAAAGGTTGTAAATCTAACGACGCCGTTTCCATGGTTACACAATCCCTTGTCACGACAGGCGATTTTCTTCAGTGTGTTATATTTTTATGATTTTTTTTTGGTGTGACAAATAAGAGGTTTCAAAACTCCTTTGATGTGTGCTATTGATGAATATAAAATTATATGCATGCAAATATAATGCTCTAATATGTAATATATAGTGTTCCAATTTTAATACGATGGTCTAATATTCAGTTCTTTCCAAGAAACACTCTGTTAATGTCTTGCCGATCTGTCGAACAAATCCCAAGTTCTAATTCCTTGGGGCTGGGGAGCCCAGTCGGTTAGGCATTCGCCTAAGGTCCCAGGTTCGGGACTGGGCACTGGGCATCGCCAAAATAATTGCTGACCTATAAATGGCCGTGCAGCCAAAATGTCCGACGAATAATACCCTGTATGGCAGGAGTGCACGTTAAATATCCTTCTAAGTCCTAACGCTGCGTACGATGTCGCCCTTAACTATACTCATGAGTCGGCTCGTGCTCGTCACTTGACTGTGGTTGTAAATGACGACGCCCGTCGCCAATAGCTCTCGCGTAGCTCTAGTGCGATGATAATCAAACTAAACTAGGTCGAACTGTTTGGGACTTCCGACAGTCGGAACTAATAACTGGCGGATTATTTACGCATTTGGAAAGTGACGATGACGTGTATCCGGATCCGGTGAGTAAAAAATCGAAACCGGACTTCTACGAACAATTGAGCTTTTCACACGACAATATTACAACAAGACTGTTGCGATTGTAAGACAATAGGTCACTTGTACTAACCTTTGAATTTACATATTAAAATATTTGGATGGCGTGTTATATTTGAAACGGATATTCAAAAACGATTTCGATTACATATATTAAGTATTAAAACTTAAATTCATAGCTCATTGATATAAATTGAAAGCATTTAAAATAAAAGGCGATGCTTTTAGCGATAGTGGTGAAAGTTGTAAAGTTTTTGGTTTATTAAAACTTAGAACATAGCACGTGTGAAAGATTATTTTAAGCAATATTTAAAAGAGACATCTTTAATTAACTGTAAAACTTAGTACCCTTTGATCTTCCTGCAAGCTCTGCTATTTTTGATGCCATTTGTTACGAGTTACTTGTGTGAGAGTGGATTTTCTGAACTCTGGTTACATAAAAAATAAACATAGAAGCATAATAAGTGTTAAAGAAGAGTGAAGATGAGTTCCGTTACTCCTAATGTTCACTGTTAAAAAAAATTCCTTGAATTAACGGAAAAACTACTGGCAGCAAGTTGCCGGGATTTTTCCGTTAATATCAGGATCTTCCGTTTTGGAATTTTTCCGTTATTTTCAGAAACTTCCATTTCGGAATTCTTCCGTTAATTTCAGGGTCTTCCATTTTGGAATTTCTCCGTTAATTTCAGGATCTTAAATTTCGGAATTTCTCCGTTAATTTCAGGGTCTTCCATTTTGGAATTTCTCCGTTAATTTCAGGATCTTAAATTTCGGAATTTCTCCGTTAATTTCAGGATCTTCCATTTTGGAATTTCTCCGTTAATTTCAGGATTTACCGTTTTAGAAATATTCTGTTAATTTCAGGAATTTTTATTCAGCTGTTCCTTTGTTAATTTCATGAATTTCTAATTTGCATTTCTCTCTAAATTCAGAAAACTTACATAGTATATTTTCTAGTTAATTCCAAGACATTTTTGCTTTTTTCTTGTCAATTTTGTTTCTATATACTATTTAACCATCAATCATTCTAAATATATCCATTTTTATATATTGTTATAAATATTACCATAGGGAAATTTAACAGGAGAAACAGGGTTATTAAACATGCATCCTGTTTTTTATATAAACCGTAAGCAAATAATGTCTTCATACTTAAACCTTAAATCTATTCAAAACTATTACAATCTAATCCTTTAATATTTTAAAACCATATTCGGTATATAATCTGAATAAAAAGGAAATTGTTCACATTTTTGAAATTAAAAAAATACCACTCTTCATATATTTAAAACAATTTTAATATGGCAGAAAAATGTTAATAATTTTTCCAATTTTGATAATTTTTCTGACATATTTTTTTATAATGTATATATTTGGTGTTGTTCTGTGGCTACACAAATGGTATTGTACTTTTCAGTAGCATATCCAGGGCAAAATCATGGGTAGGGGATAATGAGTCAGGTGTCTTAGGGGTTGAACACCCCTTAATAGAGAGACTCTTTAAGACAGTAAAAAAATTTTGTCAAAAACAATAAGTCATTAAGTGTCTGCATTTATACTATACATACATAAATTTGTATAGTCTCTGATAGTAAAACAACAACAACATGTTTTAGTACATGGGGACGAAAATTATCCCTCCTCCACTGATACAATTTAGCAAGATATGAATAACAAAAGAATTACAGAATATAATCAGGTTTTATTTTTCTTTCACAATTGAAAAAGACTGATATGGTTCTCAAATTCTCAACTAATTTAAAAATTTATGCAGGAACTATACAGATTTAGTTTTCTTCTTTTTCCGAACTCTTGACCCTCTTTGGAGATTTATGATAAACAAGCACCTAAAAAAATAATATATTAATATATATAAATCCAATTTTAAATGAATAGATATAATGTATAGAAGCAACTGTTAATCAGGCGTAAACCAGGCAAATTCCTTCTTAAGTCCTTCTAAAATTAACCAATTTGTCAGTTTTAGGCGCTTTTTTTTTCCGAGCAAGTTTTCCATAGTATGACCGCAATAATTTAATATCAGAGTTAAAAACGCTTTTTCTCTTTTTGTGAAGAGGTGAAGGTGGCAGACAAAGCATGAATCTTACAGTACCTTTAATTAATTGATTTATCCATATATCTCAATACAGTTCTGAGAATACACTGAAAATATTTTTTTAATAGTAGAAACAAAACAGAAGTGTTCTTGAATAGTGTATATCATTACTAAAAATACAATTTTATAATAGTATTTAGTATAAAATAATAACTTTAATGCAATTTAATAGTATTTTAGTAATAAAATACAATTTTATAATTAGTATTCTAGTAAAAGCTAATAACTATTGCTTTTGAATATCACCGACATGAAGTTATAGACGGTGAGCCGAAAATGAGATATCACTTAGCAGCTATATCTAAATGAACAATAAAATAGCGTTTTGCGGACACTTGCAATTCCTAAATTTTGAATGTGTTGGAAAGTTTACATTTAATCGGAAATTTTGTGTGCAGACTTTTCAAAACAAAGAGCATTGGCAATAGTGTATGTAACTTCTGAATCGAATCAAAATATGTGATTTGCATACATCCGTAATCACTAATTGATTCATTAAAATCAACAAAAGTTTATTATTTTATAAAAGAAAAAGTTTGCGTTATGTATACGTGCATAGTTTTTAAAATAAATCATGCTTATAGCGATAGCCTAACCGTGCTTTTCAATCGAGGTAAGGTTTTGAATTATCGTCGCACTAAAGCTACACGAGGGCTATAGCTTTTCAATCGAATTTAAATGTAATAATTTCAAGTCATTTCATTATTTTTTTTAATAATGTGCACTTGTTTGTTTGTGAACTTTGCTTATTTCATATATTTGACAGCTTTTTTAAACATTTAAATCAAATTGACTTAGTGGCGCGTGTTGGTAAACAAACGGAATTATTAATTTCTGGAGTCACCTCACGGTCAATTATAGGACTATAGATATTACAGAAACAAATAAGAAAGAGACAATAACTGGATTCTATAGATAGAAAAGAAAGATAGAAAATATAAACATTAAAAAAATCTTATTTTATTAAACGAAATGAACATACCTGTATATTTATCTTTCTTGCTTGCCTCAGATGTGGTCAAAACAAAACAACAAACAAAAAACAAGGTGGCTGAGTCGGTCGGCGGATGTGTCGAGGCTAAAAGCTGTTGGGTGCGAGGTTATATGGAGAATTTACGTTCATACGGGTCTTAAGTGAAATTCTGCAATCAGAAATACAGTGTTTTTCCGTTTTCACTTGTCAAGCGTTCAAGGAAAACGGAAACAAGCTGTGTATTTCAGACAAACCGTCTGTTTGTGAAAGAAACGCAATCTTTCCGTAAATTCCCGAAAATAATCACAGAAATATATACGTAAAATTCAGGTTTTTTTTAACAGTGTTGATATTTGAATCGCAGGCAAACAACAAGTTTCGTACTAAAGACTATAAAAGTATATTTTGTATGATTATGATTTTTTTTTTTTGCAAAGTTTGTATTATTTTTTTATTTGTATGTTTCTAGACAAGTAGGCAATAAATAAAACCGTAAATTAATACCATTTTCATCTCTTTATTTCTCCATTTTTATAAGAAAAGTTATGAATGAACAAATATCTAACCATTAAGTATGAAGTTTCCCTGGAATTTTATTCAAAAAGAATTTGAGCACTTTTAAAAGAGTAAATATCGTTTATTAAAATATTTAGGTCTGGTGGTACGCCAAAATTTCTCAATAAGTCAAATATGGTACGCAGGTGCAAAAAAGTTGGGAACCCCAGTCATAATGAATCGAAGTATGAAACCTATCGTAACATAGGTTTTTTTTAGAAAAATACGTGTATTTTACTTATGAGGTAATATAAAAGTTAAAATAGAATACTTTTTATTTGAATGAACTTGTGAAGGGCAAACATATAATAAAATCCACTGTTGTAAATTTTCTCTGAATATTCCCAACACTTCTTTGAGTCATGCACAGTTGAACAATTGAGCACACTATCTTTTTTTACTGTCAGAATGCTGACATGGTTTATGGTCTTTTATGATGTTACCAAGTGGAATTTTTTAGTTCCGTCTCGCGACTTCAAACATTTGATAATGTCTGCAGAAATAGGCTTATAGCGGTCTGTTCGCACTAAAGTAACGCTTTTCTATTGAGTCACCTGGGGAGTACAGTGTAATATGTATTTTTTCAGAAATGTCCATGTTTTGTTTTATTCACTCAGAAAAATGACGCTCTCTAATCGGAGTAAATCTATGCTTTCATTTAGAAATGAAACATTTTTAATCAAATAGGCGTTAAACGTAAGTAAGTTTCACCAGGTTAGTTGGTTGGTTGACATATATTTTCGAGTAAGACACACAACACACACATAAATGACAGATGCTGCCATCAATCGCCACCACCGCAACTTAGACAGTCCCTGAAGAGGAGGGAAATAGTCTCCAGGGACCTTACGAGCTTCTCTCTTCTATATTCTTGAATTTATACAATTATGCATGGTTTTAAAAATGAGTATCTGTAATGTTCGAGCTTGAATAATATTTAGCGCAGCCATTTTGACTACGGGACATATTCAGATTTGAGAAATTTTACTCACTTTTGAAAGTGGATTTTTCGATAGAATTTTTTTTACTAAATGTGGAATTCTATTTTTAAAAAACATTTTATTTTGAGAAAACGTTAAACAAGTCCCGTCTTTCTTTCAGTTCTCATGTTAACCTATGGGGTAATTTTAAGGCATACTGCTGCTTTTAATTAAAGATTAAAGTTAAGTTAACCCACCAGAGCGGTTTTTTTTGGAAGAAGGTTTTCTAGGGATACTAGCACACTCTTTTTCATTTTATAATGGGGGGTGGGGATCCCAATCGGTTAGGCATTCACCTAGCATGCGGAAGTTCCCACTTTCGCATCGACAAAAAAAAAAAGCCGACCTATAAACGGCCCGTGCAGTCCAAAAATGTTCGACGAATAATACCCCGTGTAGAGGAAGTGCACGTTAAATATGCTCCAAATTCCCAACGCTGCGTAAGATTTCGCCCTTAACGGTTGCGTTGGGTGCCTACTCAGTTGTTGGCTCGTCACTTGACTGTGGTTCTAAATTACGAAGCCCGTAGCCAATAGCCCTCATACAGCTCTAGTGCGACGATATTCAAACATACCTACATTCATTTTACAATGCTTGATTTTCAAAAATGTAATTGAAAATTAAATTTTCAAATAATGTGACAAGATATAGTGGGAAAAGAACAGATAGAATTTTAGAACTATATTGGCTTGTTTCAGGTGATGTACAGGGTGGTTATAAAATAACGCTCGCTATTCGGAGAGGTCTGTATAGCTTGAATGAATAATCCGAATGCAACAAACATCTTACTAACCAAGTCGACCAAACGACACTTACCAACCAAGAAGGGGGGGGGGGGGGCGGGAAGAGAGAGAGAGAATGGAATCATTAAAAAATAAACTCGTCTCTTGACCAGGGTTCTAAATTATGAGGCGTAATTGGATGTGTTGGCCGTAATTAGCCATGATAGGTTACGCCTTGTAATTTAGAACTTTGGTCAAGAGACGAGTTTGTTTTTTATGATTATTATTTTTTTATTATTCTTTTTTATGATTCTTTTTGATGATTCCATTCGTTTTCCCCCATCTTGATTAGTAAGTGTCTCAATTTTTGCATCAATTGGTGGTCTGTTCCAAAGTGACATTGATTTACCGATGACGACGAGAAAGAATTTTCCATTCAGCATTTCTGTTGTCACACAAGAACTGAAACAATGCCCATTTTTTAAAAAAGTTAATTAGTGACTGAACTATCATTTACAAATGTTTGCTCAATAGTAGCTGGTTATTTATATTAGCTTGTTCAATATACTCATAATAATTTCAAATTATATTTTAGCATACGAGTGTATGCTAAAATATAATTTGAAATTATTAGCAACTGAAAATATATATTCTTTAATATAAGTATAAATTTATTCTTTTATTTTAATCGACAATACAGACATTTTTTTAAAATTAACTTTAAGATTAAAAATAATGATAAATTAATAATAGGGTAAACTAAAATTGACAAATGACTTAAAATATAATCATTAGGAATTGCTTCTGATTCTACAATTTTCGGGGGGGAAAATGGCCCTCGTACAGCTCTACTGCGACGATATTCATCTCGACTCTACAATTTTCGGTAATCCAAATTTTAGTTCGAATTTTTCCTAAGTTGCAATAGCAAGAAAAGAATTCAATGAAAACTAAAATGAAGAGCAGAACAATTGAAAAAAAGTTAACACACATCTCCATAGAAGTTAGAATCAGAAATAATAAAAGTTATCATAGAAGCGAAAATTGCTTGATAACAAAGAATGTGCTTAGATTTTAAATGTAAGTTTAAATAGCAAAATCTATACAAACACTTATTACGTCTATTAGCTTATTTACAAGCGGTAGAAATAACTTGTGAAATAAATTCATATGAATAAAATTTTCACATGCAAAAGCAAGAAACTAATGTAATGCTTGCTTCTCTGCAATATGTGTGCTATCGTAGAAAATACAGTTCTACAGGCTTACAAATTACTATTTTCGCATGCAAGTGTAATGCTTGCTTCTCTGCAATATGTGTGCTATCGTAGAAAATACAGTTCTACAGGCTTACAAATTACTATTTACGCATGCAAGTGTATTGCTTGCTTCTCTGCAATATGTGTGCTATCGTAGAAAATACAGTTCTACAGGCGAAAAAATAATAAATCTGGAATTTTGCTAAAATTAATGAAAGACGTTTAGCTAACTAAAAATGTAAAGTTTACTATCTAATTTTAAGTTGTGATTCCATTGGTCTTAACAAATATTTATAATTAAATAATAAATTTCAGGCTTTGGCAGATCTGCGTGCGAAGTCTAAAAAAGAAGTGCTGGAAGATACGACTTTCTGGAAAGAAGAAATAGAAAAGGTGAAAGAAGAGACAAAACAAGTAAGTTTTCGAAATGATGTACACCAAAACTCACCGCCATTTTCCAGTAACTTTTTTTAAAAGAAATAAATCTTTCATTCCAAAGATTCTTCATTTTGAACTTCATTTAAAGTAATTTTGTACGTTTTAATTACAATTAAAACATTAAAAAAAATATTATCTGCCCGTTTTTAACAGTAAAAAATTTATGAAATTCCCGAAAATGAGTTTTGAATGTATCATTCGGCTTTTAAGTTAAATTACTGATTTTGGATTTTAGATTTGACTGGATTAAAAAATTTTAACTTAAACTATTTATTAAAAATCTGTTGTTCCACAAAGACATTAAAAGAATAGATTGCAAATTTTAAGATATGATTGAAAAAAAAATACGCTTTCATACATTTATGTTTCGTAATCTGAACTATGTATTTGGAGCCATATATTATTCAGCAAAATTTACATAATTTGCCAACGATTAGGAAAAGAGCCCTCTCAGAAACAGCCTTAAAATGTCGTGTCATAAGTTAAAAGCACCAATTGCAAAAAAAGAGAGAGAGATAAATGTCAATATATTTTAACACCCTCTCTCATAGCGCTCAGTGGTTGATATTTTATTTTTAAAAAATTAAACAAATAATGATTTTTAATGGACAATTGGAACGACCACACCTACGTCTAAGTCACAGTTGTATCAAATGATGTCTCATATATCCCACAAACAAACCACCCAGCATCTAATTCGCCAAAATAAGAACGGCCACGACGTCACAGCTACGTCAAACATTGCCTCCAATCCCCGGCCAAACAAGCCACTCTCTGTTCTGTACGAATTGTCCATTCAACTACATTATTGGTGTTAGCTGTGTGACTGTACACTTGCTTTGGAATTTATCATTGAAAAGAAGAGTTTAGTAGAAGAACGTGCTAAGTGACAAAAAGGTGAACACCAGAAAATAAGCTTTAAAGTTTTTCGTTTGCACTCAGATCTGCTAAAAACGGAACTTGTAAAGCGTAAAAACTATACTAAATTTAAAATTTATTAAAAAGGGAAAAACTTGTTATCGTTAAAGAACTTAGTAATTCGTTCATTGACACAAAAATCTCAATTTTTTTTTTCGAAAAATTTTACTAAGCATGTCCTTCAATTGCATATAATTTAAATAAAACAACCGAATTGTGCATTCTTGTCCTGAACCGATTTCACAAGAGTTCATTTTTATTTCAGGCTTGGCTGGCCAAACTGGACCGCCTCGAAGCCAGGCTCGCGAGCCAGGAAGACGAGCTCCGCAGGCTGCAAGGGGAGACGACGACATTCTGTAAGACGACGGAGAACGGACGGACAGACTCCGCGTTCGAAGATGATGACGAACGGCGGCCGACCACCCCCGTGAGTAGTCCGTAATATTAATAAATAAAAAAAACGTATCCAATTTAACCTTTAAGTCTAAACGATCGGATAATTGTCACAAAAATGGTTTTAAATTGCCTATTTTTTATCCTTGAAATTTTATGTTATGAATTATTTATTAAAAAAATATGAAGAGTAATTGGGAAAAACCACTTGATTTCGTAAAAGGCTTTCTTCAATAGCCTCTTTGGCAATGATAGCGAGAAATCGCCTAAACCGGTATAAAGAAACCAGTTACTCGCTTTGTTTTTCTTTCACGGCTACACTGATACACGCCAGAGATCAGTGGACACGAGTAACAAGTTTGTACCGCGAATGAAGAACCGAAAGAGAAACCGGTTTCATGTCGCCAATGTCCGCCAAGCAGACACATAAGGTAAGACTCCTAAATAATCAAGTGGTTCTTCCTGTGTACTCTTCAAATGTGTATGAACAATAGATATACGTATTCATTTTTCATTTGTTTTCAGCTTGTCATTAAAAATTAGTTAATCATATTTTAGTTGGTGGATTTTTAATCTGATTTGCATGTTGCCACTATGAACACCATGGCGGGCCATGGGCGGAGCTATATAACGGGCGGAGCCATCAGATAAAGAGAAAATTTCAGCCGTTTTATTTTGTCTTCATCTGATTGTTCCTCGCATTTTATTGCTCCTTCCATGGTCGTGGCTTCTGTGCAAGGAAACTGAGTTTAACTATAGTCCCAAAGACATGGTGTTATTTATTGTTGGGAATTAATATAACTGGCATTCGTTTGTGCGCAGCTGCACCAGTGCCGTCGCGTGGACTGCGAGCGAATGCAGCGCCGTCTGGCGGAGGAAGAGCAGCGGGCCGACCAGCTCAACCTGATGCTTAACCAGAAGTCGATCGAGCTGAACAAGCTGCAGATACAGCTCTCCAAGCAGACCAAGGTGACGAGAAGGATGTCCAATGCATCTCTTCATTCATTAGATTTGAATAATAATCATAGAATTAAAAAATCATAGTAACGGGTAATAAAAATTTACTTGGAAAAAGTAATAAAAATGTACTTAAATGCCTTGTATAGTAACAAATTTCTACACAATTCCAATGGGGAAACTTTGGTCTCTGTTTTTAAATAAAGTATGCATGTACTCACGAAAACTAACCAAAAAATACAACAAAAAGTTATTTTGCCATTAAAATAAGTAATAAGTATAATTTTAAAGATATGAATTAGTTATAACTAAAACAAAATTTTAGCAATTATTCACAGACTATAGGTGGCCGCACCAACGGCATCATATAACATAGTTATATTACATTATTAAAATAATTAATATGTAACTATTTTTTTTGTAAGTTTTCGGTCGTATACTTTATTTAAAAACAGGGTTCAAAGTTTCCAAATTGGTTAGGTTAGGTTTGAATTATCGTCGCACTGGAGCTACACGAGGTCTATTGGCGACGGGCGTCGTATTTTAGAACCACAGTCAGGTGACGAGCCAACTCCTGAATAGGCACCCAACGCCACAGTTAAGGGCGACATCGTACGCAGCGTTAGGACTTTGAAGGATATTTAACGTGCTCTCCCTTACACTGCGGGTATTATTCGTCGGACATTTTTGGCTGCACGGGCCGTTTATAGGTCGGCAGCTATTTTGGCGATGCCCGGACCCGAACCTGGGACCTTCCGCATGCTAAGCGAATGCATCTTCCATACAAGACATTTAATGAAATTCCGTTTTTCCTTCTAGGAGATGATCGAGCTCGAGAAATCGTACCTGCAACTGCAGTGTCGTCTGCGCCGGGGCACCAGCAAGCCACTGGTGTCGAGATTATGTTCCAGGGCGTCCCCTTTCGCCCCCAAGAACCTCAAGCCCCCTTCGCCCCCGCCCCCTACGAATGGATCGACCACGTGACCGAATCAACATTTCGTGAATGTCAAAAGTCTTCTTCTGAAATCGAGATGTCGATTAAAGTTTTATAGAGTTCACAAATGAAGAGGACAGGAGGTAAAGGACTTCATTGCATAGGAATTTGTCTACAACAAGATTCTTTAGCAACAATAGCGCGTCATCACCTAAACTGGTGTAAGGAAACTCACTTTGTTCTCTTGCGGCAACCTAATTCACCCCACAGATCGGTGGACACAAGTCACACGTTGTATAACACAACATATTGTCACACGTAAGAAGAACCGCAAGAAAAATCGGTTTCCTGTCGCCAATGTTTACCAAGCACAAAAGAATACGGGTGGAAACTTACGCAGTGAAGTTGTTTTTCCCCTGTACTCTTCAAATAGATGGGCAGTTCTACCATAATTTTTAATTTCAGGTATTAAAAACTTGTAAAATTTATTTTTTCAAAATCACTTTAAATGTTTATCAAAAGGTTTATAAGGGTTCTAGAATTACGAAAAAAAGTTTAGCAAAGCTTATTTGTAAAAAACAAAAAAATTATAATAAGGGACGGCAGTTTTTTAAAAACACCGATTCTAAAAAAACCGGTCTAAACCGGCCTCACGAAACTAACTGTTTATCAATGAAACCGAAATCGTAAAAAACTGGTTAGTCTTAAAACTGGTTTCGATTTTCCATCCCTAGATCCTAACGACGGTAAGGATCGGAAGGTCAGGAACGGAAGGAAAGGACATTCACGCTGTTTTCCGGTCTTTCTTGTGTTGAAATTAACTCCAGTTTAATAAAAAGGGATTTTTTTACTTCTTGTACTCCACTTAAACATATTTATAGAAAAAAATTTCAATTATCAAGCAAAAATTAACCTTAAACCTGGGAGACTGTAAGGAAAGCAATAAAGCCTCGCAGGCAATTTCACTAAGTTTTTTTAAATTTTGGGCTTATTGGTGAATTTTAGCAATAATATGTGGCTACTAACTGAAAAGTGAGTTTTTTGCAATACAGTTTTCATGGTTGAAGAATCACTGTAGCTCAATCCAGTGCCTCTCTTCACCACTTTTGGAATAAGGTCAGTGAATGTACCAAAACCCAGGGACAAAGTTAGGAGACGAGAAAAACGCATTATAAATGTTAAAAGCCAAAATTCAATGGAAGGAAATCGTTAAGCTACAGTATTAGTTCAATTTAAAATCCAAATGAATGTAATTTTTAGCTAAAAAAAAGTATTAGATTGGGCCCTAAACTTAAAATTTGACATTCGGGACACACGATGGTAAGGACTTTTCTGCATTGTTTTGTGTTCTAAAATTTTTTTGGAGTTTCTTTGCTTTAAAATTACGTTTTGCAATTATAAAAGGGCCAGTCTTTTAGTATAATAAGAAAAAATGGTAAAGAAATATTAATTTTTTTAAAAGTTATGCCCAAGGGACATAAAATTAAAAATTATGGTAGAATTGCCCAGATATTGGCTCTATCAGTATTAACTATGAATCTTCTCGAATTCGTTTTCACTGATGTTATTGAATGTACGTTTCTGTTGGAATAGAAAGAACTAAGTTGTCTCTGCTTGTGTTTGGCAATTCATCAGAACTGAGGGTTGTCGTGATGTTTTCTATGCAGATTACAACAAGTTAATATTGAGTCTTCACACAAAAAGTCATTTTTTAGTTGTTTTTGAGATCTTTGAAAGACAGATTTGTCACTCTTGGTGGTTTTTCCAAATTACGTCACCAATTGGCTGACATGATGTAAATCATTAACTAATTAACCAAACCAGCCAAAATAAGCTTCTGTCGAACTATTCTAGTTAAAGAGGACTTTTTATGTCAGAACGACCGTTTCAACAAGTGCGAATACCAAAGAACTCATTCCAAATTCTTTTATGGCTGGCTAATAACCAAATATGCTGTTGTGTATAAAGATATTTTTTATTTTTGTATTTACCAGATTTGTCTGAGAGAACTATTTTTTTTAACGTGCATAGTGATTTGAATAGCATGAACACTGCACTGGGATGTTTATAAAAAAAAACTATTGCATTTATAATAGTATGATATTTGTTATCTTAGTTTAGCACTTCACCATTTCCTACGGAACAGATATAACATAATGGCCGGTCGCGATTTGGCGAGTTGCGTTACGGTGTCAAGCAACGAAAATACCTAAATGTGGTAAACATTCCACTTCGTGCAATTCGATGGGTATAGCAACCCTATGTTAAATTTTAAAGATCGCCAAAAGTCCCATGAACTGCCCGGCCATTATAGCTGTACCTTTCCTACTATGAAAGAGGGTTATATCATTATGTTTTAAATGTATTTTTTTTTAAATATATATATATGATGTAAAGAGAGTGTGTGTAATTTTTAAGTGAATTTTAAAAATTCTTTTGAAAAATTGTTTTTAGTATTTAGTTTAATTCTGTATATTTTTAGATTAATTTAGTTCAATGGTATCTGTATAAGTCATATGTACTATAAACTAGTCGAAAAAATGTAGGTAAATAAATTAGGATTTTTTTAAATTAAAAATTTAATTTATTTCTTGGAAAAAATCAAGTACTTTCCTAAAATGTTTTATGTATGACACAAAAGCTGTCCGTTGAATTCTTGATAATTAAAAAAAAAATTCTAGATAATAACAAAGTATAATGAAGAATTATAGGCAGTATAATGTCACATTGTGCTTTATCATTGTTAATAATGTTAAAAAGAAGTTATTTAGACGTCTTTTTAACGTTATTGTGATGATGTTTTGCCAAATTTAGACATTTTGCTTTAGAAAGACATTTGTGTTCAAACGTATTTTATTTTGGCGACTGTATGACATATTCTGCATTAAATATTAAACTTTTTCTCATGTAATTGTTTCTTTTGTTTCCAAATTACAGTGTTTTGTTACAGTGAAAATTTAATTGTAAGTTCATCGCATTTAAATTTAAATTGACAATGTATTGCAACTGATGCATAGTTATACTGTATTTTATATTTAAAATTAATAACTGCTTCACATTTTCATAAAATTTTATGTAATTTAATGTTGCCATGCTTTTTGTTAGTAGACGAAAGAAGCGCGATTGCAATTATACTTATTCTTTAAATAGACATTATGTATTTTTGAGTAAGTTATGTTTTATGTAAGTTAAGTGAGTGAAATAAAATGCTGAATGTGTCTTAACTACATGTTCTGTATATAAACGCCTCTGACAAAATATCATCAAGCAAAACCTGAATATCTGAAAATCGAGAAATTAATTCGTGTAGGGGAGGGCGGGGCAATCCCGCCACCCCGGGCAATGCCGCCACCCATTTTATCTCGTCAGCTGTGTGTGTGGGAGGGGGGCTGTGAGCGCTGACCTGTAGCAGGAAACAAAGTAATTTGTAGTAGAGCAGCTAATGACCGTGCGGTGAGTTGGTGTAAAGTTATTTAAAAAATACGGTTTTTAGTGATTTTCATCTAATTTTGGGCCTTCTGAAATTAAGAGATAAATGGCTTAACTGTAGTATGCTATGCTCATTACAATTTAAGTTGCAACACAATTAAGCATGAAAATTCAATTTCCCTTAAAGGTGGCGCCATTCTGCCGCTCTCCCCTAACCTGCATAAACTAGTCCATAAAATGTTGGATATCGGATACTCAAATTTAAAAAAAAAAAGACAAATAATAGATTATGCTCAACTCGCAATGAACATTTTCGTTGCGGGGATAGATGCAGGTTATTTTTTCGCGTGTAGTCTGGCTCCTTACTGGTTGCTGGAAATCGAGGGTCGAGAAACAATCCACTTTAATTTTCTGAGGGATCACATATATAAACCCGTCACCTGCCTACCATGTTTTCCTGCTACTTAACCTTTTCCTCCTACTACTGAGGTCTGGCACCTCCATAGAAGCCCATGTTGAATTGTCCAACTTTGGGGGCATCTCAAGAATTAACTAATTAATATATCCATTTCAAATTTTCACAGTTTCATCTATAGACATTTTTAAGTATTTTAACACAAGATTATTTTGAAAAACTAAAAACTAGATGAAATATGATATTTTTAAAAAATATCTTTGAAAAATGTCAATATTTTTAACCTAAAAGATTTTTTTAAAAAAAGTATAAACTTTACAGACTATCCCCTGTGTTAAAATGCTTGAATATACTTGTGAATTACACATAAAAAAATTCAAGTATTTAAATGAATAACAATTTTAGTTATGTGCCCCCCAAACATTCACATGGTTCAAAAATTGTAAAACCGAGAAAAACCAATTTAAAGTTTTTATTGTTAATCCATTTCCTTACGTAGGATTTTTGCTTCTTCGTAATATTTGAAAGGAATAACATTATCGAATCCTTAGTCGTTCGGCCGTTCTAGACCGCTTCACTAAGGAAAGGGTAAAATAAAATGGTATTTAATGTCAAAAATATTTTTCCAATCATCTTGATACTTTTTGTGACATTATTAATAAAGGTTGTTATAGTATTTTAAGCCACTAATTTTTTTCACTGATTTTGGGGTGCCAGACCCCCTTAACTTTTAACTGAGGCTGGGGAGCCCAGTCGTTTAGGCAATCGCCTAGCATGCGAAAGGTTCCAGGTTCGGGTCCGGGCATCGCCAAAATAACTGCCGACCTATAAACGGCCCGTGCAGCCAAAAATGCCCCACAAATAATATCCCGTGTTAGGGAGTGCACGTTAAATATCCTACAAAGTCCTAACGCTACATACGATGTCGCCTTTAACGGTTACGTTGGGTGCCTATTCAGGTGTCGGCTCGTCACTTGACTGTGGTTCTAAAATACGAAGAAGTATGAAGATGACAATTTATGATTGTTTGCAACGTAATTATAATTTTAAAAATTTCAAAGAAAATCAGTTTAAAATTTGATATCATGTAGTGGTGAAAACAAGCTTACAGTTCAGCCAATTTGCCCTCAGAGGGTTGAATTTATAGTACGTGACAACTCATAACTTTCCCTATTGGCTAGTTTAGAGTCTTTTTTAAAAAAAAAAGCATTTTTATAGCTTTAGCCCGTCCGAAATTTGGAGTAATGTACATGATTATACATCGCAAACCTAAAATCGCAGGCTTAACTTAGAGTCCAGTTACAGATTTTTTTTTAATGAATTTTTAGACACACATAATTGTCCAATCGAAATAGAGAAAACATTTTGAAACTCGATTCAAAGATTATTTTTATATATTTTGTGACATAAAATATATTTTGTTTGGGTTGTTTATACATTTTTTTTTTTTTAAAAAAGGGAAGATTACCCTGGGATTCAGAACATACATTTCGTATTATTGAATAGCATCATATCAAACCGAAGTGCATTTATTAAAAAGTTTTATTATCTTTTCAATAATTGTAGAGCTTACCAAATGCAATTATTAAGGCTTATGTAAATATACTTCAGTTTTTTTAACTGTGCATGTTTCAATATTGAAGTCGTATATTTAAATCCTAATATAAGAGAGAATTACCGATTTCTATCGAAATCGGTTTTTACGTGATATAAATTCTACACAAATAAATAAAAAAATTATTAGATTAGAGAATCATGTGTGAGCTATAGTTTATTTAGAACAATATTGAATCATAAGTGTTTAATACTCCATGTGAATGTAGATATTATAGTTTAGATTTGTGTGTGTAGCTATTATTGTATTGTACTATTCAGTTTTCAAGTGCATTTTTATATTTGTTTGTTTAGAGTTCTTTTTAGGTTGTCATATTGCATGATTTAAGAATTATTTTAACTAGTCACAATAAAGTGTAGTATATTGAATTGCATTTTTTTAATGAATTACGAAATTGTACATAGAATTAAAAATTTGTACGAATAATGTGTACACATTACATAAATATGAGCCACAGAATTTAAAATTAACCATTTTAATAACATTTTATGGTTAAATACTAACTGAATAATGCTGTCTCAAAAATGTCAATTTGTCTTCCTATATTTATTCCGTCTGAAACATATCATTTTGTCTAACAATTAGGGGGTCAATTTTTCCAAAAAAAGTAAAAGATTTCGCCTAACAATAAGGGTGTCAGACTTATTTTTCCATTAAGTTCAAAAATGTTTGATAAAAGACAACATTTTGGCATTCAAGGTCTTGTAACAACAACACGTGTTTTAATCTGATTCAAACTAGTTATTATCTTGGTCGAAATGAAAGAAATCCCAACACTGAAGTAAATGTAATTTTTATTAATATTAATCTCAGATTGATTACACGAAAGAAAACAACATTTGTGATAAAATAGAATGACACAAAATAATTGTATGTATAATTTAAATAAGGAAAAATGATGAAACAAGTCTTAAATTATGTACACTCAAAAACATATCACAGTAAGTATTCACAGAAAACGGGGAAAAGTAATAATAAAAAAAAGAACGATATTCACGAAATGTTCGTATGGATGATGACCATTTTGTTTCAGTAAAATATTTTTTTTCTCAATTAATTAGATAAAACATTGTCTAGTTAGTTTATTCTTTTATTTTAGCCATGTGTAAAAGATAAGTCATAAATAGTTGGATGCATATAAGTTTTTGTCAAAACATGCTTTATTAAAGCGTATGCTTTATTAAAGTTCTTTATTGCATGGTTTAAGTTATCAATGCAGATTTGAGAATTATTTAAATTTTAATTGCAATCTTACCACAGGCACACTGTAATTTACTTTCTGAACATCCTTTGAAATACAATGTTTCCTGTCTATTTGAATATTGTTTATTGACATATTATTTGCCCTTACGAATAGGTTTATATTTACGTATACTCAAAAGTGGATACATCGAGCAGGATTAGATAAACTAAGCACCCAATATCAAAAGAAATATGTTTAATGATTAAGGGGGAATGGGCGTGCAGGACCGGGGGTCTCCACACTCAAGTGCCTCAATGTTAATCCAATGGGGAAAAAAAAATTCTTTGCCACATTTCTCCGGCTGTATTGAATATTTTTACAAGCGGATTTTTAGCCTACTTTTCTTTTTTTTTTAATTCGAAGAATTAAAAAAAATAAAAAAGTAGGTATTGACATGCGGTCGATGTCCGTCCGTCCGTCTGTCTGTCTGTCTGTCCGTCCGTCCGTACCCCCCTTCCAAAATCGGTTCTATCCATCCGATCTTAAAAATTCTTTTTTTGTTGGAAAGCTATGACCTCAGAGACCCAATTTTCATACTTTTTGTCCGTCTGTCTGTAAGATCGGACGGACATAAATCTACTATTTGTCGACGAATTTCCCATTGAACTAGCATTGAAATTCAATTTCGAGTCATTTAAATCGCTGAATTTAACTACAAATGCTACGGACAAGTGAGATACATCAAAAAATTCAGCGCATCGAAATGAGAATACATTGAAAATTTCAGAAAAGAATTCGAATTCTAAGTACCTCAATTATTTAAAAAACAACAAAGTTTAATGCTCATTTAAATAGCATAGGAAGCCATTTTTAGCCTACTTTTCTTTTTTTTTTAATTCGAAGAATTAAAAAAAATGAAAAAGTAGGTATTGACATGCGGTCGATGTCCGTCCGTCCGTCCGTCTGTCCGTACCCCCCTTCCAAAATCAGTTCTATCAATCCGATCTTAAAAATTCTTTTTTTATTAGAAAGGTATAATCTCAGACACCCAACTTTTATACTTTTTGTTCGTCTGTCTGTACGATAGGACGGACATAAATCGACTATTTGACGACGAATTTCCCATTGAATTAGCATTGAAATTCAATTTCGATTCATTTAAATCGCTGAATTTAACTACAAATGCTACGGACAAGTGAGATACGTCAAAAAATTCAGCGCATCGAATTTAGAATACATTGAAAATTTCAGAAAAGAATTCGAATTCGAAGTACTTCAATTATTAAAAAAACATCAACATTTAATGGTCATTTAAAAAGCATAGGAAGCCATTTTTATTAGAATTATATCGCCGTTGCCATCGCAACAATTGCTTGAGAAACTTTAATTCTTTTAGACAATAAATTAAAATAAATTTATTTTTGAGACATCGATCAATTTAAGATGACGTCAAATATATTTTTCATTACGAGATCTTTGTATTTTGATATAAATTGTTTTCATTCTATCTAAAAGCGAGGAGTATTGCAAACAAACAAAAAAAACAACAAACACTTTATTAATTTAGAAATTTTGCTTATTTATTCTTTGAAATATAAATTTTTGCAAACGATTAAGTAATAATTATTTAATTTTCGAAATAAAATAAATGAAACTAGCCGAATTTAGCAAGTAAATGTTTATTGAGGAGTAGTTTTTTGGTTTTTGTTCTACGAAAAATCAAATATTTACTTATGACTGCAAATCAAGCTGTGTTTATTGAAAGATGCTGTGTTTAGTTAGATGCTGCGTTTAGTGAAATTTATTTTAAATTTAAGGTGGAAAAACGGTTCTTGATGTCACTTACTGTTACGAACCTAGTTTTTTCAAGATAAGAATTTTAGTAAGTATTTAAGTAACAGGAAAGTAGGCTATTTTAGTTCTTTAAGAACTTCTTGTTATTAGAATTAAATCACCATTGCCATCACAACAATCGCTCAAGAAACTTTCATTCTTTTAGACAACAAATTAAAATAAATTTATTTTTGCGACATCGATCAGTTTGAAATGACGTCAAATATATTTCACTTTGAGATTCTGTATGATGGTATGCAATGTTGTCATTTAAAAGCGAGAACTTTTACATATTTATTCCTTGAAATATAAATGTTTGCAAACGATTTAAGTAATAATTACTTAATTTTTGAAATAAAATAAATGAAACTAGCCGAATTTATAGCGGGTAAATTTTTAATATAGAATTAATGCTGTGTTTGGCGCCTTCTTACCTGTGGAAGCGGGTTAAGTGACAGATTCTGTTACAAGCCTACTTGTTAATTTACATTTCCTATTTTAAGTGAATTTTGAAGTAGTTTTATGGTTTTTGTTCTGCGAATAATTAAATGTTTATTTATAACTGCAAATAATAATGCAGACGATAAGTAATATTTATTTTATTGGCGATAGAAAATTAATTAAAATAATTGCTTTAGAAGTTGAAATTATAGCTGGATGCTGTGTTTAGTGAAATTTATTCTAATGTATGTAAATTTAATGTAGAAACGGTTGCTGACGTCACTTACTGTAACGAACCTAGTTTTTCAAGATAAGAATTTTAGTAAGTATTTAAGTAACAGGAAAGTAGGCTATTTTAGTTCTTATAGAACTTCTTGTTTTATGTGATAAATGTAGCTGACTTACAGGTCTCTATCTTCCCACTTTTTGAAATTTGTATGAATATTTTTTTAAATATTCAATAAATTATTTTACACAAAATATTCGAAGCAATTTCAAAAAGTGGGAAGATAGAGATTTGTAAGTCAGCTACATTTATCACATAAAAAAATCTGCTTGTAAAAATATTCAATACAGCCGGAGAAATGTGGCAAAGAAAATAATTTTTTCCCATTGGATTAACATTGAGGCACTTGAGTTTGGAGACCCCCGGTCCTGCACGCCCATTCCCCCTTAATGAGTTGAAGGCCAATGCTCCAATTTAGTGACTTATTACTAAGTATTATCTTACTATCTTTTTTCCCGAATAAATTCAATTAGTATACTATGTTTATAATATCAGTTTTTTATGCATTTTTTTTTTTAAATTTCACTATAATTACATTAACAAAGCATTCTTAATTTTAAAAACTATTTAACTAGTTTCAATGTCTACTGAGAAGAGCATACCAAATCATTGTGCCAATACATGTGACTTGGGTAGTTATCTGTACTAATATTTGAGCAAGATTAGATTCACCAATGCTCAGTTTACTTTTATCAAAAGTCTTAATGGATGGAATAGTTTTGAACCTTAGCACAGCTTGTACCAATACAGCAGTAAATACATGTCTCCTATAGATTAATAGTATGAATGTGTTTTCATTAAGCAACACATACTACATGCAAATCAAGAGTTAAACCAAACACAAGTTAAGACAGGACTAGACTAAGATCGATATTTAACACAAGAATAACTTATAAACAAAATAATATTTGACAAAAAAGATTTAGTATATATGTACAAATGCAAATAATAATTTTTCTAAAGTAATAGTTCATTTTAACATATAACTTACGAGAATAGCGGTCAGTGTTTTAACTTAGGGCGTATGCCACATTATCTACTGAGGTACAGAAACAGTAAGTTACTTTTAAAAAGTAATGCTGTTACATTTACTTAATATGGAAAATAACAAGTTACAGTTACTTAATATGGAAAGTAACTAGTTACATTTACTTATTACAAAAGAACCCCTAATTAAAGTTACTTTTAGAAATTTCAAGTTATAAGAATAATTGAAATTTAGCCATCTTTAGCGGCATTATTTGATAAATTACACTTTAAAACCACCCATCGACAGCCCATAGAGAAGCCCATAATTCCCTAAAAAAATTACATTTTCTGTAGTGTAAGTCACATGCGTAAAGATTATTTGAAGAGCTTACTGGTAAATGGCAAGAAGGTGAAAATGAGCTATAAAGTTTTTCATTAGCACCCAGATCTGTTGAAAACGGTACTTGGAAAGCGTAAAAAATATACAAAACTTAAAGTTCATGAAAAGGGAAAACTTGTTATCATTAAAGAAGTTCGCAATATGTTCGTTGACCACAAAAATGTAAATTTTTTTCAAAAATGTCACTTAGCACATTCTTCCACTAAGCTCTTCATTTGAAGTCACTACACCTTTAAACATTAAATGAAAAATCAACTAGCGGAATAGCTTATTGCAACTGAATAATATAACATGATTTATTTAATTTGATTTATTTTCAAATTTAGCTTTTCTAACCCCCTGATCATTAGACCCGGCTTTTTCTGCATCAGTTTTTCTTACAATAACTTTAAATTTTAAAATTTCATAATTAATAACTTTTTATTCACAATGTACTTTTTTTCATTTGAAAATGATTTGTGATAATCTTTTCAAAAATAAACCTTATTCTGATTTTTACAACAAATATGTAATTTGAATTCAATTAAATTTAAAATATATGCAATGAATACAACCCTTTTCTTAAGCCCATTTCCATACCGTTGAGAAGGTTAAATTGTGACTTACACTATACCAAAACACACCTTAAGTTTGCAGCATTGAAATGTTCTAGGAGGAGAAAACGGTGTAAACAACGCTGCTGGCGCCGAAATTTTGCCTGCTCTGATTGTTCGCTAATTTGCGATTCGTTCACCCTGATAATCGTGCGCCCTGTTACGTCAAAATCGAAGGAAAAAATAATTAATATTTCATTCTAACTGAAGCAAAAACTAATAAAAATTTGTCTTGAAATAACGAATAAATTGGTTTATTGAATGTGAAATACCTTTTTTTATTCGATTTCTCACTTGAAAATGAGAACTATTTATCCTTTTTCTCGAAGAACATTTCTATACTGCAAATTTAATATGAGTTTTACTCTACAGTTGCATGTCATTAGTCTGGGACAGATTTCTCTTATATATTTGGATAGAAGAATGGTTCGTGGGAAGGCATGGGGTAGGAGTAAGGCCTGTAAGGGGGTGCATAGGATGAACTTGAAGAAGCAGAGGGGTAAGGGGGAGGGGGTGTGGAGGAGGGGAGGGGAGAGTTCCGAAGAAGTTCGGCCATCTTCTCAGCTTTGACCCTGCGTAGGTGGGTGAGTTTGCGCTTGTCAAGGTATGAGTCGAGGAAAGCCTCGATCTGCATTTCCCCACTGAGGAAGTTTTCAGAGAATGCCTGTGGAAAAAAGTCTGTTGTATTTTATTATAAATATACAACATAAACCAAGCAAAAACTTATATTTTTAACCACAATTACACTTAATAATTTAAATTTTCTTTTTAACATATTCTTAATATCACTCGTATATTAATATCTTTAACATTCCAACAACAGCGTCACCTAGTCGTTTCCCACAGAAACTGATAAGTCAGTACATTTTTAAAGCTGAACTTAAACCTTTCTCATCATCGATGCTTAACCCTAATTGGTCGCCAAAGAACAAGAAATAATAACCTGTAGCTGTGAATCACTTTTTAATTAGATCTCCAGACGTGAGGCTGTGTGAGCTTTGTGTATGTGGGGGTTCTTAGCCCTCTCTACTAGCCGTAAAGGCTTACATTTTGATACTCTAAATATTTAATATGAACTAAATAAAAGTTCTGGGCATCTAATCTCTCTCTCTCTTTTAGATTAACTACTTAACTACAGAAAAAGTATGTTCTTCTGTAACAGATAAAATCACTTTCATATACATATTAAAAAAGTACAAATTATGTATTACAAAAATATATTATTATAAAAATGAAGAATATAAACTCAAAAAACCATATAAATTTTTTTTTCAAAAAAATGTATGCAAGATTGATGTCCATTATGTTTCGGTAAAAGACAACCTATTTTTTAATAAGATACGGCAATGTTATACTAGATAGTTAATTCTTTTTATTCTAGCCATGGCAAAAAAATTTCATAAATAGTTTGATAAAAATAGGGTTTTTTTAAAACAAAACAGCAACATGACTAGCGAGTAGAAAAATAAACAATTATGCCAAATGATATTTGACTTTCTTGTTTCACGGAGTCGCAATAAAAAGTAATAGTAGACCAAAAAGAACCAAGTTTGATATTGTATTATAAAACAAGAACTCAATTACAAAACACAACGGAAAACAATGCTAATGCATCTTTTTTTTAATAAAGTGTCATACATTGTTGTATGCTAGTGTTTCAATTTATCAAATATTTTTAAATATCGTTATTTTTATTTGCTTAGGCAAATCAGAGCTCCCAATAAAGTTTTAAAAAAAATTCGTGCTCATGACTTACTTCACTTTCCTCCTCTGCTTCTGCAGCCGCAGCTTGAAGCAGAGCCAGGGTTGTGTCCAGGGACATTTGCCTTGTGACATCATCTGAAAAATATTAAGAGTCAAATTAAGCATATTCAGTGACTTTTAAGGAATTAATGACTTCAGGTAATTAGCCATACCTGCACATGTTGACATTGCAGGCAATGAAAACACTGATAGATTAGCCAAGGAAGCCAGAAATCTCAACATTAATAATAATAGTGTTTATCTCCAATATGCAAATACAATCACGAAATATAAATTGAGAGAAAAATCTATTCACACGAAGAACCTTCTTTGTAATTTAAATGCAGATAGATCCACCACAAAAGCCATTGCCAGACTAAGAACCAATCACCACAAAGGCATGAAAATAGACAAAGAAGACGGGAAGGTGTATAGAAACTGTGACAACTGTCCAGATACGCAGCTTATACATCTTTTTGAATGCCTGCCAATGAGTGGCGATTTGAGAGACATTGGAGTTCTGCCATCACTTTATAACATTAATATCCAAAAAATTGTAGACACGGTTATCAAAACACATGGTTCTTAACATTCACATTTCAGCAACATCATACACACGACTGCTCTGAAAATTTTGATTAAAGCCAGGGCCGGATTCAAAGACATGCGGCCTGAAGGCTACGATTTATTTGCCGCCCCTGACACAGTATTCTCATACTTCGGGAAAAGACATAGCTGGTTAGTTACAAAATAGAGTGGTATATGCTGTTTAAAATTATAACCATAAAATCAATCAATAAATTAGTATAAAAGAGGGAAAAAGGGTTTATTTTAAATACAATATAATTAGAAAATATAGAAATAAAAATCAGATATTTTATTTTTTAAAAAACTGATGTCAAATTTGCCGCCCCTAAAAATTTGCCGCTCTAGGCTACAACCTACTTAGCCTATTTAGAAATCCGGCCCTGATTAAAACAGACTATATTTTTTAAAAAATCATTCATCAATCATAATGGTTTACTTATTTAGTATGCTATTATTTTAACATGTTTGGAGAAGAAAAGTAGATTATTTTCTTATTATGTAACTTTTAAACAAATTTGGAATAAACATTTAACCAAACCTTTGAGGGATACAGGAATGCATCTATCTAGTATATGTCAAATTATTCAGCAACACACAGAATGTTTTCAATTTTAAAATAATATTTTTAGTATTGTAAAAATATTTATTTCCTTTTAAAGTTTTGGAATTTTTTTGGTTTTAAAGTTTTTTTTTTTAAGTTTTGGTTTCTTTTTCAAGTTGAGGACTTGTCTAAAACTATTTACAAAAAATATATAATTAAATTACAATTTATATATAAAAAATAATCAGGTGTTATAAATTTAAAAATTTGTTGCAATGAAAAAAGTTTACATAGTTCAAGAGTCGAGAGGATGAATCCCTTGGTTGCACAGGAATGTTTTTGCAAATCAGATTTGCTTTGCAAACCTTAGCGTCAGGAAACCAGTTTCTCCCTTGGGTCTTCTTTCGCGGTACAACCATGGGACTCGTGTCCAGCATGAATCAAGGTTGCTGATAAAGGAGAAACCAGTTTCCTTACACCAGTTTTGACAACGACTTGCAATGCTACCCTCGCCAAAGAGGCCTGAAGCAGACAAGATCCCTATGCAATGAAGGTTTTTTTCCCTGCACTCTTATCCTACCGAAGTTAAAACAGGTGCTTATAGTACACATACAATTTTATCAATTAAAAAATATAACCAAAAATACACAAAACTTGCTAAATACCCAATTTGTGTTTCTTGGATTCGAGGCTCTCCTTAATCTCCTTGAGTTCATCATTGAGCTCCATGACCTTGATGCGAAGGTCGTTTAGAACAGGGTCTTGAGCGAGGTTGGCCTCCGCCAAGTTCTTGTTGCTTTCCAGCATGGCGTTCCTGTCAGATTCCGCTGATTTCACCTAAGAAGCAAACATGATTGGTTGGAATTTTTGCCAATGTATTGTGGTCAGTGTTTGAAATTAAGAAGCAGTGTGTGCCGACTAACTTAAAAAAAACTAGGAACAAATGCACACAAAAAATGGAACCTCATACACAGGCCGATTGCGTCTGATGGATAGTTAATAAATTTGATTGAATTCCTTGACGAATATTGCTGAAAGGTTGACCAAATTTACATTCAAGGTATTTGAGTGGTGCTTAACATTTGTACCTACAAAAGAGGCTGTGTATCCACATACCTTTTACTAAAGACACACTAAATGTTACCACTAAACACTATGATACATGGGATGTACTTTTTACTAAGACATGTTAGTTTTTCCCCCTTTAAACTCATGCCCTATACATGCTGTTAGTTTTTTTTTTAGTTTTAGTTTAATTATCGTCGCACTAGAGCTACACGAGGGCTATTGGTATTGGTGTATAGCCCAGTAGAGTTAGCTAAAAAAATGGGGTTGGCTTGCAAAAGGTGGGGTAGTTTTTATTTTCAGGTATGTTATATGTGTTGACCCCCTTATGAAAAATCCAAGTTTTTGACCTCCTACCCCTTGTGCGTTTTCCGCCATCTTGAAAAAACGGCTAAAAAACCTCACTTTTTTCACTTTTTCTCCAATAACTCGTTTCCAGCGCCACTTAGGCAAAAAAGTCAAATACAAATTTTAAAGAGCGTTAAATTTCCTTCAATTTGTATGTACAATATGTTTAAAATTTATGAATAGGTTCTGAGATACAAAGTTGTGAATATCTGCAAAAATTTCAAAAAAACGCAAAGAATCGGATATGCTGTTTATTTTTTCCAAATAACTTTTTTTTCTGTACAATTAAGAGTAAAATGCTGCTAGACAATTTTGTAGAAAATTAAATTTCCTACTAGATTCATGTAACATATTATTTACTGCCTTCATTAGATACCAAGAAATGTTAAAATAAAAATATTTGAAATTTTAAAGGTTTTTTTAGTTTTTCAGTTTTTTGTCAATAACTTGATTACTAAGCCTTTTAGGCAAAAAATGCTAACTACAATTTTAAAGTACATTTCTTTAATTTTAATGCTTAATATGTTTAAAAATCATGAATAAGTTCTGAGATATAAAGTTTTGAATATCTACAAAAATTTCAAAAATCCTGCAAAAGTTAGGTATGTTGTTGGTTTTACCCAAATACCTTTTTTAGTGTGCTGTTTAGGGCAAAATGCATGCTTACAATAATGTAGAGCATTAAATTTTATACAAGATTCTTGAAACATATTAGTAATTATTTTTATTAGGCGCAGAGTATTGTGCAAATAAAAAATATCGACGAAAAGTAAAAGTGAGCTTGAAACTGAAATTAGTAATCTTGAATATAATTTTTACTTCAGGCTGTGAAAAAATGTGCAGCTGTTGATCAGAAAAGTTGTTTGGTCACGTTTGACTAACCCTTATATTTGAAAGCAAGTGATATAGTGTGTAGTGGTCAAGAGCCGATATTGAAAGACCTTATTTTCTTGAGAGTGGTCACTTCCACTACGCTAAATGTGCTCACCTATGTCTGCAAGATATGTAAGCCTTAAAGATAAAATGGAACCAATTGACCCATTGAGGATACTTTACAATCAGACGTTCAGATAAATTTTGGTCCGGAATATAGTCAGACATGACTATTGATCAAACACTTATAAAAAATATGAAGAGCTCTGGTGGGTTGACTTGTGGACGAGGTATTACGGACTAGTCTTCTCACTCGCTGGACTATGGGATCGGCTGCTTTGCAGAATGTGTGTGATGAAGTAGAAAACTACTGTAGCTGTTTATCAGCTACAACGGATCAACACATTGATATGCGACGTTCCCGTATCCGTAGGGATGAAAGTGATGCCACCAAACTAACTGAGTGGTTTTTCAATCACAATCCTTTTCCCGACATTCCCCATTTAATGTCAATGAGTTCTGGATTGATTGGAGGTGAAGACGTCAACTGCCACCTGTCATGGGAGATTGGTTCTAGAGATATATGTAAAATTGTGGATAACAATTTGGGAGGTGTACATTTTAAATGTAAAAATACAGTGATTTATCTGGCAATCATTAAAAACCACATCAACATATATATAGGAAAAGTTGTGTGGATCCCTTCATGCTTTTTCACAGGATAATTATCTCGAAGCAGTCTGACACTGACTTGAAACAGTACTTCGAGTACGAACTTGCTTCCTTTCCATTATTACTTTTCTCGGAGGAAGGCATTTGGAAAGGGACAAAATCGACATTTTATTCTGCTTTCATGCCCTTGCCAAATGACACAGAAATGGGAGAGAGCAAGGTTGATGTGATAGACGGGGGCTACCTCCTGCACAAAGTGCACTGGAATCGCAGCGAATCTTTTTCCGAAATCTTTTTTAACAATGTTACTTACGTGCGGCGCATCATGGTGAAAATGCTGTGATAGTCTTTGATGGTTACCCCACTGAAGACAATAAGAGAAGCACAAAAGGCACTGAAAGAGCTCGTCATTCCAGGCTACATAGTTGTGCCGACGATGCCGCTTTATTTTATTGCTTCAGAAGGAGTTTGAAAAAGCGCAGGTAATAACCAAACAGGCTACGGAAGATGCAGATGTGCTAATTGTGCAAACTGCCATTTCGTTGTCTTCTGAACACGTGACCTTTTATGGCGGTGACTTCAACACCTCTATCGATGAGTTACACTATCTTCGCTTTGTTAAAGCGGCAACTAATGCGAAATTCAATTTGGCGCGACTACCTCCAACTAGGGATGCGGTTCAATATCACGCATACAGGACTTATCTACAAGTTCAAACGAGGATGGGGTATGAAAAAGACCCCCTTAAGTGGGGCTTTAAGAAGGAAATTGGTGGCATAACACCAGTCCCAATGTATAAAGAAGCAGCTCCGCAGACGTTCCTAAATATTATATCATGCCAATGCAAAAAGGCTTGCGTTGGCAGCAAATGCAGCTGCAAAAAAGTGGGACTTCGATGTACCATTTTATGTTTACAGTGCGGATTTGAGTCCTGCGGTAAAGCACCAAAAGTTTAATACACTGAATAAGACAAATTAGACGACCTACTGTCGCCTGGTCTAAGGGATGAACTAATTTCTTCATCTATACCTGAGCCAAAACAACGAAAACTAACGTAGTTTTTTATTTTATTAAAATTCTATATTTATCATTAATGTATTTTTTAATTGCTTAATGTTGAATATATGTATTTGTGAATACACTACAAATTAGTGTTTTTCATTGTATTTTTTATTATCCCTCCAATTTTTACAGGAATTTAATATATTACATTCAAATTTATGTACTATACTTATAATTGATATAACTAATGTATTAAATAAATAATATATTCAAGATTACTAATTTCGGTTTCAAGCTCACTTTTACTTTTCGCCGATATTTTTTATTTTCACAATTTTCTGCGCCTAATAGAAATAATTACTAATATGTTTCATGAATCTTGCATAAAATTTAATACTCTACATTATTGTAAGCATGCATTTTGCCCTAAGCAGCACACAAAAAAAGTTATTTGGGTAAAACCAACAACATATCTGACTTTTTGCAGGATTTTTGAAATTTTTGTAGACATTCAAACTTTTATATCTCAGAACCTATTCATGATTTTTAAACATGTTGAGCATTAAACTTAAAGAACATTTAATGTACTTTAAAATTGTAGTTGGCATTTTTTGCCTAAAAGGCTTAGTAATCAAGTTATTGACAAAAAACTGAAATACCGAAAAATACTTTAAAATTTCATTTTTTTTTTTATTTTAACATTTCTTGGTATCTAATGAAAGTAGTAAATAATATGTTACATGAATCTGGTAGGAAATTTAATTTTCTACAAAATTGTCTATAAGCATTTTGCTCTTAATTGTACAGAAAAAAAGTTATTTAGAAGAAATAAACAGCATATCCGTTTCCTTGCGTTTTTTTGAAATTTTGGCAGATCTTCACAACTTTGTATCTCGGAACCTATTCATAATTTTTAAACATGTTGTGCATAAAAGTTGAAGGAAATTTAACGCTCTTTAAAATTTGTATTTGACTTTTTTGCCTAAGAGGCGCTGTAAACGAGTTATTGACGAAAAATTGAAAAAGGGGCGATTTTTTAGTGGTTTTTTCAAGATGGCGGAAAACGCACAAGGGGTAGGAGGTCAAAAACTTGGATTTTTCATAAGGGGATCAACACATATAACATACCAGAAAATAAAAACTACCCCACCTTTTGCAAGCCAAAATTCTATCTCTACTGGGCTAATAGAACCACAATCAAGTGACGAGCCTACATCTGAGTAGGAACCCAACGCAACCGCATCGTACTAAGCGTTAGGACTTTGAAGGATACTTATCATGCACTTCCTCCCCGCGGGGTATTATTCATAATACATTTTGAGCTTGAACGGGCAATTTAGAGGTCAGCAGTTATTTTGGCGATGCCTTGACTCGAACCTGGGACCTTCTGGCGAATGTCTAACCGACTGGGCTCCCCAGGCCCTATACATGCTGTTATACACCTGATGTCCCCCTATACACTCCAGCTATGATATAACATCCAGTCTGTTCATTATTGTAGGGTTGCTGTGGCATTAAGTATAAAGCAAAACATTCAGCACACTTTGGCCATTTGTGTTACTTGGCAACACAACGCATTTCACAAAATCCAGACAGGCAATAATAACTTTGTTAGAAATTTACTGTATGGTATATATTGGCGACCTTTCCGAAATTGCTTCAAAAGTCCATATTCTGGAGACTTTTGACGTCATGCTCTCTTCACAACGATGATGTTTTCCGGCAACCCTATCTGACCGCTATGGGTTTCAGCCGAAGTCAGACAGGTTTTCACCAAAAACTTTTTATCGCCAAATCTGAAAATCTCGTCAATAGTTACCTAACAGTAAAGGCCATCCCATAACTTTTAAAGTCAGATTGAATCGAAAACCTTTGTCGTACCTGTTGCAATTCCTGGACCAAAGTCTCGATCATTTCGTCATTGTTGAGTAACATCTGGAGCTCGGTTGTGGACATCCCCCTCAGCAGACGTGTGGCAGGGTTGTAGTCAGGATTCAGCTCGTGCATGTAGTACGGCATCCTGAAAGCTGAGTGGAAAAACTTTAAAGAGATTTTGACACTATATACAGAATAATATACTACTAATACACTTCTAACCTTTAACAAGCTGCATAGATGGTGTGATGCAAACTGTAACAGATTAAAATATTAAAAGAATCCGCATTAAATTCTGAAGAATTATATAACAGATATGTAAGGATTTGTATATATAGAGTTTCTTACAGATGTCCAAAATACTGAATAAATTAGAGATTTAATGTTAAACCTAAAAAGAAGAAAATATTTAGTTTAATCCATAATATCGATTCTTACTTTTATAGAATAACGATTTTTCCTATAGAGGTTAGTTAAATTTTAGTAAAGTTTCAATACTTTTCCTTTTCAAATCCAATCATAACATGTCAGCAAAACATAAACAAACACGAATAACCTAAAAAGGAACCGGAAATCTACCGGAACAATGACGTCATTGAAAAAATTATTTATTTTAGAAATAAGCGTCAAAATATTAAATGAAAAATATGTGCCTAAAAAATTTAAGAAGTATTTATTCTTTTCTTTAAGATAAAATTGAGCTTTTTAAACTCTAAAATGTTTTCATTTTAATTTATTAAACAGGTTTGGCAACGAAACAGTACGAAACCGGCACGCTATGCCAACATAAACAAAAATACAAAATTAACAAAAAAGAAGCTTTAAAGTATTTTCGTAAAAACCTTATAATAATTTCTGAAAAACTAAATTAATTTGAAATGGCTAACGTTCCTTTAGTTCAGAACTTTTCTTTGCCGGGAGAAATTTGTCGTAAATTTGCTCTTGATTGGTCTGCTGACAATAAGATATCAATATGCACTTCGAAAGCTATTTATATTTTGGTAAGAATTATTTTCCCTTGTAAATTGTTTATAATTTTAGTTGGGTTTGAAATAAACCATTTACAAAAAATGAAACAAAGTATATACAGTTCTTATGGAGTATGTTATATCCACTTTAAATATTTGGAAATAAAATCGAATTATGCCTTTGAGTTAAAATGACTCTTTACTTATAATGTAAACATGAAATTGCCTATTGCTTTTGAAAATCGGCTTAAATTTTTTCTTATCATTAAAAAATTCTTTATATTCAATAGTCCACATACTGAGCAGAAAATTTCGTGTTTCTTCAACCAACGATAATAACTTTCTTTCATTTTTATGTTATGTATAATTAATACATTTGAATAGTTATAACTAACGTTCGTCATACTGAGAATTTTATTAGAAATTTTTTAATGGGATAGTAATAGTTTTTCCGATATTTGAAAGTGTCTCGAACTATATAATCTGTGTTATTCACAATTCTCTTATCTGATAGTACAATTTTCTCCTGTTTTTCATAGATAGGCAGCACAGTCAGGGTGTTTGCCGTACATTTGGAAGGTCTCACTTTCCGGCACCAACAGGATAACTGCCAACTTTCAAACTTCCCCTGCATCTAAAAATTCTCCTACGAATAATACCCTGTGCAAATGGAGAGCATATTTAATATGCTGCAAAGTCCCAACCCTGCGTACAATGTCTCCCTTAACGGCCGCGTTGGGTGCCTACTCAGGTGTCGGCTCATTACTTGATTGTGGTTTTAAATTACGGCTCCCGTCTCCAATGTGTAGCTCTAGTATGATGATAATTCAAAACTAGCCTAAAAAATTCTCTTAGCTGAAAATAGAATTTTTTTTTCTCTTTTCCAGGGTTGCAAAAACCCCAGTTTTTTTCATAAAAAAACCCAACCCACTTTTTTAAGGGGTTTTTCATGGTGTTAGGATTTTTTTCAGTAATACTACTTTCCGAGTCTTATGGTTTATTTAGGAAAGTTTTAATTATTTATTAAATTTTTTAAAAACCAACAGAACATATGGAGAATGTTATGGAAACAATCAGGAATGTTTTAATTCAATATGAATAATTAAAAACTAATAAAAGTGTGTTTATTTGTTATATAAATGTACATTTAAATTTTAAAATGCACTGTTTAAGACCAAGTCATGTTTGTATATGTGTAAACAAATTATACTACCCAGAATATTGCATCTATAGAAATTTAAATTAGAATTTTTAAAAAATGCATTAATTTTATTTAATTGTTCTATGATTAGTATAAATTTGTAAATGTATTTTAAAAAACGAAGGTACAATAAAGTAAAAATATATTAATAATAATAAAATATTAATTGAAAACTACATGAAATAAATATTTTTTGTTTGTATGAGACCGTTTTAACTTTATTTATTTCCAGTAAAGGCAATTTTAAGTTCAATTGCCTACTGCGTTTATTTGTGTTTTTCAAAGCCCTGGTAGTTTTTAAAAAAACAAAACAGTTTTTTGTTTCGGGTCGCATAACAGGGTTCCCATGGGTCCTTGAAAGTCCCTAATTTTTATTTTTAATTTCAAGGACCCTTTTATACTCCTTGATTTTTAACAAAATCGTTGAAATGTCCTTGATTTTCGATAACGAGTACCCCTTACTATTCCTTGATTTTGACAAACAATCATTGAAAAGTCCTTAATTTTCTTAGTTCGCGACCTTCAAATTTTGAGAAGTCATTTCTTAAAACATTGCTAAAGTCGGCTCTAAATGACACATATAACACTTCGGCATTCGGTACAAAACATTTCATATATAAACACTTATATTTTTTACAAAAACTTTTGTGTTTTCTTCTGATATAGTTGCCATGACACCTGGTGGCGGCGGTATTTCGAATGCTATTTTATTGTTTGGTCAATTTAATGCCGGTCCACTGGCGCAATGGTTAGTGTACTAGCCTTTGGAGCTGCTGGGCTCCGGTTCGAATACCGGTAAAGGCATGGATGTTTGTACTTGTCAATAAATGTTGTTATTTGTCTTATGTGTTTGTGGCTTCCTTCTTTGTGTGTCTCTTGTGACTGTCTCTTCTGGCGAGCGGGGTAATGGGCTATATAGCCTACGCCCTTCCCTTCTAGGACGCAATCACTGTCATTTGTCATTGGTCAATTTAATAGGTATAGTAATCGACCCATGATGATTATAGGTCTTTGAAATTTTTTGGGGGTCCTTGAAAAGTCCTTAAAAACTCCTTGATTTTTATTTTGAAATAAGTGTGGGAACCCTTTGTAAAATTATGGCAACCCTGTCTTTTTCAGACCTCGTACTGCAGCCCAGTTGAGACAGGCTTCCCTTCCCCTCTCCACAAGCAGGTCATCAAGGCCCCTGACAAACCCATGCAGCTGAGCAACTTCAAGCCCCCACAGAACCCATACAAGCACATTCGGTCAGACCAAGACAGGCGTAAGTACGGGGCTTTACCCATAGATACCATAGTTAAAGTATCAGATCGGTAGATCACGTGACCTCCAATGCTAACGACGAGACTAAAATTGGAAGGGTATGGGGCCAGTGTTGCCACCACTTTAAGGAAAAAAGTTCTACAAAAAAATAATTTAATTCTAAAGTTACAAAAAAATACTAGAAAAGCGTCTCACGTTTTTTAAAGTCACTAAAAATATTCCAAAATGCAGCTCTAGTATTTTTATGGTATTTTTTTTTTTTGAAATTTTATAATTAAATTTTATTTTTCGTACCACTTTTCTCCTTAAAGTGGTGGCAACACTGGCCCCATACCCCTCTAATTTTGGTCTCCATGCGCATCCCGTCGTTAGCATTGGAGATCACGTGATCTTCCAATCTAATACTTTAACTATGGTATCTATAGCTTTACCTCAGTCTGATAACTTTTGCTACCAGCCTTTTTATTTTGTGAAGTTGTAAAAAGTTGGCTTTATGTATTTTAAAGTAAAATTTGTCTTCATCTCAATTACCTAATGACAGTACATTGTTATAAGGTTAAAAATCCAAGGTGGGAATTTTATGTTCTTTACATTTTTCGGAGGGTGCTTATTCTAAAAGAGTTTCTTTTGAGCAGTATTCCTATGTGAAACCATTCTACAGCTTGAACAAAAATAGATGCTGCTTCAAATTTAGTACTTAAGTTACCAGTACCTGTCGGCCGTCATTAATGAATGTCATCAGAAAAGAAAATTGTGCTGTATAAAAATGTTTGGGTTTTACAGTTTTTGAGGTTACCTTATTGGGTATTTAATTTCCTTTCAGTGTATTGATTTATTGAGTGGTAATGGGAAATCATGTAGTGTTAGAATGAGACCAAAATTGGAGGGCTATGGGGTAAGTGTTGCTGAATTCGCTTCAGGTTCTGTTAGTTACAAAATTTTTTAATAAATAATTAAAACTTTCCTAAATAAACCACCAGACCCTGAAAGAAGCCTCCAAAATACTGAAAAAAAAACTAATACCAAGCAAAAAAATCCCCTAAAACCCTGAAAAGAAAAACCAAATACCCAAGTGGGTTGGGTTTTTCATAAAAAAAAAAACATGTTTTTTACAACCCTGTTTTCTCTGCAGAGTTCCTGTACAATGTGTTGTTGGATCACACCCTCAACCCAACCCCTCCTGAGAGGGCAGAGGCATTCAGGTCCTTCCGCTGCTGCAAGTGGTCTCCTAAAGGGGCTGCAAATGCCAACAGGTATGTGGCATGGTTCTGAAAAGTCCTGGTCTCTTTAGTTTTTCAATAGACTTTGAAGGACCTTCAATTCCAAAACAGTTTTACTGTTGCTAGTTGTAAAATGCGAGCTAATCCTTCAATTTTACAATAATAAAATATTATATTTTTTCACATTTATTTTGACTAGGTTATCAGAGTTAATACCACTTTTTTTATCAAGATTTTCAACAATGCAATCAAAAATAAAAATCTTGAAATTGTAAAAATTTTACAGGCTTAAAATCAAACAATTGCAGTGTCCTTAAAAGTCAGAAACTCTGATGATAAAATAATTAAGAAAATGTGCGACTGCAATATTAATAAACTCTAGCTATAATAAATGGCAATTTCTGAAATTCTAAAGCTTTAGCTATTGAAACTTCCATCAGTCTATAATCTCATCAGTCTATAATCGCAAAAGTTAACTAACCAGACAACTGCTTAAAATTCAGAAACTCCAATAATAAAACCATTGAGAAACATATACAATTGTAATATCCATAAACACTAGCTATTTTAAATGGTACTAGTTTCTAAAATTTTAAAGCTTCAGCTATCGAAACTTTAATGAGTTTATAATCGCAAAACGATGGTTGGAAAGAAGAAGAAAGGCCAGAAAGTTAGTAGCACCTTCTTCTTCTTCATAAGCTCAACAGCCTTTTGCGGACCAAAGCTGACTTGCTGATCCTCCTCCAGTTGGCCCTATTAGCCGCAATGGCTCTCAATCGGTTGACTATAATTAGATTGAAGTCCCTTTCAACATTGTCTAACCATTGTGTAGGTTCTCGTCCTCTACGTCTAGTACCTTCAGTTTTGGAAAAAGTGACTTTTTTGGTGGGTAAATCATCGGGACATCTTTATAGATGGTGCCCATCTACCTAATTCAGGATGCTTTTATAGTTCTCACAATGTCGATCCCGCCAAATTCTCTGTAAATTTAATAGTTGTAAAGAATTCTCCACTCATTGTAGTAGCACCTATGTTTAGTAGCACACTAGCGTGTTAGTAGCACCTATTGCTCTTAAATTTTCTTTTCCGATTTCTAACACTGCTCAGGTGCCTCTTGGCTACTCTGACCATGGACCACCGACTGTGCCTCCACGAAGAGTCTGAAAAAGAGTGGCGCCTCCTCTGCGACCTCACACAGCTCACCAAAGAACAGCTGCAAGCGGAACAGGAAGCTTCAAAGAAGAAACTGGTCAGTTAATGTTTGCTGTACTTGGTTTAGCTTGTATGATAGCAGATCTTTCTGTAATTCCAATGAGGAAACTTATTTTTGGATTGTGTGATAAATACTTTCAAAAAAAAAATCCAAAATGCGGTATATATTTATGTCTATTTTTAATGTGGCTTTAATGACAATTGATTATTTATGTCCCATTTGTCAAAAATAGCCAATTTCAAAAAATTAACAATATTTGTCTTAATTGTAAAGTTTAATTTGTTGATAAATATTTTGAACCATCTACTACAGAAGTCTAATTAAAAAGTAATGCGTCAAATCTTAATTTAAATGGCTCAGTAGCTGAGAGGTTAAACGTGTCCGCCTCGTAAGCCCAAGATCACGGGTTCGAGCCCCGTCTGAGTCTGTGAGTCTTCCGATTTTCTGGATGGGAAAATCTTGGACACGCATGTCATGATTATGTGGCATGTAAAAGAGCCCTAAAGGGCCCATTTGGCTTGAGTTATTTCGGCAAAATTAAATCTCAGCATACTTTATCATTCACAAAGAGCTCAGAATTGTAATCTGCGTGTCGAAATAGGTAGCGAGATTCGCCTAGATGATGCCACAAAAAATGGCTCTCAGTTCTGGCGAATTTGCCGAGTCTCCAAAGGCTTGACCGCCAATGTTGCAACCCCATTAGAGAAAAAAAATGTGAATTTAATCAAACCAAACAAATCCTTGTTTTGGCACCAACATATTTAGTTTTCATTATCAACTCTTCCTCCACAGAAAAAGGCGACACCATCAAAATTTCGCACCAGAAGCAAACGCACCGAAGAAGAACAAGTAGAAGAAGAGAAACCGGAAGAAAAGAAGGATGGAGTGTTCAATATACAGAGGGAGTGCAACTACGAGAAACTAATGGAAGAAACTTACAGGTTTGCACCTATGGGTAAGTGTTTTCATTTAAATGGAATTGTATAGATTGTACAGACAATATTTGTTAAACATATTCAAAGAAAGTTTCTAAATGTTTTAATATTCAGCTTCTTTTTTATAAGATTTAAAAAAAATTAAAATTTGAAAAGTTGGCTATTGACATGTTAGAGATTTTCAGTAAATTAATGAGACATTTTGCTTTCAAAAATTTAACAATATACCAATAATTAATTGTATTATATTATATAATAATTTATTATGTTCTATAATATTGTTCCTCATGTTCACTTTGTTGTCGAGGATGAGATCTTTATATTTCTTGGTGTAATTTCCCAAATAAAGCTATGAGTTACAACAAACAACAACACACAATAATTACAAAATAGTAACAGTTTGTTCATTCATGCCTGTTCATCTAACAAATGTGTGTATTTTTACTTCTCAAATTCATCTAAACTGACTTGCACCTTACCAAATGTTAAGTATTATTGTTTTTTTTAAATCTTTTCAAGACATACTTTTAAATACTTATTTGAAAGATATGTTTCATTTTAAGAATATATGGGTAGGATCTTAGGAAAGGAAGATGTATGGAAGATGGTCTTAGGAAAATAGCCATATTAGTTTTTATCTCTCTTATGTACTGATAAAAAGACATTTGTCTCCTTTCTTATAGAGATCACATGGACAGGCATGTTCGGTTCTGCACCCACGAACAGCAATGATAAAAGTTACGAGTTCTGTTTCCTCATTGTGGCAATGAAAAGCGGCCATGTTCAGTTCTGGAAAGTATCACCAAGTGATGGAAAGATGTATGTTATTTTTATTTTCAATAACCTAACATGAAATATAAATTAATGGAAGTATTGTGAAGGGGGCGAAAATCTGAAAGGGAGATTTTTGTGTTTTGCACACATTTTGGGAGATGAAGATTCCGAAAAGGTTGTTTTCGAACCTTGGTTCGTCTTAGGGATTGGAGAAACACGTTACTTGTAACAGTTGCTTTTTTTAGGTAACTCCATTACATTTTTCAAATAGTAACTGTAACTTAGTTGCTTTTAGCGGTAAGGAAGTAACAAAACATTTCGTTACTTTCCGAAGGCTGTCTGATGCTTAATTTGAAATTCCACTCCAGAAGGGAACATTTCGCATTCCCGAAATACGAACTTTTCTTGGCTGCTTAAGGCACGACGCATCTTTCAGCAAGAATTGGTGAAGTATGAATGTTTCGCCTTGTGTGTTTACCTTTCTAAGTGTCACATAATAAGACTATAGGTCAAAATTAGCACTCGCCACTCGCCAACGGGCGAGTACTACTGAAAATTTGGCGATTGACTTTATTGCCACCACTGGCCAAACTTGATAATCACTACTCGCCAATCGCGATGATTGAATGGAAAATGTACGATAGGGGTATGAAATTTTTTTGGAAACGTGTCGCACATTAATCGCGCACCCAGTTCCCCCGTAATTGTTAGTTGGCGCGATGCGTATTCGCATTGTGTAGGTCTGGCACAGGGCAGTTCAGTCAACCAGTCTTCAAAGGTGTAAAGATACGTTGCCAGTCTATGACCTTGGCAGCGAATCTTCACGCTTCACTGAACATAGTTTCAAATTAGCTTCTCCATTCAGGGCCAGAATGTCAAGGACATCAAATCGGAAACCTGTTTTTGCGTGATGTGTATTTGCACATGTAGCTCTGGCACAGGACCGTTCAGTCAACCAGTCTTCAAAAGGTGTAAAGATACGTTGCCAGTCCGTGACCTTGGCAGAGAGGTCTTCACGCTTCACTGAACATAGTTTCAACTTAGCTTCTCCATTCAGGGTCAGCAATGTCAAGGACATCAAAGCGGAAACCTGTTTTTGTTTTTATTGGGTTTGAAATTTTGCATGCAAGTAAAGAAAAAATACGATCCCATCATGAGCCGGTTTATTCTAATACATTCTTCAGAAGGCTCTAGCTTATTTCCTACTTTGACTTATACACGGGTTACCGATTTTGGAAGGATATTTGGTTAAAAAAAGGGGGTCGGGTTATACACGAGTATATACGGTAATCGCCTAATTGTCAAACAATCTAAAGTTAAACGAATTTAATCCTACTGCTGCAATAAAATTGTGGTGGGAGGACTCAATTAGGGCACGGAGATCTAATGTAAATGATAAACTTTAATGCCAAAAACTAAAATGCTTTTTTTTTTGTTATTACCTCTTTATATATAAAGGAGAGAGATTATATTGTAGGATTGTAATTTTATCAAAGCCTAAATAAAGGATATTATTAAATTTTGATGTTAAAAGTTAGAAAAAGCATATTTTTTTATAAAGTATTTGTAAATTTGTTACTGGCCAGTGCTCAAGAAAATTTGGCCAGTGAAAAAAATCCATGTACTGGCCAGTGGCCAGTCAGTAAAAAAGTTAATTTTGACCTATAAATAAGACCCATAATTACAAGCATCTGCTGAAAGGAAGAGTTCTGATATAAATCACGCTGAATGTCAAGCAGATTGTCGTTTGTCAAGTTTCGCCCAGTGCAAACCCTGTTGTATTCAACAACAAAGTTTCTCCCCGCGAAAAAGGGGAGGAGGGGTGGATGAAATTTTTCTTATAATTTAAAATTTTGAAAAGTAACTGTAAATCGTTACTTTTTGGATTAAGTAACTGTATTGGATTAATTAACTCAAATTGTGTTTTTTTCTACTGTAAACTCTATTAAATAACTGTAACAACAGAGTTACTTTTTAAAAGTAACTTTCCAATCCCTGGTTCGTCTATCTGAAACCATTCTACAGATCAAAGTAAAAGATCTACAAGCTTGAACTTTGATACACGAGTCTCTAGTACCAGTCATATTTCATAATGAGGTTTTTGAGAAAATCATGCATGCACCAAAGTATTGATGTTTAAAAAATTGAAAAATAAAAATTTATCGATTCAAGTGATAATCAAAGTTGTGTAGTGTTACACAACTGGTTTTTTTAGCTAGTTTCTCTATTTTCTCTAATCTTAGCTTGAGTTTTCTCTAACCTACTCATGAACCCTAAAAAAACATTTAGGTTGTAAAAGAATTTAGAAAGTGCTTGCATTATATATTTTGCAAGAAAAAGAAATATATCATCAATAAATAACAAATCTTTATTTCATTTCATTTAATTTTCATCTTATGTCAAATACAATCTACATGATGTAAATGACAATTTTTTTTTCCTTGCAGAGTTTCTTTAGCTCATGAATGGGACACAGGGTTAGGATTGTTGACAAATATAAGCTGGCAACAAACAAGCTCAGTTGCTGGTATTGTAGTTTTTTTTTTTATATTTTATGTCCTATATGTATCATTTGTGTTGTAACAAAACCAATTTTGAATATTTAGTTTCGGTTTTAGAGATTTTAGCTCAGCACAAATACTATTTGAAATAAAAACTTACTAAAATTGTCTTTTAAGAATAGCATGTAGGGGAGACCGGGGCACAATGGACCACTTTTCCATGTTTTGCGCTATAAGTACCAAAATATTCATCCCACATGTTCAGAAAAAGGTGTATATATTAAATATATATCCTGGTTTAAAAATACATTACCTAAAAAATATAATTTCAATTACTTTTTTCTCAATTCACTTTTTTATTACAAGTGAGAAAGTGGTCCATTGTACCCCAGGTTCGGGGTACAATGGACCACATCACGGGGTACAATGAACCATGGTATTTTTGGTTGAAAAAAAATTATCTGCACTTTTTAAAGATTAACGTACATGTAAAATAAGGATTCTATTTGAATATTAAGTATCCAATTGCATATTAAAACTTCTTTTAGTGAGAAAACTATCAGATATTACTGTTTGCTTTTTTTCCCTCCCCTTTGAAATTTTTTGTTTATTTTCTTTATATGCAAGGATCAGTTAGGCTCAAATCTAACAGGTGTATGGGAGGTTTTGTACTTTTTTTTATGCAGCACAAAAGGGCTGTTTTTGAAATGCCTTTCTCTTTGCTAACTGAACAGATCGAACGACTATCATCAAGAACATGTTTTAAAGCCTGTTCCATCACTTCTTTTGGCACTGTTCCTTCACTAGTCTTTCTAATCGTGTTACGTGGCATTTCGGAAAAAAAATAAGTAAAAGCAATAAATTTTATCTTCCAAATTATAAGATCACTTTAAAGTTTTTTTATTACTATACAGAACAACACCAAAAGTGTAGGGGAAAACTGTGGATCAAAGAATCTTCGTTTTTATGCGAGATCAATTTTTTAAACCTTTTTTAAGTCTTCCCTTAATCAATGTGGTTGAAAATTTTAATAACAAAATTTCAATTTTGTGCATTTTACCAATTTTGAGAAAATTTGTTTGTTACTTAATTATTTATAACTACAACAAATAGCTCACATTTTTGTTGGTAAAAAATCAACAGTTATCAAATTCCAATTAAAAAATTTATCATTTTGTGCTTGTACTTCCGTTATGTAAATGTGTAAATTTATTTTACCGCCAACTCAAATTTCTAAACTTTTTGTTTTAAATAATTAATCACTTTAGTATCACATCACATTCAATTTTAAAAATACTTTTCTCATTCAAAACACTTATTGTTTGAAGTCATAATATATAAAATAAAACATCCCCAGCAAACATTGAAGTGATGGCGAACTGTTGGCCCAGTGCTGCCAGTGTTGGCTACTGCTGTCCACCGGCAGTCGTGCACTCGCCCAATACAAGGCCAATACTGATACCCGTTGTTACCATACTGTTACGGCGTTGTGCGGGACATTATGTAGTGGCCCAATACCAATTGGCCAGTACATGGCCAACATTGATTTTTCAGTATTGGGCTTTCATTCCCCAGCCACTGTTTTGCCAGTATTTAAAAATATTAAAAATTGAATACAAAGCCTTTAGTAGGGTTTTCAACAAACTTTTCGATAAAGATTATTTTACAAAATTGCTGTGTTAGACTTAAGGAAAATGAAGCAATTAATGCTCTAAAAATCGCCAATTCGCACTAATTAGTATTGGCTACATGAATGCTTATCAGTATTGGGCCAATAAAACCTGGACGGTATTGGGCCAATAAAACCTTTTCGGTATTGGGCCAATAAAACCTTTACGGTATTGGGCCAATATAACCAAAACAGAATTGGGCCAATAAAAGCTGACCGCCGTATTGTGCTTATTAAATCTGGACGGTATTGGGTAATTTTATTTTCTATTTGCAGTGAAATAAATTTAAGTATTACTTATAAGTATTACTTAAGTAACTTATTTTTTTCTATTGAAAGCCATTTCATAAGCATATATTTTCTTTTTATATTTTACGCAAAAAATTTCTTTCCATATTCAAACTTGAAAATTTTATTTCTATTTTGTTTTAATATTAGAATTACAAGAAATAATATTGATCGCATACGAAATTGAAGTATCAAAAACGTTTTTGATTCTTGTTTAATATTTATAACTCCGATGCAATGTCCCCGTGGTGTAGCGTACAACGCGCTTGCCTTCAATGCGTTTGTCCGAGGTTCGATCCCGCTGTCCAGATAATTTATATTTTTTGGCAAAAAGAAAAGTTCCTATGAAGGAAAATGACCTTACATTTAATTTTTAGAATAATATTTTAATGTCATTTTTTTATGTCTCGCTAGCTTTTAAAAAAAATTATTTTTGTAAAAATTATTATAAAAAAATTTATTTATAAAATTTATTTTAAATGTTATTGAAATTTATTTATTAAAAAAAAACTGTGTGCGTTAACCTCAAAAATACTGTAATTTTTTTGTAATTTTTAAAAATTCGAAACGATTTCATAGCTTTATTTATAATTGGTGATTCAAATTCTTTTTTCCTATTTCCGTGGAAATTTCAGGATTTGATTTTGCAAAATAGAAGAAAATAATTCCGCCTTTATAAAGAGACAGTATCATTTAAACAAAAATAGCAGATAAACTATTTGCTTAATATTTCAGTTTGATCAATAGCTTTTTTTTTCTCTCACCTTTTTATAGAAAATTAAAAATAAATTAATCTTAAAAGAAAAATTAAGGTATATTTTTTTTCTAACTAAAAATTTGCATCCAACTTATTTATCACCACCTTCGAACAATTAATTAAATTCAATTTGAATATTTTGAAATAAAAATAATAGGCAAATTATGCACAAAATCACGAATCAAAATTATTAACTTATCAAATCCATGGAGTGTGTATGTTCTAATTATAAGATATACCATTCACACTGTAAAACGCGCTCCAACAAGCAATCCTCAATGGCGCAGTCGATAGCGCACCGAATAGCCACCCCAAACTCCGTCAGATCGAATCCCATCTCCTGCTTCTCCACATGTGTATAAAAACAACTCAACGTCGCTACTCATTTTTTTTTATTTAGAGAAAAAAATATATTTTAGTTTTAAAAATATTTCACTAGATGGCGCCACTACAACAATTTTACTGTATTGGGCCAGTGCTGGCAAGGGCGGACAGGTTTGTGACGAAGCCATTACGGCCACCGTGCGTTGGGCCAACACTGGAGATGCCGGCATTTCAGTATTGGCCCAATAATGGGCGAGTGGAGTATTGTTTGCTGGGTCAGTTCCCTAATAATTTGTTACTTCTGGTTTAAAAACAAGCACTATTAGTAGACGGGGGGAAAATCTATTACATTCACAGAAGTGAATATTAAAATAAATATAAAAACATTTTACTATTATAGCAAATTTGACATTTAATAATTAGAAAGTACTTGCATCAATATTTTTTATTTATTTTGAAACTAAAAGTATTTCTAAAGTTTCATGGGGTACAATGGACCATGGTCCACTGTACCCCAGATTTTGTGGTCCATAGTGCCCCATATTGTATTTGAGCAAAAAACATAATTAAAATATGCGGTGTTCTGATTTCAGAAATTAATTTTTAGATTATATAGAAAGACAAATATCTTGTCTTTCAACTATGCTAAGCCACTTTGTCCTACTAATGTTACTTTAATCATGAGAAGATAATTTCTAGGAGAGAGCTTTTTTACTTTCACCTGGTTAATACATATCAAGAATAAAAAAATGGCAAATGTGTGAGCTATCAACATGGTTTTTCATAATAACTAGATCAAGACTGTTATGTCATTTATTACTTATAATATGAACTAATTTGGAAAATAAACAGAATAAATAATAAGGGGTGGTCCATTGTGCCCCTAGGTCCATTGTGCCCCGGTCTCCCCTAATTTGTACACCCATCAACTGAAGGTAAAGGTTGTTATCTAAGCATAGTGAGAGGTGGGGCCACAAAAAAGGCGCTCAGTTCTAGGAAATATGCTGAGTCTGCCAAAAAGGCTTGATCAGCCAAAAAAAAAAGCAGTTCCTTTTTGATAAAAAATATCTTCGGTTATAAGAACATACCTTTTATCTCGCAGGGTTTCTCATGTGCGGCAGCTACAAGGGAATCCTGGCTTTCCTACCCATTGGAATCGTTCTCTCCCCAGAACAAGAACCAAGAGTCGTTGTAAAGAACATGTGCAAGGTTTGGGACGAAGAGGATAGGGTTGCTGTGGAACATATAGCCATTCTCAAGGTGAGAGTCTTCTTAAATTAAACTCGTTGGTGCAATATCCTATCGAGGCTAATGCCTGCTGTGCCTTTTCCAGCATATGAGATAAAACACCTATAGCAATGTGGTGGGTCGAAGCTGTTTTTCTCGTTGGTTGCTCAGAATGATGCAAAACCCTCCATTGTTTAGCTTCTATGCTTCATTGTTTTTCATTTTTATGGACCCATTGAAGAGACAAGGAAAGGCTAAATCTTGCCCAATCTAGAATTCGAACCCCCAGACCTGTGTCCTTTTCTTAGTCTGTCCAATTACAATGAAAGGCTTCATAAGCAGGGTTGCCACTGGCGACTAAAAAGCAACTAAAGGCTACTATTTTCAAAAGATAGGCGACTATGGCAACTATTTTAATAAAAAAGTGACCAAAAACGACTATTTTAAGCATTTTGGTGACTATTTAGCAACTATTTTCAATTTCCTCGATATATTTTAGCTTGTTTTCCCGCGATATATTTTAGCTTGTTTTCCCGCGATATATTTTAGTTTAGTAGAACTAATAATGTGCATAAACATTTTTTTTGTTGACACTGATGTTGTATATGGTCACATGACCATCCACCTATGGTCTGACTAACTTTCATTAGAAAAAGTTGTTTGACTAGTTCTTTTCCCCTTGTGTTTTATAAAAATGTTATTTCTGATATATCAATTACCAAACTTGTTTTGACTCTTTCTAAAATGGAACATTAAACGTATTTTTAAGAAAAGTTGTTGTTAAAAAGGCAAGATTAATTATATTTATACTTTTATTAATTTTTGAAGTTACGTTTCTGAACTTACGATGTGTAAGTTATTGTACTGTAATATCTGTAGAATAGTTTATGTAAATATTTAAAAATTACTTAGAAGGTCATCAAAATAACAGTGATACCCACAGCCGAATCCTGTTTTATTTTCATTGGGGTTGAAATTTTGTTTGCAAAATAGAAATTTGCGGGTCTGGCATGAACCGGCTACCTCTTATTTTTATCAGAAGGATTTGGTCTAGGACGATCTTTTTTTTTTTTTTTTGCCTTTGCTAGAATGGTGGGCATAACATTAAAATAATTTTAAGAGGGAAATATTTCAAATGTCTGAATGGCAATATATTTTCGTTAAAATATTATTTTTACAGTTACTCACATCTATTTTTTACTACTATTGTGTTAATTTCTAGGCGACTATTTTAGCAACTATTTTGATTATTTTAGGCAACTCAAGCAACTATTTTAAAACTAAAAGTCAGTGGCAACCCTGCATAAGTTCTCACCCCCCTGTGTGGTTTTCCAAAATGCAGTGTGAGCATTGAAGTTCTAAATCTACCTTGTTTCATTCTCTGCTTTGAGATTAATCGTAATTGCTTTCCAAACCTTCTTGTGCCAAGTAGAGTGAGGAAAGGATGGGAACAGTGACGGTCATACAGGTGCCTAGAAAACAGCACAAGAAAGAAAAAGTGCTTTCAAATCTTGCATTGTAATCAGATCAGATGGACTATAGTGTGAGGCAATTTAACTCAACCATTAGGCCTTGTACGATTTCGTTACTTAAATATAAATATATTTTAGTGATAAATAAATAACTGGTAAATTTAGGATACATGTTTTTGATTATCAGTGCATTGTTTAGTGCATTCTAAATATTTTCTAATCTGTAAAAGCTATTTCATTGAAAACATTATAAAATTAGTTGTTGGTATTTTGTTGTTTAAAGTACAGTAGTTTGCCAATGTTTTCTAAAAACCAAAAAGACAAAGCTCAATAACAAAGTCTCATGTAATTCTTTTTTAATTAACTTGGGTCTAAATGTTGAATATAATGTTTTCATCTTTCTATTTTTATCAATATTTTGCTGTTATTCTACAGATTGCCCTTCGCAAATATGTTGTCATAGCTGCCAAGTTACACGCTCTTGTGGGTTGCGAAATCATCTTAACAGAGGACTCCATCATCATTCGCAATGTGGGCCACTCCTTTGGGCTGCACACACTTCCTATCACTGGTGCGTGCAGTGCTTCTCTATGAAAGATACCGGTCACCTGTGGCTTTGAAATACAATATGCAGAAATTGTAAAACTCATTTGAATGATTTTTGAAAATCTGTAATTTTTATTCTACTTTAATATTCTTAAATTACTATCTTTTTTAATGAGAAAGATTTTTTTTAAGGGAAAAGTAGGTATTGATATCATGGATATTTCCATCTATATCCTCTTTTAAGTTTGCTTCTTTTTTAATATAATTTTTACAAATATTATTTGTTGTTGTTAGAATAGAAAGAAAGCTAAACTCCTCAGCTCAATAATCCATTAGTGGTCTGCCATGCCCAATTCAGCTTTCATGACCGAGGGCTATGAGTTGCAAGGCATAGGTCCCAGTTAGGTGGTCAACCTCACACTGAATTCCAGTGTTTAGTTCCCAAGCATACTTGGTCCTCATTTTATTGACTCAATTAAGGGATGAGTGAACCTCACCCAATTAGGGATTCCAACCCCAGACCTGTGGCAGAGCATTGCAAAACACTACCACTGTGCCACTGGGCCTTAGAATAGAAAGAAGTGACATCAAAAACCTTACTCTTTGTCTGTCCATCTGTCATTTTTTAGATGGTCATTTATAATTCTTGTTCTTTCTGATTAAAACAAAATCTTTAAGCTGTACTTACTTTCCAGTATTCAAATATTACATTTAAGTAATTTATATTAATATTTATGAACATTAGCTTCTTGTATTTTTTAAAAAAATAATTAAAACATGTTAAGTTACTTTTAAACTTGCAATGTTAACCAAATAGAAAAACTGTTACAACAACTTAAATTAAGGATCAAACCATTTATTTCTATGGGATAATGTCAGTTTGTGTAACCTTCTATCAGCAGCAAAATGAAAATTATTTGCTTTTATTTGTAGTCTTCTCATCACTATTGTCATGAAAGTAAAAAATAATTGTATTTTAGTAATAGACACTGTCAATATAAATCAGTATTTAACTATGTTTATTCATTTTTTTAAAGTATTGTTTGTGTAGTTATGCATTATTTACAGTATGATTCTTTACAGGAATGGCAGTATTGGATACTCGAAGTATGCCTCAGTATAAAGTATTGGTTTCTACTATGGAAGGCGATGTTATAGAAATTAAAGTATCTCTAGGAAATGATGGTAAAAATATTGTTGACCAATTACTTTTTTTTTATTATGGTTTTATGCATATGCATCAAAACTTGGATAACTTTTTTTAACTTTAGGTCACAAGAATAGTTAAGATAAAAATTGATTACATAATGCATATTTGTTAACTTTCTTATAATTAGTCATAGTATTGGTGTAAGGTTTACAGGGTGCGAAATTAAGAAAATTTTACACTAGACAACCTGTCTAGTTGGAACTTAAAAGTACTAGACATTGAAACATTTAGCTAGATCAAAAAAATTAAATAAAAAGTCAATTTTACTATTTAAAACATAATGTATTAACTAAATTTTACAGCAACACTTATTAAATCAGTTGTCGGACTCCTCTGGGAAAGAACTGTTACAAAATCACTTTCACTGAATTAAGACTCTTTTGCAGAAGTACACTCGCAGTTAGATTCAAAAGAGCCTCTATGTAAATATGGCTTTGTGTTTGGGCCTTTTTCTTTTTACATCACTTTTCCCAAAATTGAAAGGCTTGTTCTGGATCAAATAGATAGATTTCTAGAGCGCCATTTGGCAACACATTTAGATCTTTATCGCTAATTGATGGCAATAAAGTTCTAAAAGAATTGACGGAATCTTATTTTATTGGTAAGCTCGTGGTCACAATTTTTGCTAGACCGGCGGTCTAGTAAGTTGGTAATTTTTATCGGCCTTTCCGAAAAAACATCGGCATTGTCTAGAGGTCTAGCGCTAATTTCGCGCCATGGATTTCATTTTTTTTAACATTAATTTTTGCATTACCTCTTAGATATCAAGTTCCAGCATGAAAAAGTTCACGTTGATCTTGATTTGAAGAATAACATGATCCAAGGGCTGGCCCTTTCATCTAATGGTTTACTGTGTGGACTCGTGCTCAAGTATGTGGTTTCTGTGTATTTAAAAATAACTTTAATAATAATGTATTTTCCGAGTCCAAACCTTGATTTAAACCAAACATTTTTTTTCCGGAAAGCCAACTGAGTTTTTAAAAATTTCTAATTATTTTAATTAGATATATTTATCAACTATTTATAATTACTGATGCAAAATATGCGCATAAAACTGTACAAATTTACTTTTTTGTCAACATTTTGACATTTTTTAAAAAAAAGTTATGGTGTTCCTAATTATCTTAACTAATCGCATAAGCTTGCTACTGCCTGTTAATTTAAGTGTTGAATATAAAGTTCATAAAAGATGAAAATATGAAAAACTGAGGTTATAAAAGCCGGGTTTAAACAAAAAAAAATTGAAGATTGACTCTGTAAGCAAACAGTTTTTTAGAATCCAGTATACATTTATTATACTCAAGTATAGTCTATTTACTATACGAGCCTCAACAAGTCTTTCTCCCCCCATCCCTTTGCTTGGTTTTCTAGAAAAGGAGAGAGCATTGCTTTTCTTAACTTAACCTGTTTAAAGTTCTGTGGTGAGGTTAACAATCCAAACAGTTCAAACCCAAGTATTGTAGAAGAAAAGCACGCTCATGCCATTTCAAAGAAAACCCCATGCGTTGATGGGGGAGGAAAATGCTTTTGAGGCTCACATTCAAGATAGACACAGTACAATTGTATTATAAACAATAAATAGACATTTTAAGTGTTGTTTCCAAGCATTTGGATGCGGAAAGTAACATATCATTACTGTATCATTATAAAATATTGTGTGCATTTGTCATGGAATATCGACGCATAACACCGTATCGTATCTAGCTGGTTCACAAAATCAAACGCTTGTAATGGAAGATATTTGAAACATCATGGTAAATGTGTTATTTTTATGCATCATACCTTGATAACACTGTTTTTATATTTTTAGTACTTCTGTATATTTTGATCATCTTGAAAAGAAGGAACCTTTACAAGTGAGTCTGGATTATTGAATATATATTAATCCTTAAAAGGAATTCCATATAAGAGATTCTTTAAAAAAAAATCTGCAAAAAAACTTATGCAAAAAATTAATCTTTTTTTATCATGTCAAATAGTGCAAATTAAACTTACGAAGGATAAACCTAACACAAACTTGTTTTTGACTTTGCAAATTTTTTGTATCACTATATTCATATTTTTAATTGATATCTCTTTTCTCTGGGAACCAGTGTGAATTTTTACCTGTAAATATTCCAGGTAAAATATCTGAAATAATTATTGAATAAGGGTTGGTTGAATTAACCCAAACAGCTCAACTGGCGATCAAAAATATTTCTGACGTTTCTGATAAAATTATTATTTGTAATCAACACGATTCTGGATCTGGCAAAGCTAATAAAAAGCTTAAATTTTTTTGACTTTTTCGAATTGTGGTCTGATGGTTTTAGCTTTTTAACGTTGTGCTTTTAGTTTATAAAAGGAATAGTCGTTACAGTTTTTTTAGTTTCATTTATAGTTTTTAAGTCAGTTTGGTCCACTTACAACAACAATATTATTTATTGCCTTTTTTGTTGCCTCTATATTAATTGCGAATTATTTGTTGTCCCTGTAGCATAAATGTTACTGCCAGGTTTAATTTTCCTGGTTAAGACTTCAATATTTATTACAATAACTCATGTCTTGCAATTGGGGTTAAGGCTGTAAGTTATATAACTAAATACCAAAAAACAATTGTTATCTGAACAAAGCCTACCATACATTTTATATACATGATGTTAACCATTTTTAAAATAAACCTATTTCTCCTCAGTTTGCCATGTTTGTGACAAAGCCCTTCGAAGAAATCTACACCAAACTAAAGAGTGTGCTGAAGCCCCAGTTCTCTTTTCTGTCTTCTTCCAGTGGCGCCACCATTGGCCATCACACAGACTACCTGGAGTGTGTGAGAGTGAACCTTGCATGTGGCGCCCCCTCTCTGCCAGACTGGGTAACTCAGATGGTCGACAGTGACCCACAGGCGTATGAGAACTGCTCGCCGATGGAGCTTTATTTTATTAGGTAGGTGTGGAAATAAAACTTGTGCTCAAAAATAATTAAACCAGTGCATTTTACAATTGAAAATATTAGTGGAAGATCATGTTAAGTGACATTCCTGAAAAAAATTGAGTTTTTTGTGTCAATGAATGTGTTATTCCTTCTATTAAAGATAACAAGATTACCTCTTTTCATAAACTTTAAGTTAGGTATATCTTTTACCTTTGTGGTGAATCTCATTTAATTTAATTTCTATTAACCTTCTTTGTTTCAGCTCCTCATTTTGAGCCCATTTAGGGAAGTAAAACTTTTGGCACACTGTACTTATCTTTGCATCCTAATCCTTCAAATTTACGAACTAAAACTGAAGTTCTGTCAACAAAATTTCTCACCCAACAGTATAAATTCTTGTATATTCTTTTAAACATTCCCTTCATCATAAAGGCGGGACAAATTTATTCCCAGTGAGATTTGAACTGAACAAGAAATCACTTTTGCTCTTACTTTCTAACCAAAAGGAGCTGTGATGTTCTGAGAAATGATTCCCTTGTTATTTACTTTTATGTAGTTTAGTGCTCTGGTAAGTTATATTAAAGGTTTAAAAAAAAAACCTTCTTATAATTCCAACATTTATTCATATACAACAACGGTCCCCACCCCTCACCTTTAATTATTGCAGTTTTTTAATGTGTCAAAGTGCAAACAATAAACTTTACAGCTCATTTTCTTGTTTTCACCTTTTTGTCACTTAGCACGTTCTTCCAGTAAGCTCATTAATTGTTGACTGAACTACTACTAAGCCACATTAATCTGTAAGAATCCTTAGACACTGCTTTTTTTAATATGAGCTTTAGTTTAAAAACTTAAAATAAAATTAGAAATGCTATTTTAGCCAGGTCTAAAAACCGAAGTCTTCTCTCTTGTGTTAATCTTATTGAAAAAATAATTTACTTCAGCTGTATATGGTATTTTTATAAACTATATATTTTTTTTACGATAAATGTAGCTCGCTTACAGGGCTCTATTACATACAATTTTAACATTAGTTTGTATATTTTTTTAGTTTTCAATAAATAATTTTTAAAGAAGTATTTGAACCTGCTTCAAAAAGTGAATTTATAGAGCATTGTAGACCAGCTTCATTTGTCATAAAAAAACTGTTTTCAAAAATATTCAAGTAACCCGGAATAATTTGACTGAGAAAATTATTTTTTCTCCATTGGTAACACAAAGAGAAGACTTCAGTTTTAAACCTGGCTACCGCTCTCATTCCCATTTAAGTTGTTAGTTTAGTTTCTCATTAGTCAGCAAATTTGGCACAATAATTTTTTTTCCGTTAAATAATTTCGAAAATAACATTTTTCCATGGTCTTTTTGATAATATTGATAGCTTTGAACATTTCTTAATTTACAGATTTCTGATTCATGCATACGTTTCTGGCCTAGCAATTTCGGCTCCAAAAGTCAGAGGGGCATTTGTAAGTATCCTTTGTTTGTATACTGCTCAAAACAATTAGGTTTACACATGGTTTAAACCCTTTCATCCCCAATGATTTCACTTGGAATCAACAGGTTGCAATTTTTTTCTCATTAAGTTAAGCTTGCAATTTTTTATCGTTAGATGGAAGAATCATGTCTTTTGAAGAATTCAAAAGTGTTGGTTTTAATTAAATAAAAATATGAAAAACATGGTAAAATAAATTCACTCCCAAAACTTTTTATGAAATAAATTGATCCTAAATTCTTCACGGTTGCATTTTTAGATGTTTAAAAATTCATTTTAACTTTTTTTTTAACAAATAAAAGTTTTAAAAAAATATATTTTTATAATTAAAATTAATAAATTATTATTAAAAAAATTTCTCCTTAAATTTTAGTTTTTCAAAAATTACGATCAGTGCCAAACCAGACGACTTTTTTTTCTTGTTTCGTTTTGATCGTCATGGCTGTGATGTTTACTGTCCAATTTCTTTGCACCTCGCTTTTCCATCTGCCTTTTTACTCTTTTTTTTTACCCAAGTTAGGTCGGCCACAGGTGTACTATTATTTGTCGGCCCTGTAGTGTAACATTTATAGCTCTGAGTTGCGGAGCTGTAGGTATGGATACGATTCCCGGTTAAAACCTGTAAATTGTACATATCTCTACTCTTTTAATTGGGTGAAAACCTGTTAGAGTGTGTTTCATAATAGATAATTAAAATTATTAAATACCAATACCTTCACCTAAAAATTTAAATCCTTTCTTTCCTACCAGGAGGTGAAACTGTACGCAGCCGAAGCACTGATCATGCGCAACTACATTTCCCGCGTTTTTAGCGGATGCCAGGACTCCCTAGACCTGCTATCCCCGGGCCAAGCCCAGTCTTTGCTTCTCATGGCTGATTGGCTGCTTAAGGAATTTCAGATGCCCGTTGAGGGGCTCTATTCTGCCTTGGGTTGTGACACGCCGACTGACCCAGATACCCTGCCTGCGAGAGAGACCTGTGATATTTGCAAGGGGGAAGTGCCTTTGGATAATATCAAGGTAAGCCTGGTGGTTGTATTTGTGGACTTGTGTTACGTAGTCAGGTTCAATTGTTGTATTGTAAGAAAATTCTCGGGTACAGTTGTATGAAACTGTGGTGAATCTTATTTCATTTCTATTAATTTTCTTTGTTTCGGCACCCCATTTTTGGGAAGTAAAACTTTTACACCCTGTTCATATCTTTGCACCCAAATCCTTCACAATTATGTACTAAAACTAAAGATCTGTCACTTAAATTTCTCACCCAATAGTATAAATTCTAAAAAAATATTTATCCAATCCCTGCACAATAGTGTGGGAAAAATTCATTCCCATTGAGATTCGAACCAAACTACAACACTTTTTGCCCCGATTCTCAGACAAAAGGACCTGTGACGTTCTGATCCATACTTAACTGTTATTTTTATGTAGTTTAGTGCTGTGGTTCGTCATATTAAGTATCTTTAAAAAATCCTACTGAACATTTTAGTATTTATTAATCGACACCGGTCACCAAGCCTCGAAACTGTCAAGTAATTGTCGGTTTTCCCAGCACTACTTACATTTTTATGAAATTGAAAATTTTGAAATATGTAGGTAAAGTTTTCAATATCATTTATTATATTATAAATTAAATTTGAATCTCATGTAGTGAGAAAAAAAATTACACTTTGGCAAAATGGCATGTCTCTCAGAGAGTTAATTTGTCACAATTTGATATTTATTGTATTTCTTTTTTTAAAGAATAAAACAGTAGTATTTACTTATTGATATGATGTACTTATACTATGTGGTTTTCTAGTTACAGCTATGACATAATGATCAGTCTAAACATTGGTGACTTTAGCCTTTTTGACCAGTGGTCAGGTGGCACTGTTTTAAAATTATGCGACTTAATTTGGAGTTTTATTGGGAAAAAATGCGTCAAAAAGCATCAATGCCAGCAATTCCTTAAAAAGTCTTTTTTATACAAATAACTAATGGTACAAGTCAGCTGCTTCGGTATCGATATTTTTCAAGAACTGGAACATTCCCTTTAAACGTGTGAGCCCGGTCGGAAAGGGTTATGAGCATTAGCTTGAAAATTTAACGTAGGGTTGTGGATTTGCATGAAATATTAAGCGGAATGTTTACCACATTTGAGCATTTTTGTTGCCTCATAACTTTCCTCCTTTTTGATTTTTCATCAATCACATCCTCCAGTTCTAATAATAGTTTCTTGATGACTTATTTCACTGTCTCTGCCAGGTGGGCCAGTGCTCCAAGAACCACCAGTTTGCCCGGTGCTGCCAGTCGCTGCTCTTGTGCGACGTGGTTCCCTACCGCCAGTGCCCCTCGTGCAAGAGTGTCGCTCTCAAGGACCTGTGGAACAACGACCTGGCTTGCACGTACTGCGGGATGGCAATGGTGTGAGGATACTATGGAAGCGCATTCCTGTTGAGCAGAGGTAACAAACTGCAGTATAACCAGGTTTGTAATGTTAACCACTGCCATTCAAGCCACTAAGCCTTTTGATATTTGCTTGTTCTTGTAATCACTTGCTAGATTTTTTTTTGAAGATATATTGTAGGTTTGATTACTTTTACATCCAGTGCTTGTGGGGTTTTTATCCCGGCAGCACTCCCGCTCCTAAGAGAAACATCGTCACTCACAAAGGGGTACTTTAGACCCCAGCACTGAATTTTGTTTAAGTATCACTTTTACGTTCAAAAATTGCGCAATTTTTACTAAAAATATATTTTCTCACAAATATTTTAGATATTTATGGCCAAGTTTCGATAATGGAATTATAGTTCTGAACAACATCTTCATCTATCGTATCCAAAGGATTACCAGTAATGTCTTCATTTTCCGACAATTCATGACTCACTATCGGAACAAGAACGATAAAAATTTAGTCATATTATCATCATCCATAGCATCAGCAGCTTTTTATTCTGATTTGTTTATAGATTTGTCATCCGAAGAAACTTCTGCTAACAATTTTCGCATACATTCCGTCTCCTCACTGAAGGACAAGTGGCATAACTATTTGAACTAGAATGAAGAAGCGCGAGGTCTTTTGGACCCCAATTCACAAATTCTACTGAAACCACTTTTGGAATGTGAAAGATACCAATTCCTTTCCTTAGATGGTGACCTTGAAGGCAGCTACTCTGGGTTTGCCCCCATTTTGAAAAAGTGAGAAGTTAGGTAATTCGAAATATGAATGTGCATGGGGTCTGATAGACCCCCTTGCGAGTGCTGCCGGGTTATATATTGTTTTACTTTGAGTGATTCTGTAAATTATAAAGCTCTTATCCTAAGTATTTTGCTCAATACCAAAATAATAAAAAATTAACCAAAATAAGAAATTAACATGCATATTCTTCTTTTTTTTATTTGACTTAATAAGTGATCAATTTGAATACTAAAATTGTAATATGGTGAACTTATTTTACTTAACTCATTTGCAGCTCTTTATATGTTGGGGACCCTCATTTAAAAGAACCATTGCTATAAAAGCCTCATGGTCTTGAGCAGAAGTATGCCAAATGGATTGAACATTTTTGTTAAAACTATTGTCATGGATTATGACCTCAGGAGTATAAACACATTGTATGTTTTTACTATTTTTTATACTAAGCTTACGTTTTTATAAACTACCAGGTGTAGTTCTTGTAAATACCATTAGTCATTGTTGTAAATAAAACATTTTTTATAGAAATAATCTCATTTTTACTTCTAAAAATCATACTATATCTAAAAGAACACCAAACTATGGTGTCATTATAGAGGACCATGGATTTGTATCCTGTTTTTGGTGAGGTTGTCCTTTTCTAACTCGCAAAACAACTTTTTTTTCCATCCTACATAACTACTACATTAAATGTTCTTGTTGCAGCAACTTGACTAAAATTCATTTTGAAATATTACATTTACTTTATTATGTTCCATATTTTGTCTTTACACATTTCTTTTGCTCGATAATTGCAGATACAATAATTTGAATTGTCAAGAGCCATTCTTTAATAATAGAATAATTACCATTCACAACCTCGGGAAAATGAACCTCTTGGTAGAGAAGATAGGTTAGTTATGCAGTTATTTACGGGTCTTACACATTTAACAATTTTAAATTCCTCTGAAAAGAAAACATCCTCGACGAAGATGTAAAAAAGTTTTTCACTGTAACCCACCAGGATTAACTTTTAATTAAAAAAGTATTTTACTTAAGACTGATGTCTTACTTGGGTTTTCCCCTTTTTAAAGATCTGATTTTGACATCAAAGCAAAACTTATGCCCAGGTTTTGTTGAATTAATCCCGCATTAGAGCTACACAACAGGTTTGGTTGGGTTTAATCAGCAAACAGACATACTGAACTTTGCTTGTAAAAATTAACAGGAATTGAAATTTTGCTAGCTCCAGTTTGAATTAATATTTGGAGTAGAAACTAGAGAAATGGTAGCAAAAACTTATTTAAAACTTTAAAAAATTCAATAATTTACACAAGATACTAATTTTTGCTTTCTATGGCACAGAATTGCCACTGCCGAATAAAAAACAACACAAGACAAAATAAAACAGCCATTTTCAACAGTTTCTTTATTTACAACAAATTGATATTTTTGTAAATCAAAAGACAATCGACAATCATTACAAAAAAAAAATTATACACTACTTCAAAACACAAATCTTCAAAATGATAATATAACCAAGAACAACAAAAATGCAGGATATACAATCTTATTCAAATAGTGATATTTATATTTGTACTCTCCAGCTCGGACATAAAGCAACAAAAATAAGAAAATCGCTCACACTCAACTTTTAATACAAGCAGACACATACACAAGTATTCCACTTTCGAAAATAGTTCCTATTCTTCCGGTGCTCCGGAACATGTACAAAACTCTGGCTCCGTCGCAGTTGAACTGATTGTTTAAGGATAGTTTAGCTGTTTTGAGGCTGAGACCTTGGACAGACATTTATCTGGTTAAAAAGAACCAGGCTTTGTGGTTTCAGTGTGGCAACAATTATTCAGGTGCATGGTTTTGTGAGTAGCAAATGGTCCCTAGAAAGTATTAACTAATACGCTTTTCAATACTTGGATGCGGTTTCATTTCAATTGTAATGAATAACTGGAGGTTTGGCCCAAATGGAAAGGTTCTGTATTTGTGTTAAAGAAATATACATTAAAAAAAATAGTGTAAAATAGTATTGATTTCATTTAATTATAAGTGTAAAGTTACATGCTTAATGTATTTCGTTTTGTTATTTATGCGGTGTAAATTCTATTTAGTCATTTAAATAAGTTTGATTGGACATTATAAAAACAAAACTTTTTGCAAAGTCGCACGTCAAAAAAATTAATGGGACCAACTTCTGATATTTAGCAAAATTGCAAAGCATATACTGTTATATTCAATTATACAAAAAAAGTAATTATTTCATCAGATATACATTCTCATATTCCATTTCTTCCACTCGTCTCTTTGACCATTTACGTTAATTTTATTTGCCAACCAAAAATATTTTTGATTTCGTTTCCATAATCATATTTTCTTATATTCACAGGAAATCAATATTTGACCATTTGGAAACAAGCAATTGAAAATCACAAAGCCTAGTTTTATTATTTACAAAAGAAAAAGAAACTCCAGCTCTTAAATGGAACAGTTAGTTAAAATAGAAGCACAGATCTAGTGTGCAACACTCCTAAAAGAGTTAAATTTTTGGTGATCTTTGGTAACATTTACTTTTTGGAATAGCGAATATTTGTACTAAGTGGTTTTTATTTGATGTTTTGATTGTTAAACTTTTATTTCGTGGAAATGTCACTGAAAAAACAAACAGGTCTACATTTTGTTTACTTAAAAAAAGTTGTTCAATGTCAAATCTTTTCCCTTTACACTTTACATTACAGACCCTGTTGGCTTGGCGATACTATCAGGGCTGTTCGCAGGAGAAAGGTGTGACATTAAGGGGGAATGACTACCGTTCTCCAAACTGAGCTGTCTGTCAATTCAATGGAAAAAAAATTCCTTCCAAGTCTTATTTTCTGCCCTTTATTTCTCTGGCTGCATTGAATATTTTTTCCTCAAGATTTTTTTTTGTATGATAAATGCAGCTGATCTACAGGCTACTTTTTCAAATTGGTTTCAATATTATTTTTAATTTTCAATAATTTTACAACAGAATATTTAAACCAGTTTAAAAAAAGTGGAATTATAGAGCCTCATAAGTAAGCTACATTTATTAGATAAAAAAAATATTGTCCGTAAAAAATATTCAATACAGCTGAAGAAATGTGGCTTAGGAAATCATTTTCCATTGAACTAACACAGAGGCACTTCAGTTAGAAAAAAACAGCAGTCATTCCATTCCCCTTTAAGGATGTTTTTTTAAGTAAATAGTACACAGAATGGTTCATACCAAATCTGTTCCAAAATAGGATCAATCGTGGTACATTAAAAAAAAGATATGGTGAAATAGCTAAAGATAACCTACATGTACAGAGGTCAACCCAAAACCAACATACAAAGTGCCTGATCATCTATCTAAACACATAGAACAATTGTTTTCTACAAAAGGCATATTCACACAATTCATGCTCCAGAAAAAAAACATACAACAAAAACAAACTCCTTAATTGATTATTATTAAGCATCATTAAAATTTACATCTCATACAGCAGTTATCTTTTAATTACATTGACGAATTTGTACTTTGATGTTGGATTATTCCTTGAAAAAAAAAGTTATTGAGAACACAAAATCGACCAATTTTAAGTACTTGGTACTGTCGCCAAAGAGCGATCTTTTTCCTGCTCCAGTAACACCTATCACATGGCTAGAGAGTTGCAACCATAAGCTTTTGCAGCATCGCCACCGTTTATTAACCAACTTTCACAACTTGTGCACCGCATATTTAAATGTTTTTGTAATTAGTTACATACAAAGAAGCACAAAACAATTCTGTTGCTGCAAGAAAGACTGTACCTGCAATTTCGAGTTATTGACATCAATACACACAAAAAGGGATTAGTCTATCTCATTATAACCCAAAATACTTCATAGTTAAATATGCATATTTAATCAATCTTACGAATGGATGTCATACTTAGCAATGATGAAACAAGTTTTCATTTTCTCCAAAACTCAGTTTTCGTATATACAGTCTTTTCTTACAGCAGCAGAAATGTCATACTTAAACACAGATGATTCAGTCTGTTAAGTTCTACTACAAGGCAATATTACAAATCTAATAATAGTTACATTTTTAGAGTTGCATGTCAAAGAATTCAGTTTTTAAAGTATCAGATTTGTCTTTCAAATGTTAGTATTATAACGAAGTATTTGTTGTATATTATGGGATCATCGTTTAACTTTTTTTTTTAATATTTTCAAGTATTATTAGAATAACTCTTACTCCTTTGAATAAAAATTACATGTTAGGAAAGGAAGTTATACTATTTTCTGTTAGAATGAAAATTATATGCTAGTATAAACACAAGTTATACTCTTTTCTGTATGTACTCTAGTATAAATACTTATATAAATCTTTGACTTGTAACTTTTTCGCAAACATTACATTTAAATATTTAAAAAATGCGGTGCCATTATCACATCTATTTTACAGCTGTAAATAATCAATTTTGCCTCATTACACAACCTTACAATACGAATGTTCAACCAACTTTCACACATCACTCATTTGGCGACCTTATTCTTTTTTGGTCAAGAGTGAAAAATTTATTAAAGAATAACCATTACCAAATAAAACTAAGACATTAACAGTAAGGGAAGGGAGTAACGATTAAGCGAGGGGTAGTCACTAACTATTCACGCTTAGGCTTCAAAATCCACCAGTTCAATTTGATATTCTAAATCCACACAGAACAGATTCGTACCAACTCCTAAAAAACACTTCTGCACAGCATTTTAAGTTGAAAAGTACAATTCAACTAAAAGTGAAGAATCCTAAAAAATGTCAAAAACTTTTTCACCCGTTGATTTCGGCAATACCCCTCGCAAAACCCTTAACTCCCCGTCAATAGGGAGCAGTAGATTTATTTTTGTTGTTGTAAACATTACATTTATCAAAAGCAGTCGCATGCATGCAAAACCATTGTATACGGCTTCAGAAACATTCAGCATTGTCTTCATTTCTTCCAGTGGAAAATGTTTTCGGAACAAGTAAACATACTATACAATCTTTGTTCCAAGTGCACTCACGCGAAAGTTCCTTTCTTCTATAAAAATGATACAGGGTCCTGTGGCCAGTGCAATTCCATACTCGTGTGCAATAGAAGAATTCAAATAAAATCTCGATAGTTATTGGAGACTGGCAATATCTGGTAAATATGGTCGTCTCTGGCCTGTTGTAGACAATTTTTGTATTTGTATTGGAATTAATAATAATGGTATTTATTGTTTAATCAAAATAAACTGGCCAAACAAAATAAAATATGGTATATACGATAAATCAAACAATAAACCTACATCCACAATAATATAAAAAAGATGACAGTGGATAGGACATGTATTGAATGCCCCCATCAGACCCAACTCGCATTGCCTTCCCTTGGGCACCTGATGGAAAGAGGAAAAGGGGTTGACCCAAACTAACTTGGCATCAGATGGCGATAAAGGAGAGGAACAGATTTGGATGGCCAAGCTGGGGGATCGCAAGAGATGCAGCACTTGACAGGTGGGGATGGAACTCTATGCTTGTGGCCTCATGCGCCACTTCAGCGATAGGAGACTTAAGTCAAGTAAGTCATTGGGATTAGCATTACTGCATGTCTTGCAATGGGGTGGTCGAGGTGGCTAACACTTGTTACTGTTACCAACTGTCTGCCTTTGGTGACCAGACGTACTGCAATTTGCAGTACAACTTGGTTGGTTATTGAACTATCTAGCTATGAAATTGAAAAAATTGAACGGAGGCTATTTGCACAGTTTTTTCTTAAACAATAACAATGTGAATGTAATGCAATTTCTAAAAGTTAAAGGAGAATTTCACAGTTGAAAAGTTAATCCCTGAAAAAAATCTGATCTGGATAGTCTTTCGAGCTTCAATGAGAGAAGCAACAAGTATTGAGAAGAGAATTATTGAGCAAGTATTGAACAACAAGTATTGAGTTGAGAACAAGTATTTGAGATGCTACAAAACACAGATTCTGTGAAATTGACTTAATCCTTGCCTTGATTAAAGAATGTTTCAACATTTGTTCAACTTAGGTTTTGACGTTCGAGGGTGTTAAGACAAGTTGAATTTTAGTCACACTAGAAGGCTACATGGGACTATTAATTGTAATTTAGAGTCCTAGTCAAGTGACAATTGAGGGGCAAGGAAGAAATGTCCTATAAGACTCCAGTCTCAATCAAGTTAAATGCAACAATATCTTCCTTTAACTTACAATTACACTCGTCCCTCAGACGAGCGTTGGAAAGAACATTCTAAAGAAAATTAGGTTTTGACGTGCGAAGAAGAAATGTTCGATAACTAAGACACCAGTCCCAATCGAATAATATGCAACCATATCTTCCTCAAACAAAGTTACACTTACACAAGTCCCACAGACAAGTGTTTGAAAGAATATGTCGAACAAGAAATGTCTTGTAAGTAAGACATCAGTCCTAAATGATATATTTTTGCAACGAAGTTACAATCACACTCGTCCAACAGACAAATGTAGGAAAGAACATTTGTAAAGAAAAATATGTTTTGGCTTTTGAACAAGAAATGTCTAGTAAGTGAAACACCAGTCCCAAATGATATCTTCTTGAGATGACGTTACAATTACACTAGTCCTGCAGACGAGCGTAGGAATTGCACAGACCTAATTCCCAGGATCCTGGGCGATGAGTTTTGAAGAATGATTTCTACGAAGGAGGCACAGGCTAATAAGAAGTCCCTGGATACCCGGTATGGAGGCCGGATCTGTGCGTTGATGATTGGAAGCTGTGGCTAGAAGGGGGAAGGAACCCCCCCTTGTTTTTGTACTCCCAGTTCGACAACCGTGGACTGGAAACACGGAATAGACTATGTACAACACCAGGGTCCGTACAAAAAGTTCTCTTGCGGAAGAAAAAAATAATAGTCTTTTTAAGTACCCTCCAATGACCAATATTTACGGATTGATTGATACCAGGGATTGGAGTAATGTGTTACTCGTAAGATTTTTTTAGAAAGTAACTGTATCTTAGTTACTTTTAGTGGCAACAAAGTAACAAAAAAAATTACTTTTCAAAGGCAGTCATGCCAATTTTGAAATGCTACTCCTTTAAAATTAAGCTTATGTTTCTATAATCTTGGTTCTATTTGAAAAACGGCAAGATGGTTAAATTGCAATTTTTTTCTTATAACCTGAAATTTGCAGTAGTAACTAATTAATTTTCATTTTAAGTAACTGTAACAATAGCAGTTACTTTTTGAAGGTAACTTTCCAATCCCTGATTGATACTAAACATTATTAACCACTGCAGCATAAGATTTACAGGTAACGATTGTTCTTATGCGGAAATGGTTAAAGGACTTAATAAACTAAATCAAAAGACTGCATACCATAAAGCAGCATTTTTATAATTTTTTAAAGCAATGCATAAAGGAATTTAGTAGCTAATATGACACAATCAACCACTTTTTAATATTGTTGAAAGCATTAAATCAATTTACACATCAACACATTAACTAAAAATAAAACTGAAGAATCCTCACGAAAAATAAGTAGTTTTGCTGTCCATAAAAATAAGTTTTTGGAATAAAGGACTGTACGAACCCTGAAAACGTTCTAATACACGTAAAGCCCTCCGTTAGGAACGGCGCCCGTCGAAATTAGGGAAATGCAAACGTGCTTGTGAACCTTGAGAACGTAAGGCTGGCCTCTCGGCTTCGTTTTAATCTGCCCCAAAGAAAGTAGACCTAAACCTTAAGGGGGAATGGGCTTGCAGGACCGGGGGTCTCCAAACTCAAGTGCCTCAATGTTAATCCAATGGGGAAAAATTATTTTCTTTGCCACATTTCTCCGGCTGTATTGAATATTTTTACAAGCGGATTTTTTTATGTGATAAATGTAGCTGACTTACAGGTCTCTATCTTCCCACTTTTTGAAATTGCTTCGAATATTTTGTGTAAAATAATTTATTGAATATTAAAAAAAATATTCGTACTAATTTCAAAAAGTGGGCAGATAGAGACCTGTAAGTCAGCTACATTTATCACATAAAAAAATCCGCTTGTAAAAATATTCAATACAGCCGGAGAAATGTGGCAAAGAAAATAATTTTTTCTTATTGGATTAACATTGAGGCACTTGAGTTTGGAGATCCCCGGTCCTGCACGCCCATTCCCCCTTAAAGTTTGGCGAGAAACAGAAATTGAAATCACACTAATCGAAAGCGGTTTCACACACGTAATTACCTTAATCAATTTCGATTTGTCACCAAAGTAAAGAGTTTAAAACTACTTTTTAGGGCGCCCTGCATTTGTACCTATCAAATAAACTACACTTAATGCATTTTTTGCAAATAACTTTTTTAGATCAAAAAAATAATTAACAAATAAATAAAAATTATGTTTTGTCATCAAATGTCAGGTCACACTAAAATGCATAATTATAAATCCTATAATATCCCATATTAATCAATTTTAGATTTAAAAAAAAAAAAATAAGTGCAGTTTATTTTTGTTGTACAAGTCAAGCTAATTACAAGAAATAAAAACTCTAATCAGCAATAAAAGATTCGTTAAGACAGCACATTCAGTTTAACTATCCAAATTACACAAACTGAAACATCTGTAAAGAAACCTTAAGGTTTCGAGCACTCAAGAAAAAACTGCATAATTGGATATTCAAGGCAACAGGTGCTTTTAAATATTTACAGATTTTAAAAAAAAAATTAGACCATTCTGTTCTCATTAAAATATTTAATGCTTAAAATTTAAAAAAAAAAGCATTTGTTTAACTTATTTTGTATTCATAAGCCAATTTTTTGGGTTATAATTCCACAAGAAAATTTTAAACCTTTCAGTCCTAGTGATGTCATTTGGCATCATCATGTTTCTGATCATAATTTTTAAAAAAATAATAGGGCTGACATCTATTGGGATTAATAAAAAATATTTTCCAATGGGAAAAAAAGTTGAAGAATCGAATGATGTGCTTTTATCATAAACGGCTATAGACGAGCGGAAAAAAAATTCTTAAATGATGCCTAATAATCAATTGTCATTGGGACTGAAAGGGTTAAACACATTTCAAATTTTTTAAAAAATTAAGTTCTCAAAATTAAACATTTTTGGTAATGCACAACTCACCACAGCAAAGGGGGTAAAGGCATCTGGCACGGGCGAATCTTTTATTTTTGAATAAGCTCATATCAAAAAAGTTCTCAAGATTCCGTAAGCACTGTCTTCTGCAAAAAGTCACTCTCAATGGGCCGTCCGCGTTCCGGAAGGCATATTTGGGACCTTTTGGTGGCAACACCATTAACAGGCACACTTCAGAACGAAATGGGGTTGCCCTTGCGCTCTATCACATACAGCACTCGAAAAAAAAAACTGGGTTGTGTTCGGAAACTGGCAACGTTGACCCAAAAATAAAACTCTACTACCGAGTTTCGTCTTCTTTGTAATTTTTATTTAAAGGCAGTGTTGCCACTGATTAAAAAAGGTTTAACAAATTTTAAATTAATGTATTTAGTGAGAAGTTATAATGCTGAGCCGAATTTGCCCCATTCAAAGGAAGGGAAAATGGAGGAATGTTCTATCCCTTGTTATGCAAAGTGATTTTTTTTTCATTGTTATTCTAAAAACTTAAAATTTTAACTGTTCCTTATGACCTATACAGATGTTTATTAACCAAGTGATAGCTTTTTAGTATAAAAAAAACTTAAGCGATTTTTTACTAGAAACAAAATTAAAGGTTTTTTTTCTGTGTATTTATTTTGGAAAGTTCTATTGTTTTAATTCTACCTGGCTTTGGAAAGACATCCTATAGTACATTTTAAAAAAGATGATACTGATATTTCAGGTCATGTGGTCAGTAGTTGTTTTTAAAAGATTTTTTTTAACGTCACAACTTATTAAAAAGAAACAGCTTACATTGTAAGAGCAAAATAGATGTATGAAAGATTTTTAAAATAGACTTAAAAAACTTAAAGTAGTTCAAATCTAGAAAAAAACTTGATGCATAAATAAATTAATTTTCAAAAGAATTATGTAATACAATTTAACAAAATAAATTGAGAACTGCAATATAAAAAAAATTAAACATTTTGTACCATGAAGTGCTTAGAACACTTAAGAAATGAACATAATAAATTTCAGAAAAAAACTCAAAATATGTCATAATGTTAAAACTTCTATCCTGGTAATTTGAAAATAAAAGCCAGAGTAACTACTTTCCAGAGATTCCATTGATGATATATATTTTTTATTTTCCAGATAAATTTGCATGTTTTCTATGATCTTTTAGAAATTAACTGACTTTTTAAGCAGAGTAGCAACTCTGGCTTTGATATTAAAAAAAAAACATAATAGGAGATGAATAACACAGTTACACATGTTATAGTGATAGAGATTTAAAGTCCATCTCCAAAACAAGTTATTTTTAACTACTTACATGATTTTTTTTTCATAAAGTAATTATAAAAAAATATCAGAAAATAAAATTTCAGCAATTTTAAAAAATTAGAAAAGATAATTAGAGAAAATAGTAAAATACAACTAATATATAAAGTATTCTAATATTAATGGTTTCAACATAGACTTAAGATTCAATGTTGCCCATGGACAGATGAATCCTTCCTTCTTGATCCAAATACATTTTTAAAAAAAAGTTATGCACCAATACATTCTGCCTTTAAAAAGGTCCAAGTACTTTCATGCACACATAAGTATAAGCACCCTCGTATATTACAATGAAAAATATATAAACTATCAGTCAGGTACACACGATCGCAACTTATATCTCATACCAGGGCACACACAAAGTATTAACAGAAAAATATAGCAAATATTTTTAAAAACCAAACATTTATTTTCAGAGTTTACTTGGGTTATGGAATTGTTTGTGTTTCACAAAAGATCTGGCCTGTTGCTAGACTGTTTTCCTTTCTCTCGAATTACTTTTGTTTTGGTTGGTAGATAGGGTTGGTAATCAGGCTTGTGTGCTGACCAAGCACATCAACCTGAATATAGGTCTACCAACCAACTTAAAACAAAAGCAATTCGATAGAAAGGAAAACAAAACAGCAGAGCTATTGCCAGATCCTCCGTGAAATAACCCCATTAATATGGAAAAATAATTCAATTTTAAATAGAAGATTAGAGGATCTTAATTATTCCTAAGTCACAATGCTATTGTATTAAAGTGGGGAAAAATGAAATTGTGATAAATACAAACAGGTTTAATAATTTTACTTGCTTGTTATATGGTGGCTTGTCAAAAAGATAGGATTTAATTTTCAAATACAATTAATGTTATTTTCAACTATTTAATATTAAACATGGTTTTCAGACAGAGTTGGGAGCTTTACAACACTTTGCCGCAAGGTTAGTTTATAAAAATATTTCATTTCATGCTATTTGATTATCCAGTACTTTGTATTCAGGAAACAAATGTTACGTAATACTTGTTATTTTACTTAAGAAGAGTAATTTAAAACAGTTTGTTTAAACACAAAAAGTAATATATTTGCAATAATTTTACATATTATACGCTGTAAAAAAACAGCACAAATATAAATGAAAATAAGCTAAACCTACAAAATTTTACAACTTCCCAATACATGAAAAACACTTATAGAGCTGCTGCTTATTCAAAGTAATTTTGAAAAAGGTTATTTTTTAAACTAAAAAAACCCCACTACTTTCTGTATGATAATATTTCAAGAACATTTGCAATTTTATACAAAACTATTTTAAACCATATACTTTTGTACAAAAAGTTAATGCAGTAAGAGTCCCCCTTAACCGAAAGGTACAGGACCAAAATTGAGCAGCAAAAATAAAAAAATTACTGCATATTTTGAGAAATCCAACTTTGAAAGGACACATTTTTTGTGTATTTATTTATGCGGATACATTTTTTATTTTAAACAAAAGGCTCAGGATTTTTTTTATAAACCGATTTTCGAATTAAAGGGAACTCACTGTAACTTTTTAAAAAAAAAATTAACCTTGGTTCCAAACAATGTATATACAAAGACTTATACGACAATTATTTAAAACAGATTACTTTAAAAATGGATACGATATTAATTTAATATTTGAAAAGTATTGCTTTCAAAATAATATACTTAACAAAGAAGCAAATGAGAACTGAATAGCATCATTGAATTTTCCATCTAATTAAATTCACCAACAAAAAAACCAATAAGACTAATTATTTACTACAAACGAAACACAAGGAAATGTTCTCAAATTTTAATGAACTCAGCAAATAAACCACCGATTATTTTAATAATAATGCTGTGAAGTAATTTAACCAGTTTAAAGGAAAATGTCTACAGAAAAAAGCTTTGTAATTACTTTCTCCTTCAAATTGTTGGCTAAATTATCCCCACCCCACCCTAGACAATATGAAATGAGCAGACGATAAACTATGTTCACCTGAATTTTCGGACTAGCCCATAGTGGAAATTCCACCGCAAACACAACTACGGATTATACGGCAATCAACAAGATAAATCGAAATGCACTGCTATGGTTAAGATAAATGAGTTAGTAATTGGATAAAGAATATTCTAGAGTAATATTACACACCCAACACGCACATATACAAAAAATAAAAAAATCATTGTCACTGAGGGATACGCCTCATTCCTCGAAAGTTTGTCGAACCCTAGTAAATCTACAAACAGTTTATAACAATTCCTTATAAGGAAGCAGGTCCCAAGTATGGAGCTCCATTGGTCACCAAATTGACATTCACAATAGTTAGGGTTTTTTTATAATTTCTTACTATGCACAATGCAATATTTAAATTTTTAATGACAGTTCTTATTACTTTAAGTTTAAAATAAAAACTAAAAAAGTGTGAACAGGTAAGAATAACTTGGCTAAGTTCAATAACATAATAAGTTAAACTAGCCTTTTATAGTTTAAAGCCATTAGAGAAAAAAAAAACTAGCAAATAAGGGGAAATTGGTAGGTTGCTAAAACAAACAAGAGAAACTGCAACTCAAACCATTACATCCAGTCCATAATGCATTTTCATAAAATACAGTTCCCAAAAAAATAATTTAAATAACAAATTTGAATAATTAATTTCATCTCTATCTTGGCAGCTCTAATGAATTTTTCCCACCCCTACCCAAAAAATAAATTTATAAAATAATTCCAAACACAGTTTTGGAACATTTTGAAACCCTAAACAAAAACTTTTGTTCTGAATGAAAACACAAAACTTCTCCGTTCATAAGTCTTTTCCCAAGAGCATCACTATGTAAATATCAATTTGGGAATGCCATGGACAAACTCTGATCCACTCTCTTAAAAGATTATGCGGACAACTCCCGATCCACCTCTTTTGAGGATGTTGTGGACAACTCCCGATCCACCCGTCACAGTATCAGCAGCAGCAACAGTGGTGGATAATCACTGCAGCATGGTGTTCTGTGGGACGTCTCCATTGGATAGGGCTCCGCAGGTCTTGCAGAGGGGGTCGAATGCGGAACGCTGGGATGGCAGGAGAACAAAGTGGTGCATGCTGGGTTTGCTCAGTTCCTGGTGCTGGTACTCGCAGCTCCTGGGGAAAAGAATCACAGGTTGATTTCAAATTGAAGAGATCTTGTAATCAAGGTTCCCACTAAAAATGCAGTGTATTTTAAAGGGGATGTCAGGTCAAATATTTTTTTAAAGGCTTTATATAGATTAGGGGCATCATTCAAAGCCAGCGGATAGATAATATTCTGATTTATAATGGGAAGAGTTTCACATTTTGGGTACTAACAGTTCCAGACGGTATTGTTTTTTAAGTTTGGTACTGCTGTAATTACATTAGTTGTGGTTAATAAATAGCTGTCAACATTATATAATAGCAAAATAAAAGAATATTTCAACTTTGGCATTTGACTGTTGCAAATTGAAGAGTTTTATGTATTAAGGTTACCACTCAAAACTTTCAGCAATATTTAGAAGGGTCTCAGAGACATTTTTTTTTAACTAAGCCTTATACGGATTATGGACATCATTCCAAACAAACATATATAGAGTCACTTTCATGCACAATGGGCATGTTTCAGATCTTGAGAAGTAACAGAAATGCTGAATGAAAACCAATTCTTTCAAGAGACTGAATTAGTTAATCAATGCCATGTGGGAACAGAACACCAATTAAAGCACTTATTGCCTGAAAGCTGGATGGATCTACATCATCCGAAACAAGCCAATTGGCTTTAAATCCACATATTGGCTACATTATAAAATTAAGTTTTTTTAGGTGAAACTACAATAGTGTTTTACCCTTTATAAACAAATACATAAAAAAATAGAAGTATAACTTTAAGGTCCTTTATGTAAAGGGCATTTAAATGGTTTAAAAGGAGAATAAAGATTTTTCAGGAACCCCAAAATCAAAATATATTTACAAATTTAAGGGCTTTAGGAGTTTATGAGAATCTCTTGTTTGATTGATGCAATGGCTTTATTTAATGGCTCGAAACCATATCCATAAAGAATACAATGAATTCAGTCGTGGCTCACCTTGTTTCTTCTGCTATTTTGACCTTTTCGCAGCCATCAGGAGGTTCTCTGGCTAAAAATTTGTTAATATGTGGACTGGTGGCCAATTTGTGTGTGCCTTCTACGTCAGGAGAGCCACTTCCTTTACTGCCTTCTGAAAAGAACACAGAAAAGTTTAATGTAATCTCAATATATGTATATAATATTTCTCAAGAATTCATACCTACACTGCCATGGGCATGTAAACTACAGTAACCAAACCACCACTATGATTTGGACCATATTTGCCCTGCAATAATCAGTCATTTAGTATACTTTCTATAAACTTTTCAGTTTATCATAACCTATAAAGTTCTCACAGTCTATAAAGATAAAACCTACGAAGTATAACTTAAAATATACATTCTAAATATCTTTACTAGCAGAGTCCTTGAGCATTAAATAACATCTACAGAGAAAATGGAAAACCAGAAAACTTTATTCAAACCCCATTATTCTTTTTCTACAAAAAAAAAAAAAATACAACTTCAACACTTTCTTGGAGTTACAGAGTTCTCTTAACAATGGTCCAAATCAGTAGAGTCTAGATACTGCAGTTAACCTGTCCAAAACAGTACACTTCAGTGTATAAGATATCTTTTTTAAAAATCACATTCCACCCTATTTTGCATCTAACCAGCTACCTTTCTACGAAGTGGGAGAAAATTGTGACTTGGGCGGAAAATCATAGCCTACAGGAGGCAAATCTTTAAATCCGGCCCTGATATAGGTATCCTAAAATTGTGATACACTGGCGATTCTGTAAGCACACTTCTAAAGCTATCTTAAAATCGCCCAGTAGAGCACTGTACAATCTAATGCTTATGATGGTTTTTTTTAAAAGCTGTTTTTCAATTATTTAAAAAATTGCTTCCAGATAATGTGCATTTGCTCCTAGTTTCTTAAGTTGGTAGCATACATTCCCCCTTGCTGTTGCAGGTGCTACGTTGTTGAGCTGTACTTATCCTCCTTGTCCGCCAGAATCAAACAAGGTCCACAAGTTCGTTGACTAGGTAGCTGAAGACTAGAAAAGAATTGCAATACAGAGAGTACCATGCATTCTAGAAGGTGTTCAGGAGATGATTTTGGCATTTGGTGTAGGTGGCGAAGTTCTTTCTGTGTCCTTGTTGAAAGTGAGGCACTTGATGGGACCGCTGTCAAGTCTTGAAAGTATAGTAAAGGCAAGTCTGTCACACGGGACGTCAAAGTACAAGTCCAGTTTTGAGCCTATGTACTAAATATAGGTGGGGGGGGGTGTTTTCCACTCCAAGATTTCATTTTTCGCAAGAGTATAGATATATATTGACCCAGAATTTCTTTATCAAATTTCTAACACTGACCATGACATACCCTAGCAACAAAAACAACCGACCCGACGGCACAATGGTTAGTGTGCAAGGCCTTTGGAACTGCTGGGTTCGGGCTTGAATCGCGGTAAGGCATGGATGTATGTGATTGTCAATAAATGTTTGTTTGTACCGTCCCTTTTTGTGTGTCTCTTGTGACTGTCTCTTCTGGCGAGCGGGGCAACGAGCTATTAAGCCTATGCTCTTCCCTTCGAGAGGGCGCACTCACTGTCATTGTCAACAAAAACAACCAAGCCACTGTACCTGTGCTGGATGGCCTGGACAGTGCGTCCATGGGCAGGAGGGGTGCGAGAGGGGGGGACCCGGAGCTGGTGGAGCTGTTGCTGGAGCTGCGGTCCAGCGGGGTCTGCGTGTCCACGCTCTGGTGGGGGGCTGGCGCACGGTGCCCCTCCGGCGTGGGGGCCAGGGGCTGGAAGAGAAGATGGGGGCAGGGTTAGATAGGTGGGTGCAATAGATGAAAGGGTATACAGTATAATACGGTTATGAAAGGGTATACAGTTGTATAATACAGTTATGAAAGGGTAATACAGTATAATACGGTTATGAAAGGGTATACAGTATAATAAGGTTATGAAAGGGTAATACAGTATAACCTGGTTTTGAAAGGGAATACAGTATACCCTGGTTATGATAGGACATACAGGACACACTGGTTATGATAGGACATACAGTATACCCCAGTTATGAAAGGGCATACAGTATAATACAGTTATGAAAGGGTATACAGTATAATAAGGTTATGAAAGGGTATACAGTATAATAAGGTTATGAAAGGGTATACAGTTGTATAATACAGTTATGAAAGGGTAATACAGTATAACCTGGTTTTGAAAGGGAATACAGTATACCCTGGTTATGATAGGACATACAGTACACACTGATTATGATAGGACATACAGTATACCCCAGTTATGAAAGGGCATACAGTATAATACGGTTATGAAAGGGTATACAGTATAATAAGGTTATGAAAGGGTATACAGTTGTATAATACAGTTATGAAAGGGTAATACAGTATAACCTGGTTTTGAAAGGGAATATATACGGTATAACCCAGTTAATGAAAGGGCATACAGTATAACCCGGTTATGAAAGGGTACACAGTACAACCCGGTTATGAAAGGGTACACAGTACAACCCGGTTATGAAAGGGTACACAGTACAACCCAGTAATGAAAGGGTATACAGTATAATCTGGTTATGAAAGGGTATACAGTAGAACCCAGTAATGAAAGGGTATACAGTATAACACAGTCATGATAGGATATATGATATAACCTGGTCATGAAAGGGCATACAGCATAACCTGTTTATGAAAAATTATCCAGTATAATCCGTTTATGAAAGGGTATACGGTTTTACAAAGTTATGAAAGGGTATATGGTATAACTTGGTTATGAAAGGGAATAAGGTGTATCCCGGTTATGAAAGGGTACACAGTACAACCTGGTTATGAAAGGGTACACAGTAGAACCCAGTAATGAAAGGGTATACAGTATAATCTGGTTATGGAAGGGTACACTGTATAACCCAGTAATGAAAGGGTATACAGTATAGTATAACCCAGTTATGAAAGGGTATACAGTATAACCCGGTTATGAAAGGGTACACAGTACAACCCGGTTATGAAAGGGTATACAGTACAACCTGGTTATGAAAGGCTATATAGTAAAACCTGGTTATAAAAAGGTACACAGTATGACCTGGTTATGAAAGGGTACGCAGTATAATCGGTCATGAAAGTGTATATACAGTATAACCCGGTTATCAGGGATGATGGTGCTTGAACAAAAATTCTGAAATCCAAACAAAATGCTTGGTTTGGGGAACCAAAAAAGCTTAACTAAGTGTGACCAATAAAATTAAGATTTTAACAATTATCACGACATAACAAATGTTAATATAATAATTATATAATACTATGTTACTAAATGTGCTTTTTAATTTCTTTATAAATACTTTAAAAGTAAATTTACTTTTATTTATGTTATTTTGGGGGGAAGAGGGTCATCTTCATCAGTTTTGTCCATGTGTGTGTGTGAATATGTTTTGCTGTTCATTTGGTGTACTACCATTAAGTAGTTTGGCAGTTAAATAAGGCCGAAAATTCAGGCATCAGGTTTTGCAAAAAAAATATCTTGACTGCCTCTTTGGGATGGAAATCCCCAACATTTGGTCTTTCAACGCATATCTTCATTAACATGGTTCATACATTTTTTTACGAAAACAAAATTCAAGCACTTTTCCAGAAAAATTCAAGGACTAGAAATTTATTAGCAACATAAAATCTAAATATATAAAGCGTGCATAAGCCGACACTCCATTTTTTAAAAAACTAAAATTTGTCTACAATCAGAAACCTCAGTATAGGCCAAAGTAGAAAAAAAGTGCAAACGTAAACAAAAAGGATTTCAACTTTCAAGCTGTTCTTGTGATCATGACTCACATACACTTGCTCAGAAAAAATATTGTGGTTGTTCACAGGCCAGATCCGGAGCTACAAAATATACTGACCTGACATCAGTTATGCAGTAAATATTCTTAGCCAATTTCAAAGTAATCCGGGGCTTGTACATTGGCACGGTCTTCTAAATTTATTGGGATATGTTTACAATACTCAAAACTTAAAACTGAAACTATTTTGTAATGAACCCCAAATAATTTCTTATTCAGACGCAGATTTCGCTTCTAACCGAGACGACAGAATCTCGATGGGTGGTCAAATTGTGTGTTTAAGTAAATCCCCCATCTCATGGAGAACTTTCAAACAAAAGTGTATCTGTCTGTCAACTATGGAAAGCGAATTTGTCTCTATGACTGAAACATCTAAAGAACTAATCTGGTTTGACAATATTTTAAATGAATGTATATCAAAACAACTTATCAATAGTGATTTATTAAAACCAATTATGTTTGTAGATAATCAAGCCGCAATAAACTTTGTAAAATCTCCAATTGAAAATGCAAAATCTAAACATATAGATGTAAAATTACTTTTTATTAGAGATTTAGTATTTAAGGATATGTTTCAAGTCTTGTATGTAAGAAGTAAAGAGAACCTAGCTGATATATTTACAAAGCCTATGACGCGTCTAGAATTAAAATATTTCATTGATAAACTTTTTGAGATTAAATAAATTTTATTGTTTATTTTTACCAAGTCAAAATTCTAAAGTTATTTTTGAGGATATGATAAATATTAAGATATAGGATCTGATACTGCACTTTGTTTCAGGGTTCCTTCGTGAAGCTGAAAGTCTAATTCTTATGTGATAAAGTATCAGACCTTTTGTGAACTCATCTTCTGAAATGTCGAACGGACCTGCCACGGATTTTGGACTTTGAAACCACGGACTTTGAATTACGGACAACTTTGGAACCACGGACTTCTGATTGGACAATGGATATAGGAATATTCTACGAACACTGGAAGCACGGATTAAGTTCTTTTTATTTCTTCTAATAAACTTTGTTAAATATTTAGGAATTTTTGAAGTTTATTTTATTTGGAACTCCTAGTACTTTTGTAGATGTACCAGGAAGATAACTGTTTAAATTTAAGGTTTAGTACTTTCTAGGTGAATTCATGGCTTTGCTTATGATACAAGATTTTCAAGATAATGGTATAAATGCATTTTGTAAATAGTAAGAATGGGAAGCGCTAGGGTAATTTTTGAATGTATTTTTAATTAGTAGTGTGATCTTGAATCGATGTGTCATATTAAGCATGCTGTGAGAAATTTGAAGCCTTGTTAAGTATTTTGTTACTTTTCATTTGTATATTATCATCTTTTGAGCATGCATGCTCCTCCACCTGTTCAATTTGTTCTAGTTTTTCGACTTGGATTTTTAGATTGTTAAACTGTGATATTTTTAGAATTCAAATATAGTTGTAAATTGCTCAACTAGTTGGTTGTGGTCAGTTTAATTTTTAAGTTTTTCTGAACTGAAAATCGTTCATTTAGGATCTCGTTGAAACAGAATTTTTAGTCGCAGATGAGTAGAGGAGGGGCATTGTTGGCCATAACAAAAATGTCTACTCATCGTGCGGTAACGAGATCAAAAACATCAACAAAGATTTCGATTTGTTTACAATTTTAAGAGTTGAGTTGTTCACGAAACGATGTACGGTTGACTTACTAATTTACATATGTTTTAGTTTTGTGAAGTAATTTATCTGAACTGAACTGAAGTAATTGAAGTTGGATAGATTTAAATAGTCAACACATCGTGGACTTTGCACTCTTTTCTCTTTTTGAATTCTTTGATGTTCCAACATGTAGTGATTCCAATTAAAGTTTAAGTCGGTGTCTCGTGCCTCCTGGACGACTGCGTTTGTAGCAGTCAGTCGGGTGTCTTACGACATAAAAGATGAGTAACTAATTACTTTTAATTGTTGTTGTTTATTTTAACTGACCACTTCTAACCATTCTTGTGCAATGTTTTGTTGATTGAAATGTTGTTTATTTATGAAATATAAGATGAAATAAATAGTAACTGTTTTACTTTTAAAAACTTGTTTTTCTTTCCTCTGCTGGATGCATGTAATTTTTAGTTGAACTTTTAAAATGTAACATTCCGATCATGCAGAGCCACAGAGCTGTCAATCACTCAGATGCAATATGACGTAATCGGCAGATTTCGCACAAAATTACTAGGCAGCAAAATATGTATATCAGGAAGCATTATTGGACTACACATTTTTGGTAACTGTAAATGATCATTTCTAATGGGGGATAGCACTAGTCGTTGATCGATATTTGAAACATCTTAATGTAATATAATCTTAATACATCTTCAAATTTTAATTAATAATGTAATCTTTATTAATAAAATCCATTATTTAATTAAATAGTTATTTATCAAAATTTAAGCTTAATTTTTATCAATATACACCTTCTTATGGATTGCACTGGCTGGCCGAGATTTGAAGACATCTTAGTGTGATCTAATCTAAATTCATCTTCCCATTTTGATGGAAAAATTTATCTTCCTTATTAGAAACTACTTTGACTTTTTTAAAAATAACTTTAAGGTTATAAACAAGATAGATATTCGAAAAAATGTTTAATAAAATTATAAGAAGTTTTCAAATTGAGGGACAAAACACAAATTCTTATAAACAAGTTACTGCAACAGGTTTAACTGCAGTAATATTCATGAGGTAAAAACAACAACCAAAAAGACAGAATTTAATTGACAGCTTACTCTATCATTGTCATCTCCCTCAGCAGTAGAAATTTCTCTCAAAACTATTCGTTCTATTTCCTAAGGAACAAATTAAATTAAGCTATTACTGAAATAAGGTATATACACATATAAATGCAACAATAAATTCCTAAAATTTTATAAGTGTCTACATTTTTTCGGTCTAGAGATCAAGTTAACTTATTACAATTAGAATCTGCAAAAATATGCAAGAGTAAGATCCCCGGAAGGTTTTCCATATTCTTAAAATGATAAAATTTCAAGACTGTGAAACCCAACAGAAGTAAAAGAAAGAAAAAACAATGCTTTTTGATTACAAATGCCAATAAAAATTAGAATTTACAATCTTGTTTAACATTAAAGACTGATAACATATATCAGATACTGTAACAGGGTGGCTACAGAATCTGCGAAAACAAATTCCCTGACTTTTCCCTGATTTTCCAGGCTAAATGTAAAAAATTTCCCTGATTAGCGGCAATGAGCTATATTAGCGTGCTGGTTTCCGCCTGGTATTAGTAAAACTACTTTATAGTATATTTAACATTAAAAAAAGTTTTTAAAAAAAAGAAATTTAATTAATAAATAGACAATGAGCTTTTTAAAACAAATCTATGAAAAAAGCAAGCGTTAAAGCCCATATAATATTTTTTTTAAAGTTCTGATAAGACTTATTAAGATTATCAAGCTATGATATAAAAATAAAGTCTTATTAGGTGTTCGATGTCATCGATGGATTTAAAAAAAATTAATAAGCAGCAAAATAAGTTCAATGAGGAGGCATTGTTGGATTGCACTAGAAGTTAGTTGGCCAATATTTGAGAAGATCTCAATGCAATTAAAATCTTAATTAATCTTCAATTTTTATGAGATTTCTCATATAATAAATTATCTTAATTATCATTTAAACTTGTTTTTTAATGAAATTTAAGCTTAATTTTTATTGTTATGGGCCGAGAATGATGAAGTTGAATATCATTACACTGGAGCTTGGGGACGAGCAAGGCAGTTAAAAAGCCCCCCCCCCCCCCCATCAGGATTAAACTCCTTTCATCACTTCTTTTACCGGTTAAAATGGCACTTTCGGAAATTTTCCCTGATTTTTCAGAAAAATCACCAATTTCCCTGACTTTTCCCTGATTTTTCCAGATTGATTAAATTCCCTGACTTTTCCATGATTCCCTGATTTCCCTGATCCTGTAGCCACCCTGTGTAACAATGAGTGAGAGTAATAGTGAATTATAATACATAAAAGCATAAAACATACAATGAAACCTCCTATATATCCAGAATATTAGGAGGAAGAGTTTTTTAAACTTGAGTTTAATAACAAGGTAAACAAATACTCAGTTTTAAAAGAATCGATCATAGATAATAGAAGAGTTTAGTGAAGAACATGCTAAGTGACAAAAAGGTAAGTTTTTTCATTTGCACTTAAAGGTAAAAATTAGCGGTCGCCACTCGCCACGTGGCGATTTAAATGTCAATATAGGCGATTAAAAAAATTGCCATAGGTCGCCACTTCAATCGCCACCCTCCTGCTGCGCTATCTTATCTCTTTCAGTCAAATTTATGTTGAAAATGTTACGAGTTTCGCTATGTTTTGATCGCCGGAGTTTCGCGATGTTACGATCGCCGGAGTTTCGCGATGTTACGATCGCCGGAGTTTCGCGATGTTACGATCGCCGGAGTTTCGCGATGTTACGATCGCCGGAGTTTCGCGATGTTACGATCGCCGGAGTTTCGCGATAGTAGGAACGTCGGAATTTCGCGATGTTACGATCGCCGGAGTTTCGCGATGTTACGATCGCCGGAGTTTCGCGATGTTACGATCGCCGGAGTTTCGCGATGTTACGATCGCCGGAGTTTCGGGATAGTAGGAACGTCGGAATTTCGCGATGTTACGATCGCCGCAGCTTCGGGACAGGAGGAACTTCGGAATTTCACGATGTTACGATCGCCGGAATTTCGGGATAAAAGGAAGGTTGGAGTTTCGGGATAATAGGAATGTCGGAATTTCGGATAGTGGGATCACCGGAGTTTCGCGATAGTAGGATCGTCTTATTTTCACGATGTTTCCAGATTTCAACTAAAGATGTGTGAAGAATATTATTTAATCCAGAAAATTAATATTTCATAAAAAATATACATGTTATTTTAATTTGGAGCAAACAGTTTAATTTGACGTTAACATTCAGAATAAATTTCATTGGAATAAATTTAATTGCTGCTTATTACATATATGACAAGTTAGATTATATTTTACTTATTTAAATTGTTCTTATATTTTATCTAGTTAGGAATTATATAGTTAAGCATTTTATCTTGTTGTTAACATCTTATTTTGGTTACAAAAGTTAACTGTTTTATTATTATAAAAATCCATCGTTCGTAAATTGAAATATTTTTTCTATCGTAATTTCTACAAGGAAAAAAGTTAGTTTGTTTTTTCTTCAGCTTGTACCATGTCTATATTTTAAAGTTACCTTGATTTCCTTTAATGATTTGAACTGACTCACAACGACACATTGGTTAATAAAAGTTTGTTTTTATAAATTCATACTTATTTAAATTTTATAGAAAAAAATTCGCTGGTGGGTGGCCATTAACTAAAGAAAAGTGGCCTTTAAAAAATTGAGGCTACCGGCCACTGGCTATTAACCAAAATTGCTAATTTTTACCTTTATTTGCACTTACATACATTAAAAACGGTATTTGCGAACAGTTAAAAAAAACCTTCAAGTTTGTGATAAATGGGAGCCTGTCCACCCGTTTATGATTTTAAAGAATTTAAAAAAGGCCTTTACATAATAATAATAGCCCACCCGGTGGCGCAATGGTTAGGGTGCTAGCCTTTGGAGCTGCTGGGTTCAGGTTCGAATCTCGGTAAGGCATGGATGTTTTGTTTGTCAATAAATGTTGTTATTTGTCTATGTTTCTGTCGTCCTCCTTTGAGCGTCTCTCGTGACTGTCTCTTCTGTCGAGCAGGGTAACAAGCTATAAAGCCTAAGGATAGTATAATATGTTCATTGATGTCACTGAACATGGTCTTCCACTAATTTAGCTTTTACTGCAAAGGGTACTGTACCTGATTGAGCCCCTCTACGCTGCTCCTCATACGCGGTATGAGCTTGGGTATGTCCGGTATGGGGATGGGGTGCGCCCGAGGGGGAGGGGCGAAGGAGGGGACGGAAGGGGGGGAAGTACTGCCCCCGGACGAAGGAGGGTGGGGGCGGCCCCCCACTGGCCCCCTCTGCAGACGCTGCCGGATGTACTGGAAAGCAAGCACATAGTTTTAATGAAAAGTAGTATTACAAAATATCATACTGAATACATATACAGTACCCAGGTAGCACAACAATGTTGGCCGACATTCTACCGACATCGTTCAACATTGCGAAGGTCGTGGAATGTTGAACGTTGTAATCACGACATCTGTCAATATTGCGCAGATATTGTATTTTTTTAAAAATTATTATGACTTTATATTCGTTTTATTTTGATATTGTTAGAATGAAACAATAATGCGGACAAGTTTTAGTCAGTATTTTTAAAAAATATCAAATTTTGAAAATATTCGAATATTGTGGGGACATTCTGGCGACATTGTGGAAACAACGTCGATAAAACAACATTGGCCGATATTGATCGATGTTTACTAGGTATAGAAGTATTGCAATCGAGTGCTTTAGGGATGTGAGGTTTTTTAAAAACCTGACGTCACGTCTGTGACGTCACGAAGCAAAACAATATGGCGGTGATTCGAAGACAAGCAGTGTAGAATAATAAGGTTAGTTTCTTTAAAAATGTATTAAATTACAGTTAATCCTATTTTTAATTTGTAGAAAATCGATATTCATAGGTTCTTCTTTCGATGTAGTATTTTAATGATCATAAATGTTGTTGTTTTTCTTAGTCAATTTACTGTGAAGGCACGGACTAGTCTTAAGTAAACAACCTGTAAACTTTTCTAAATCTATGGTATAAACCACAAATCTTTATGAATAACCACAGAGCAAAACCGAAGATTTCTCTTACTATGTGGCAAAAGATTTTCTTAAATTTGCATATCAAATCTTGATGTGGGTTTAATCATAAAATATAATCAGTTGTTTACTTAGAATTATAAGTTGTGTGTTTACAAACAGATCATTGATAGTATTCATTGATTTACATATTAATGTTAAAAGCAAATCAGGTCAAAGCAAGTATTATTAATTTATAGTATGTAGTAAGTATTGAATTGAGCAGTTGCTCTCTCCTAAATTTTGACACAAGTTGTCAGCATATGAAGTTGTTGCTGTTCTGTTGTAAAAAAGAGTTGCAGTTGTTCTATTGTAAAAAAGAATTCCCTGTCATTTCTCAAGTTTAACTCATTCAATCGTGTTGCCTCATTTTAGTGCATTGACATATAAATAATCGAACACCATATTTTTTTATACAACCGATGCAGTTTTTTCATTTTTAGTAAGTATTAACATACTAATTTTCTATAGTTATCAGTACCAACTTTTGAGGTAAAATCCTAGTATCTGGCCTGACCACAAATTTAAAAAATTTTGTGAGTTGTTAAAGAACAATGAATAAATAACTTTTTCTAGAAATTGTTGCTTGCATTCAGAAGCTGATCGAGACCAGTTTTACAGTTACCAAAGGAATCTCAAGCAAAGAGCTATCAGAAAATATGATTTTCGAAATTAAGCTTCTAACTTTTAAGTTTTCCAGTGTTTAATTTATAAGTGTTTAATACCTATATTCTAGAATTTCTATGCAGTTGAAGTTTCTTTGTATAAACTAATAAATGCCTCATCTTTCCAGCTGCTGAGTCATCTCTCAAGGAGCGAGGAACTATGGATCGACTGTGTGACCTACCTGCACACTTGGAAGTCCTGCACTTTGAGCTGACATCTAAGGAGCTCCTCCTCGTAAGATTTTTCAATCCTTATGAACCAATTTCTCACTAAGTTAACTTTGGGGGTTGATGGCTACTTTTTTAAACAATCATTGCATTTTTGCAACCAGGGTTTGATTTATCGCATCATCGATAAATAATTGAACATTTAATCTTTTTTTATACGACCAATGCAGTTTTTTTTATTCTAAGTAAATGTTGATATACTAATATTCTTTACTTATCAGAACCAACTTTTGAGGAAGGGACAAATTACAAAATGTTAAAAGGCAATAAATTTTTCTAGCAAGCGTGTAAACTAAACAAAAGAAGGGGGTGTTAAACTTGCATTGCATGCATACTGAAGCTGATCGTGACCTGAGTTTTACTGTTACCGAAACAATCTCAAGCAAAGAGCGTTCAGAAAACGAGATTTTCGAGATAATGCCAAGCTTGAAAAGTTGACGGGCCAGCAATTAGAATTAACCCTACTTTAGAATCGTTCAATAGTATATAATATTCGATATAAATAGATGTAATTTATTGTTAACTGTTGTTTGCTGTTAACTGCTAACATAGTTTCTGGAAATTAGATGAAATTATGTGGCAGAAAACACAATTGAAAATGCGTTTTTTTTATGCCGATACTAAATATCCGTCTTCTTTCCAGGTACTGAGTTATCTTTAATGTCATGCCCTCTTAAAAGTAAATATTTACATACTAATTTTCTTAATATATTCCTATCGACTTATGATACATTTACAATGCAACAAGTTGAATGCTGCTCTACTTTACATAACGGTTTCTTATAACCATTACTCACTCAAAGACACCAGTTAAGTAGTTAATACAGTGGATGAAAGTTAAGGAATAAATCAATATAGTGTAAAATAGCCTAATTTTTATATTTCATACATTGATACACAACAACTTTTAAATTCTGTGTTAAAGATCTGTAAGTGTTTAAGGGGATTCCCCGTCCTACCTCGATCGGGCTGGCTAATGCTAAGTCTATGCGGAAAAAATGGTTTTGTTAAAAAAAAAAGCAAAGAAATTAAAGGAATATTTTGATGCATTTTTTTTTTTAAATTCATAAAACTAAAATAAAGGTGTGCTTTTAGAGGTTATTTTTTAAAACGCTAATTTACTTTTTTTTAATCTAAATTTTTTTCGATTAAAAAAAAGTAAATAACGTTTAAAAAAAAAACCTCTAAAAGCACAACTTTATTGGAGTTTTATGAATTTAAAGAAAAGAAACGCATCAAAATATTCCTATAATTTATTTTATTTGCTTTTTTTGGAACAAAAACCATTTTTTTTTGTGAAATTATGTCTTTGTCAGTATTCAAAGTATAATAATATTGCTTCTAAATACAAGTAAATTGTTCTGAAAAAATAATTATAGTTCAAGAGGGTAATTTAAAAATATATATAGTATTTTTCTAGTCATTCTTTTCAAATTTAGAATTTTGTTGTTGGTTTTTGCCGTAAGGCAAAATTTTCAAAAATTGAAATTATTTAAATTCCAATGCAGTTAAAAAAAATCAGTATTTTTCCCATAATGTATGAGTATTAAAGATACAGATGAGTATTAAAGATACAAGATATTTTTCGGGATAAAAAAAATCATGCATTGAGGGTTAATAAAAAACATAGCTCTATAGTTGATGTTAAACTAATTAAACCAAAGATAATATAATTACAATTTTTTAAATTGAAAGGTTATACTGTATCGATATTTTTCTAATAGGAAATTTTTTTCCTCATAATTTAAACAATTTAACGGAATATTTGTTACATTTAATTATTAATGCCCCTATATGCATACTTTTCTTCGAAAACTTGCTAACTTTTCCAATGTTAATTCTATAAATGTGTTTGATAGGATATGAGATTTCCTTGAAAATATACTTCAGCAAACACAATTTAATTATTTTGTGTCTGAAAGGTTCTTTGTATACACTAAAAATCTTTTCTTTCCAGGTACTGAATTACTGAACTACTATCGGTTTGTCTTCAGAATCTTTGTGGGCTTAACTTCCAGGTGGCTTTACTTCCTCCCCCCTCTACTTGGAATGGTGGTGGTTCCAACAAGAATTAATGCCTGGGGAATCTTTGCCCTCATTTCATCATTTACAGCAGAGACTGTTTAATTATAATTTTGAATGATTTTTTTTGTAAAAGTCTAAGTATATTCAATAAAGAAAAATTATCTTTTAGTCCTGTATGTTCGGTTTCAATAAATTTCCATCTGACAATTACAGAATTTAATGTGTGTGTGGTTGTTGTTTTTACAAATGTTTACGAGAGAGAAGAGAAACTGTCGTGTTATGTTTTAATTATTAAAATCTATTTTATAAATATATATTGTAACTTACGGTAAAAAAATATAGGCACTTTACAAACAGAAATTATTTTTTTAAATCTGTTTTGTAAATACCTATTGTAACTTATGGCAAAAAAAATTAACATTCTACAAAAGTTAGTACAATTTAGCATTGTCTTAAATGATTTTTAAAACAAAGTATTCAATAATCTGTTCTTGAACTTTAAAAATTAAATGTTTAGTAATTAAAAATTGATTTTTACAATTTTCAGTATGTTTATCATATTATTAAATTGTTTTATCTTTATAATTTTCTAATATTCTTTCTACAACTTAAATAACTTACTATATAAGCTATAAAAAAAGTTGCACAAATGATATAATTTCTTTAAAATATCAAATAATAATTTTGTGTGCATATTATTTTTATTGCAGTAATATCTATATATTACTATTCACATTAAAAATTATATAAGCAAAATTATATTCTTTGTGCTACTTATTATAACTTTCAGTGTAAGTTATTCAAATGTTTTAAAAAGAATATTAGAAAACAATAAAGATAAAGAAATTCAGCAAAATTCACTAGGGGGGATCAATTTTCATATCAAAATTTGATATAGTACAACATTGAGAATAATATTGTCCAATGTCATAAATCGACGTCGTGGCAATATTCCCGAGGGGGTCCATTTTTACATTGGCCAATATTGCAATCAATATTGTACCATGTCATGAATCGACGTTGTGGCAATATTCCCAAGACAGTCCATTTTTACATTGTACAATATTGCAAACAATATTGTACAATGTTTTTTTTCAACATTGGCCAATATTTCTGTGCTACCTGGGTACAGTCCCAATTATCCGATTTTTCGCTTTAATTGAGCTTTTAAATATTTCTAAGATTTTTCCTACGACTACCGAAAAAATTCTGAATAGAACACAATCTCACAAACCCTCAGGAAAAAGAAATCCAACAATATCCCCCTTACCCCATGCTTCTGACTAAGAGCTATCGAAAGTGCTATTGAATAGATAGAACAAAACAAGAAGAAGCGACACCAGCCATCCTGTTATCCTTTAAAAAAAGGGCGATACATTGCTGCCGAGTAACGCAGAAATAACATAAAACAAAAAACAATTAAGGACTTTTTTTAAGTGAAAGAACTCTTTAAATGTCATATAATATGCATACGAATTGCATGTGGTGTCTCTATATAACATTTGTATTAGTTAAAATATACATTTAGACGCACACAATTGTTTTATTTACAATTTTTGCTTTAACAGAGTTAGTCTCGGACCACATTAACTTGGATAATCAAGGTTCTACTGTACTACTGAAAACAAGTATGTAGTTTTAAATAAAGTAGTAAAGAAAATATTATGCTAGACAGTATTATACTAGATATCAAAACAACAGACCCAACGTGCAACTGGAGGCCGTCTCAGTGTTGTAGTTGTTACTGTGTTCGCTTCGTAACCCCAAGATTAAGGGTTCGAGTAACGGATTAAGGAGCAAATTTTCTTTATGGGAAAATCATGGGTACCCATTTTATGCATGATTATGTGCCATGCAAAAGATCATTAGAGTACCCATTTGGGATGGGTATTTTTGGTATATATTTTACATCTAAAGAAAACCAGATTTTAATCGAAGCAAGCTTCAAAACTAGTAGAGAAAGAAACATACAACCCCTGGCAAAAAGTATCCGATCACCGTAAGCAGTGCCAACAATACGTTTACATAAGTCGACATTTTTTTACAATTTTAATATTTTTTTCAAACCTTTGAAGGTTTTTTTTGGGAAATATGACTAAAATAGTTAAAGAATAATAAATATAAACCGAAAATAGAATTATAGTTAACCATTTTTACGAGAAAATTCCTAGAATAGTGAAGGAAAAAAGTTTCCGATCATCCCTTTGTAGGGAAAAAAGTATTCGATCAAGACACTTTAATCTTTTGTGGGTCCTCTTTTTGTATTGATTACTGCATTTAAGCTCCGAGGCATGGATGCGACAAACTCGTGGAATAAATTTTATGTAGTTTCAAGCCACCTAACCTTGATGTCTATTGTCTAGGCGTATTTCTTTAAAATTTGTTGGTCTTCTCTTATCAATGTTTTTTTTCATAACATTCCAAAACATTTTCTATTGATTTGAGTTCCGGACTACTTGCAGACCAATCAATAGTCTTTATTGGAAAATTTCCATATCGATTTAAGAAATTCTTGACCAATTTACTTCGATGACATGATGCGTTGTCATCTTGAAAAATGAAATAGGAGTAATCTCGAAACCTTTCCCTCGATGATAGGAATAACAAAATGTTGTAAAATGTCAATATAAGTTATAACACTTTAGAATTAATTGTTTGTAACACTATACACATTTTACCTACTCCTTCGGAAGTCATGCAACTCCACACCATGAATGAACGCTGATATTTAGTTTCAGTTTTGCGGCAATCTTTTTCGAACTTTTCAACCGTTTTCTTCCACACAAGGATTCCAACACTTTCACCAGTTCCTAAGCAGATACGAGATTCGTAACTAAAAATAACCTTCTTCCAATCATCAGAAGACTAGCTTTTATGTTTCTTGCACCATTGCAGACGACTTTTGTTTTAGTCATATATGGATACAATGTTTTTAGTCATATGGTTTCGTTTTGGCTTTGCAGAAGTGAAATCCTTTATCGTTGAAGCGATTTCGCACTGTGCGTGCACATACCTTTACTCGATATTTCGAACACTCAGGATTAGGTTGTTTCAACGTATAACCTCTCATAGATTTGGCAATATCCAACCAATTTTCGGTCTTGTCTACTTGATGTTGCATGTGGGCGACCGCTTAGAGGAAGATTTTTGTCATCATTAATAGAGCGATATTTTTTCCAAATTTCCCCTCAAACAGTACTTTGCGCCAGGTAAAAGTCTGAGCAACCTTTCTTTGAGATATTATATTGTTTAAGCGTTTAAACAACTAAAAAAAAATTTGTGTCTTTACACAATTCTTTCTTTCGAGTCATACTTCCGCTGTTGCGAATCCAGTTTTAACTGTCAAATTACGATTCAAACTTTTCTACTAATATTTACTTAGATCTTTCACCGAGCATGCTCCAAGCGCCTTATAGCATGCTCCGAGCAAAAAAAAAAATGCTTATATCACTTAAACTTTGTTGCATTTGCAAGCCATCGAATACTTTTTTCCCCACAAAGGGATGATCGGATACTTTTTTCTTTCGCGATTCAATGTATTTTCTCGTAAAAATTGTTTATAAAATTTTATTTTCTGTTTTTATTTAATATTCCTTGACTAATTTAGTTATACTTCACAAAAAAAAACCTCTCAAACATTTGAAAAAAATATTGAAATTGGAAAAAACTGACGACTGATGTGAACAATCGTAGGCACTTCTATCGGTGATCGGATACTTTTTGTCAGGGGTTGTAGATGGTATGGGACACACCACAAAAAATCAAAAATGAAAACTTTCATTCACTGCTCAAGATAATTTATTCAAAATGGCTTAAGACTGAATAAGGTTAGGTTTGAATTATCGTCGCACTAGAGCTACACGAGGGCTATTGGCGACGGGCGTCATATTTTAGAACCACAGTCAAGTGACGAGCCAACACCTGAATAGGCACCCAACACAACCGTTAAGGGCGACATCGTATGCAGTGTTAGGACTTTGTAGGATAGTTAACAAGCACTCCCATACACGGGGTATTATTTGTCAGAAATTTTTGGCTGCACGGGCCGCTTATAGTTCGGCAGTTATTTTGGCGATGCCCGGACCCGAGCCTGGGACCTTCCGCATGCTAGGCGAGTGCCTAAGACTGAATAAACTTTGACTAATCTTGTATATTAACACAACTGAGCCAGTTGTAAACTTTCAATAAATAAGTACAAATAAGAAAATAGCCTATAAATATACACTCTATTCAAATGTATAACATTAGAGCCCTCACTTTCATTTCTAATGTTTCATTTGAAGCTGCTGAGCCCTTCTTTTGGGATGGCCTCCGATCTGCTTCTTCGAATTCGTCTGGTGTCTGTAGAAACAAAAAAGAAATATTCGTTAAATACCAATTTATATCATATTTAAATATCAAACAATAAAGACTTTACATAATAACAAACGAGTTTAAACAGATAACCTGAAATACAACATAAAATATGGGATTGAAATAACAGTTTTTAAGAGATTAAACCACCCAGGTTGATTGGGACATGCCTGTGTGGCCCGGTCCGCAATTTAGTTATATTTAAAATTAAACCTTTGACAACATTGAATTTTTGATCTTAATGTTTTTATTCTTTGATCGTACGGTAACTTTTACTTTTATTTATTCTTGATTCTCTTTGAAAAATGGTAAAATGGTTAAATTTCAAATTTTCTTGTCCTCCTAAGACCCAAGTTAAATCCTCCTAGTCAGTGGCGCGTTTACCAATAGGCGTTAGAGGCGGCCGCCTGTGGCCCCAAGATTGCGAAGGGCCCCTAAATTTCAAAATTAATAATAAAACCTAGAATTACAAATGTTTTTGCCAGAACTCTGCTTGTCCTTTGTTGCAGAAGAAATTTGGGATGATAGAAGTTTTTGTAAAATTGAAGCCGGCGCAGCAGTCAGCACGACTATCAGACAACGAGAACTGTATTTACCGTGACGAACTAAGTCGTAAGAAAAAACGCACTGTATTTTCGACGAAAACGTGGAGAATGAGATTGTTGTTTCTTGACGAGAAAATTTCATAGTTAATACCGTTTATGTTATTTTTGATAAGTTGATTTTTGAACTCGATAATGGACTGAAGTCCTATATGGAAATGAATAGTCGGTTTGGGCTGTTTTTTTTTTATTATTTTTATTTAATGATGAGGAGAAAGAAGATGTTTCCGCTTAAGAAGTCGAATCCATGATCACTAAACTTACAGCAAAGTAGAGGGAGGATACAACAAGGACTGCAACCTGCAACGAAAGTCTTGAAGACGAAATAAAACATTTTTTAATGCTTGAAAGAAAAGAACACCTTTGGTTTCCAGCGGAAATTTGTAATTTTTTGCAACACGGATTAAAATCGACTAGCATTTCATTCTCAAAAAGAGGGGAGGGAAGAATACTAATTTACAAACTGGTTCATCCTTCATCATGCTTTTTTTTTTGTACAAAAATGACATGATAAAAGAGACACACAAAGAGGGACGCCACAAACGCATAGACAAATAACAACATTTATAGACAAACACAAACATCCATGTCTTTACGGGATTCGAACACGAGCCCATCAGCTCTAAAGGCTAGCGCTCTAACAATTGCGCCGGCGGGCCAGCTTTTTTTTTTTAAAGTTGTACAAGTATCATTAGTTTTTATTTGTACAAGAATTAAGATTTTTAAAATTCTAATTTCTGTTTGAGATGGAGGGGGGGGGGGGGGGGCGAGGGGCCCCAAATTCGGAAGCCGCCTATGGCCCCAACATCCCTAAACGCGTCACTGCTCCTAGTATATTCTTTTTCTGATCTAAACATACTTTTTTTAATCTAAACATACTTTTCATACAAATATATGCTAAAAAGTATGTTTTGCAACGAATTTTTTAAAAATGTGTTCAATAGTTACTAAGGGGCATGCCTTAATCTCTAAAAATACACATTTTTGTGTTATAAATGCAACAAAAAGGCCGTTATTTGTAGTAAACAGATTATTTGTAGAAAACAGATTATTTTAGCACTATTTTTAATGCAAAATGCCTTTAAAATTATTAACTAAAAGAACTAAGTGAAAAGTTAGAAGAAAAAAAAAAGATTTTGTTAAGATTTCTAATATCGTATTGACCCTCGTTCAACTTCATTTTTTTATAGAAATAAATGACCGATACCTGTAATCTAAGGCTGAAAACTGATATTCTTATTGGATCTTCTTCTATCAGACCAGATCAATTTTGGAACTAATTAACAGGTTAATTGTTGGTGGGGAGGTTTTTAAAAAATGTCCCCAAATGGGAACGCCAGGTCGCAATAGGTTATAACTTGAAATTTCTAAAAGTAACTAAGTAGTTACTATTCATATTAAGTAACTCTAACATAATTACTTTTTAAAAAGTAACCTTCCTTTCCCCATTGCTGCCATATACTCTAGTGCAGGGGTTCCCAACCGATGGTACGCGGAAATATTTAGAATGGTACGCGTGAGTGATGTGAGCACGCAAATATATTACTCTTTATTTTAAAGAGGATAACATTAATCAACTTCTGGATCAGATTTTGTTGAGTTTGCACTATTTTCTATTTGTATGCCTTTAGACCTATGGATAATAAAATTGTAAATTAATAGCATCGTATTTTTTTCTCTCCTTTATTATAAGCAAGCAATGAATAATCTAAAAATTAAATACGAAGTTTTCTTAGGAATTTTACTAAAAAAAAATTTGAACACTTTTGAAAGAGTAAATATTATATGCTTATTAAAATATTTAGGTCTGGTGGTACGCCAAAATTTCTCAAAAAGTCAAGTGGTACGCAGGTGCAAAAAGGTTGGAAACCCCTGCTCTAGTGTAACTCTATAGATTACCTGCGTGGCCCTATCCATCATGAGCCTCCCGCAATAGGACAGGTAGAGCGCATCCCTCTGCCACTGGCCCAGAAGGTAGATGGTGTCCACGGACGCAGTGCGGCGCAGGAACGAAGGGCTCACGCTGCTCTTGCCCCCTCCCAGCTTGCTGGACTTGCTGTCACCACCTGGCAACGGAAGGGACAATTAGACATTGGTAAGGATTGACTCAAGTAGAGAACAGAATTCCATTGCAGGTAGGGTAGACTAACCAGTAACCCTACCTGCAATGGAATTCTGTGCTGGACTTGCTGTCACCACCTGGCAACGGAAGGGACAATTAGACATTGGTAAGGGTTGACTCAAGTAGAGAACAGAATTCCATTGCAGGTAGGGTAGACTAACCAGTAACCCTACCTGCAATGGAATTCTATGCTGGACTTGCTGTCACCACCTGGCAACGGAAGGGACAATTAGACATTGGTATGGGCTGACACAAATAGAGAACAGAATTCTGTTGTAGGTAGGGTAGACTAACCAGTAAATAAACGTTTGCCAGTGAATAAACAACAGGACATAATGACCAGGACAACCAAACATATGTCAGATAGCTTCCTACTAGATAGGAGGAAGTCAGTGTTGCCAATAAATCTAGTGGAATGATTTTCAATCTTTTTTTTAATTATATTTACAAAATGCTCATTCACTGGCCCGTTCACTCACTGGTCAGTCTACCCTAAATTGGAGATCTTATCTGTGTCTGCCTATTTATTATGCGGGCCTCGAAAAGACTTTCTTCCCCCAGCCCTTCGCTTGGTTTTCTAGGAAACGGGGGGAGCATCGCTTCCCTAAATCTAACGCGTTTGAGGTTCTGTTGTGAGGTTAACATTAAGAACAGTTCAAACTCAAGTATGGTGGGGAAAAAACATGCTCATACCGTTTCGAAGAAAACCTCGGCGGGGATGGGGGAGGAAAATGCTTTCAAGGCTTGTATTCTAGATAGACAAGGTATAAATGTTTTATAAACAACAAAACATTTTAAGTGGCGTTGGCAAGCATGTGCTAAGTGACAAAAAAAGTGAAAACGAGAAAATGAGCTTTAAAGTTTGTCGTTAGCTCTCAGAGTTGTTGATAACAGTACTTGTAAAGAGTAAGAAACAAACTTAACTTTAAAGTTTTGAAAAGGAGAAAAAAATTTACATTCAAAAGTTAGTATTGTTAATTGACACAAAAATCTCAATTTTTTCATGTCACTTATCATGTTCTTCTACCAAACTCTCCATTTGTAATGAGCGAGTCTTCAGCAGTTCCAACACAACATTTTTCAACAACCACAATTAAATACAATATTTGTATTATGGTTTGCACTCTGTGTCTAGAGCTATGATATACAGTATTAATCTATTTAAAGAAGGGTGAATTTGTAAAAACTTGCTTTTTACCTTGTACACTATTCTTCACAGGCTTATGCTTTCTTTAAGAGTTACTTATTAGTTTGTTGTGTTGGTTATTAAAAGTTAAGTTAGGTTATCTGTCCCTCCCCCCAACTTACTGGACTTGCCATCACAACCTGAAGGGGTGCAACATTACTAAGGAAAGGGCTGTCCCGAATAGAACAGAAATTTCTTGTAGGTAATTTAAATAAATATTACATTATTATTAAAAGTGATGTTACCAGTATTAACCATCCATGCATTAAAGTTAAGTTAGGTTAAATATTAGTATATCTGCCCCTCCTCCCAACTTACCATCACAATCTGACAAGGGAAAGGGTGCAACGTTACTAAGGGTTGTCCCAAATAGAGAACAGAAATTTGTTGTGGGTAATTTAAATAAATATTACATTATTATTAGAATTGATGTGATCAGAATTAACCATCCATGCATTAAACCCGGCTTTCCCGTATCTTGTTCACAGTTTTACTCACAATAACTTTAAAATTACATAGCTTAGTTAATAAATTTGTAATCATATTGTATTTGTTTCATTTGGTAGATGATTTTAAGATCATCTCTTCCATAATATACCCCGTTCTGAATTTTTAAAGAAGCATTTCAATTAAAACAAATTTAATTTGAAATTCATGCAATGAAAACAACCATACATATTTGCCCATTTCCTGGGCGTTCGTAAGGTAAATGCTTTTGGAGGACGGACCTGTTTTTTGTTTAACCCTCTCAGTCCCAGTGATGCCATTTGGCATCATCATGCTTTTGATCATAATTTTTAAAAAATAATAATAATAGGGCTATCATGTATTGGGAATAAAAAATGTTTTCGAATAGAAAAAAGTTTGAAGAATCGAATGATGTGCTTTTTGATATCATAAATGGCTATAGACAAGAAAAAAATTTCTAAAATGATGATGCCGAATTGTCATTGGGACTGAAGGGGGTTAATGGCCCTCCCAAGGTATGTATGTCCCACCAAAACTGGCCAGTACTACACGCTACTCTGTATGTGTCAAAAAAGTGCTATCAAACAAAACCAAACAACCACAGAGAATGGTGTTGGAACTTTGGACTTTTGCCTACCAAAAAATATTAGTTTAACAATTTTCAGACGATAAAATAAATAGTTTTTGGTAGGCAAAAGTCCAAAGTTCCAACATCCTCCCACCTTAAGTTGTCTTTTGACAACTTAAACATTCATCTATTGTTCAGGTTCCTGCGTCTTCGGACAGTGAGTTGACAGGACTGAAGAAGTTGTGAGCAGAAACCTCCAGTGGATACAGGCGCTGAATTGGTCGAATAACTTGTCCATTGGTCGTTTTAAGACGTACTACTCTCACGACATCATCCTTCCCAGGTAGCATTTCGATGACAAGTCCTAAAGGCCATTCGTTACACTTTGCGTTGTCGCTTCCAATCAGCACTATATCCCCAAGTTGTATCTTCATATCGTGTTTTCTATTGTCGTTTTTTTGAATTAAAAGTCCCAAATATTCTGACCTAAACCTTTTTTTGATGTCTGTTATTAACTTGTGTCGATATTTCAATCTGTTGTTCAAGCACTTTCCATCTACTTGGTCAAGGTCTGGCACTCCTGGATGTCGCAACTCTTGTAAAAATGAATTTGGAGATAGTGCCATCAGCTCGTTATCACTTTCTGCTATGTGAGTGAGGGGTCTTGAATTTATTACGAATTCTGTCTCGCACAAGATGGTGGTCATTTCTTCATAAGACAGGAAGGCACTGCCTAAAACTCTTCTTAAAATCTGTTTCATCACGCCAATTAGTCTTTCCCAAAATCCCCCATACCATGATGCGGTTGGCGGGTTAAAAAACCATTGGATTTTCTTAGTTGTGCTGTACCGAGCAATCTCATCCCAGTCTACAAGCTTCAATTGGTTCGACGCTCCTACGAAGTTAGTCCCGTTGTCACAGTACACTACAGAAGGACGTCCTTTTCTTGCTATGAAACGGCGAAAACTTTGAAGAAAGGCCTCGGTGCTTAAAGATGAAACAAGTTCCAGGTGAACTGCCCTGTAGACTGCACAAGTGTAAATACAAATCCAAGATTTGGTTCCGTCTTTCAAAAGAAGTGGTCCAGCCATGTCAAATCCAACTATTTGAAAAATGGCAGTGTCCTTTATTCGGTTTTCTGGGAGAGGGGGTATTGGCGCTGTCAAGTTCTGTTTGGCATGTCTCAAACAAATGACACATTTTGACACTACAGATCTCACGGTTTTCCTTGCGTTTAAAATCCAGTAGTGTTCTCTTAATATATTCGTCAACATCTGTGATTTCGCATGAGAGTTTTTCAGGTGCTCAGTCATTATTAATCTTTTAACCACTTGGTGATCAGAAGGCAGAATCATGGGGCTTCTAAAATCCACCGAATCCTTCTTATACGTGAGTTTGGTTCGCAATCTGAGTATTCCTTCTTCATCAGTATATGTAGACAAATTCTTTAATCTTTTCATGTTGTCTTCGTCAAAATACTCAATTTGAATTAGCTTCACAATCTTCTTTTCTGCAACTTCTACTTCTTGATATGACAATTCTCCAGTTATTCGTGAAGATGCTTTCTGCCTACAATTATAAATGAACCTTTGTATCCAAGCGACCATGCGAACAATTTTATCATAGTTCTATTAAATACGTTGATTAGATGTTTAGATGATTCAATAAATAGTAGATGGATTTAGATAATCTAAGACAATTTTAATATGTCATGATTTAAGCATGGTAACATCAACAACAGGGGATATACGGTTACGGTTAAGACAAAGATATACAGTTTCGGTTATGCAAATATTATTAATTTTAATACATAACATCTCCCCTCATTTTAAAAAAAAGAGAACTATGCAAGATAACCTCATTAAGAAAATAATTCAATTTGAAACACTCTATACATTTCCTCTTTTCCAAAAGAAACAAAATTAAGCACTCTTGATTATCAAAATTACACAACAAAAACAAAATTTAAGTTCACACAAAGTCATTGAATCGTTGGGGAGGCTTGATTTGTCGACCAGAGCGGGATGTAGGACCAGCAGATGGTTGATCTGCCAGTGGTGCACTAGTAGGAGGGGTTGCAGGTGGAGAACTGTCCGTTGTCGGAAACAAATCAAAATCATCTATCGCTGGTCGGGCAGGTTGAGAATTGAACACTTTAATCTGCATGCGGTTCCTCCTGTATATTCGACCATTTGAAGTTTTAATCGTGTAAGACCGCGGTTGTGGTCCAACTTTCAGAATAACTCCAGTACACCATTTGTTGTTCAGACGAAAGATGACATTCTGGTTTTCTTCAAGTGGTTGTAATGGACGAGCATGCACATCATATTTGTGCTGCCGTTGCTGCCTGTAGATTAGACGCTCTTTTGTACTACTGCAATCATAGTGAGGTGTTAGTTGGGATGGAAGTGTTGGGACTAGAGTACGAAGCCGACGACCCATTAAGATCTCTGCTGGGGAGGGTAGGCCGTCCATTGGGGTATTTCTGTACTCCATTAACACAAGATGGGGATCACTATTGTCATGTGCAGCTTTGATGAGGCTGTTTTTGACCGTTTGAACACCTCTCTCCACTTGGCCATTGGAACGTGGAAAACCAGGGCTAGATGGGTTGAAGAAAATGTCCCAATCTTTACAGAATTTGTTGAACTCTGACGAATCAAAAGGTGGTCCATTGTCAGCGACAATTTCTTCGGGTATGCCAAATCGTGCAAAACAAATTTTAAGTGCGTTTATGAGTGATTGTGAGGTAGTGTTATGCATATGTTGCAATTCAATATATTTCGAAAAGTAATCAATTACTAACATGTAGGTCACAGAAGAAAGATGAAAAAAATCAATCGCAACTCTTTGCCATGGTCTGTCGGGTATGGGTCTGTCTAAAAGTGGTTCCTTGGCATTTTGTTTTTGGTGAAGCTGACAAATATTGCAATTAGTTATCATCACTTCAATATCAGAGTTTAAACCTGGCCAATACAGGGACTGTCGGGCAAGATTTTTGCATGAGACGATACCTCTATGACCCATATGCACACGCTGCAGAATTTCTTTACGACAAGCACTTGGTATAACTAGACGTTGACCACGACAGATGAGACCATCTTCAATATGCAATTCAGATTGCAAATTCCAGTAAGGTTTCGCAAGCACACTAACACTCTGCCTGTCTTTAGGCCACCCTTCTTGAATGTATTGCTGCACAGCTTTCATTTCAGGATCATTCTGAGTTGCTTCTCTTAGTTCAGCTATTTTTGATTGAGATGCTTGAACCACAACTGATACCATCAGTTGAGTGTTGTCGATATCATTGGTGATGACTGGATTTGCTGTTAAAGGGGCTCTTGACAAGGCATCAGCTACAGCAAGTTGTTTTCCAGGAACATGCACAAGTGTAAAGCAGTATCTTTGGAGACGTAGAAGTAGTCGCTGGAGTCGAGGCGAGATAGTTTCAAAAGGCTTGTGTATTAAACCTAGCAGAGGTTTATGATCAGTTTGAATGACAATATTCTGTGCAAAAACATAGTAGTGAAAATGTTCACAGGCATGAACTATTGCAAGGAGTTCTTTTTCAATCTGTGAATATCGTGTTTGAGCATCTGACAGAGTAGCTGAGGTGTAGGCGACTGGTTGATCATTTTGCAGTAGCACACCACCCAGTCCAAATGAGCTGGCATCTACTGAAAGCACAATAGGTTTGTCCTTGTCGAAGAATTTCAACACAGGTGTTGATTGCAGAAGCTGTTTCACACGATCAAAAGACTTCTCAGCTTGAGCATCCCAAATCCAAGAGGCATCATTTCTCAAGAGATTCCTCAAGGTAGATGTTTCTTGAGAGAATTGGGGAACAAATTTCATCAGGTACGTTGCCATACCCAGAAATCTCATCAGCTCTTGCTTGTTGGTTGGAGCAGGAAAGTCAGCTATAGCTCGTACTTTCTTTGGATCAGGCGAAAGTCCAGAGGAAGAGACTATGTGACCCAAATACTGCAGTTCAGGCACAGCAATTTGTAGCTTGTCTTTGTTGATTTTCAACCCATTTTGTCGGGCTATTTCAAACACTGTTTTTAGCTTATCATGGTGGTCATTGAGTGTTTCACTATGGATTATTATGTCATCAAAATATGGGTTTATGTCTGCATGATTTTCAAAGAGTGTGTCCATAGCCATCTGAAATACTTCTGGGGCACAGCTCAGGCCAAATGGCATGACCAAGAACCGATACCTTCCAAATGGTGTGATGAAGGTACAAAGGTCTGAGCTTTGGTCATCTAGTTGAATGTGGTAGAATGCATTTTTGGCATCAAGAAGAGAAAATACCCTCGAACCTTTCAACTTGGCAAGTAGCTGATCTTGAGATGGGATCTGGTAGTGCTGGCGCTTGATGACCTTGTTTAGATGTCGAGGATCAAGACAGATTCTTATGGAATTATCCTTCTTTGGAACAATGACTACTGGATTCACCCAATCTGTTGGCTTGGTGACTTTCTCGATGATACCATTCTGTTCCATTCGTAAGAGTTCATCTTGGACCTGTTGCTCGAGTGCTAAGGGAATTTTCCTCGGTGCAGCAATCATAGGCGTTGCATCGTCATGAAGAATGATTCTATGGGTCCCTGGAAGTCGACCAACTCCCTCGAAAACATCTTTGTATTCTTCGATTACTTCTTGCAGCTTAGAAGAGGCGATGGCATTTACAGAACAGTTTTTAGGATTGATACGTTGCACAAGTTGTAGGTCAACACATGCAGAAGCACTCAGGACAGGATGCACATCAAGATCAACAATCACAAACTTGAGCTGATTATGATGATCATTAACATCACAGTTCAGGACGCATTCTCCGGTTACCGGCAAAACATCTCCCGAGTATGTGCACACTGTGATCGTAGTTGGCTGAAGCACGGGTTTGCTGGGTAAACACTCAAATAAAGATTTTGTAAGAACGTTAACTTGCGCACCAGTGTCGAGTTTAAAGACAACAGGGTAGTCATTTACTTGGACTTGTTGAAGCCAGTCTCTTTCATTAGATGTTGACAAAGCTCCAATATAGGCAATATTTGAAGTGTCCTGTGTGTTGATAGCTGAGACTCGATGATGTTGCTGCTTGTTGGTTGATTGCTGCTTGGGTTGTCTACACACACTGGCAAAGTGATTAATCATGGAGCAGTTGTTACAGGTTTTTCCATATGCAGGACATTGACGGGGTTGATGTTGACGGCCACATCTGGAGCACGGACGACGAGAGCTGTGTTGTGTGTGTTTGTTTTGTTGATAGTTGTGCCGCTGGGATGAATGATTTTGCTGACCTTGATGCTGGGTTTGGTTGCTTTTGGGCATCTTTCGATTGCTGTGGTGGATGGCATCCACTTGTGATGCGGTTGGTGGTGCCATGGCAAGAGAATGCATTCTGGAAACCTCAGCACTCTTGCCAATTTCCATTGCCTTTGTGAGCGTCAGCTGGGGCTCACGAAGCAATCTTTCTCGCAATGCGTCATCGCGCATGCCTTGAATGAGGCGATCTTTCACATTTCGCTCATGTGCCGAGCCGAAGTCACACTGATCGGCTTGTAGCTTCAGCTCGGTCACAAAAGCGTCAAAGTTTTGTCCTGGTTTTTGGACTATGTTATTAAACACAAAAGTTGACAGAGTTACGTTTCGATATGGTCTGTAGTGGTCGTCAAATTTGTTAAGGATTTCTTTGATAGTTTTCCCCTGTCCATCGGCAAAAGTGAAAGTCTTGAAGTCTTTGAAAGACGATTTGCCGATTACGCTTAGGAGCAGCGCGATTCTTGTTTCTTCTTCCTCCTTGTTGTACTTGACCGCGGTTTCAAACAGTTCGTAGCTCGATCGCCAGTCCGCCCATGATTCCGCTGGGTTGTCACCCGGAATAAATGGCTCAATATTAAGGAATTTGTGGGCCATGTTCGTTGATGCTGTTTCGATGATAGTTGTTGGAAAAAAAAATATGTAGACGTGTAGTTCTATGAAACTGACACCATATTAAATACGTTGATTAGATGTTTAGATGATTCAATAAATAGTAGATGGATTTAGATAATCTAAGACAATTTTAATATGTCATGATTTAAGCATGGTAACATCAACAACAGGGGATATACGGTTACGGTTAAGACAAAGATATACAGTTTCGGTTATGCAAATATTATTAATTTTAATACATAACAAGTTCGAAAAATAATGGTAAAACCATCTGGAATCTAGATATTGGCATTCAGTGGTCTTGTTTCTGCTGGATGTAGGATTACCATCTCCGCATTCAGTTGATGGGTTTAAGGCACAGATAGTCGATTCTGCTTCAACTTCCTTTCTTATTTTCTTTCTCTCTTGTGAGATAGCAGCTTCATCGAGGACTTTTTCTGTAGATGGCCAGTTTTCTTCTGTTTTCGTGAGCCATTTAGGGCCCTCCCACCATTTAAGGGTTAATAACTTCCGAGCCGAACATCCTCTCGAAGGTAAATCTGCGATATTATGAGTCCCAGGAACATGCTTCCACGTGGCTGGATCGGTTAGCTTTCTGATCTCCTGAACACGATTGCTTACAAATACTTTCCAGGAGTCGTTTTGTTGTATCCAAGTCAAAACAGTTGTTGAGTCAGTCCAAAAATATTTCTCCACGGTTTTCCATTGTAGACCTTCCAGTACAGATGTGCATAATCTAGCTCCCACCGTTGCCGCAAGTAACTCTAGTCGTGGAATGGAGATTGGCTTGGTCGGGGCGATGCGAGACTTTGCCGCCAACAAATTAACTGTAACTCCTTCAGAATGTTCCACTCTAACAAATACCGCTGCTGCATACGCATGGGCGCTGGCATCACAAAATGTGTGTAGACTTATACCATCAACACAATCAGGGTCTTCGGAAAACCATCTGTTTATAGTGACTTCTTTAAGAAGGTGAAGTTCGCCAAACCAATCCAAAAACTCCTTTTTTATATCTTCTTTCAGTTCGCTATCCCAGGAAGTGTTATCTTTCCACGTTCTCTGTAGCAGCATCTTTGGTAACATTAGCACCGGGCATAAGAATCCAACGGGATCGAAGACTTTATGGGCTACAGAAAGGATGACTCTTTTGGAAATGATCGCCAAGTTGTAGTTTTCCAGCCAATCAAGATTTATGCTGAGTGTATCTTCGGCACGATCCCACTTTAATCCTAGCACAGAAGATACATTCTCTGGATCGTCATCTCCAGTGTATTGCCACCCTCGCAAGTTGAACTTTCCTTCCGACATAATATGACGAGACTCTTCAATAAATGGGGAGATTTCACATTCATCATCCAAGCTTGTCACGACGTTATCCACGTAAAAACTGTGAAGAAGTCTGTTTACAATTTTTTCCTCAAATTTGGCGACTTCTAAGTACTTCGTCAAATGATGTTCTAACACAGCTGCTAACAGAAATGGACTACTTTTCACGCCAAATACAACTCTAGTGTGACGCATTATTTTCAATTTTTCATTTTTATCTCCTTTCCACCAAAAGAATAGAAGGAAGTTTCTCTCCTCAGGTCTTACACTAATTTGAAGAAAGGCTTTTTCTATATCAGCGATAATTCCATATTTACGCTCCCGGAATTTCAGCAGAAGACTAGGTATTAATTCTAGTAAATTCGGGCCGCACTCCAAACACTGATTCAATGATGGTGAACCTACAGGTTTCGCTGAAGCGTCAAACACTGGTCGTACTTTCGTGGTACTTTGCTCTTTAACAACAGGCCTATGTGGTAAATAATGCTCATGATGAAGAGCTTCTTGAGATACTTCCTCTATAATGCCTAATGTTTCCCATTCCTTGAAAACCGTATCATAATCCTCAAACAAGGTATCTGATTGTAGTAACTTATTGGTTGAAATTTCCAATCTCTTCAAAGCAAGATCCTTATTACTTGGTAGAGGTAAATGTTCTTCTTTCCAGGGCAAAGCAACTTCGTAACGACCTTCCTCGTTAATTCTAACCGTATCTTCAAAGTATTGCTTTGTACGGATGTCTCTCTCCTTTCGTGATTCTGTCTCCGTGGGATCAGTAATACCAAGGACATCCAAGCTAAATAAATCCGAAATACTCGCAGTACGTACAAACATCGATATAACTGCCATTGCAGTATCTTCTTTTTCAGCGGGCAATGTGGTTTTCCCCATTAGAGTCCAACCTAAATAGGTCTCAGTAGCAACCAAACCTCCACTTAAAATCTTCCTTTTTCCTGTAAAAAGTCTGCCTGCCACATCAGCACCAATCAATACATCAATTTCGCTACTCTTTTCTTCACAATCATTGAGGAAAATATTCATAGATTTCAATTCTCTCGTCCAAGGACCCTTTGATACTGACGGCACGTTATCACATATCTTTTCTTGACCCAAAACATCAAAATCGCACAGAAAATTACTTTCTAACGATCCCAGTTTAATTTTATAAACATTGTGATTTTTGGCGCCAAGCTTGGTTCCTCCAAAAACTGAATGTGACACAGTTTGTTGCCTTGAAGGTAATATTTCTAAAGTCTCAGCAATTTCCTTCCTTACGTAAGATTTTTGTGATCCCGTGTCAAACAGTGCTCTAACACTCATAGTAGAGGTTGTTCCAATTATTTTAACTCTCAACGTTTGCAATAAAACTTGAGGATTCTCACAGAAACTCGCCAAATTAATCGCCTTCTGATCTTGGCTATCATTATTTTCAACGGTACTAGAATTAGTTTTTTCTTCCTTTGCTTTGTTCTGAGTAGTTTCTGGACACATTATTACGTGGTGAGCTTTGGCACAAACGGGACATCTTATGAAACAGCGGCATTTATCAGCCCGGTGATTTGCTTTAAAGCATTTGAAACAACGCCCCTTATCTTTTAATATGTTTCTCTTATCCGAAATTGACATCTTTTGGGCCTTGAAACAATTTACACTTTCATGTTTTTTGTGATTGCAAAATATACACGAATTTTCTACTGACCCATTTGTACTTAATAAACTTGCTGCCGAAGTTGTCTTATATTGGTAATTGTTTGGCGCTCTTTTCTTAACGAATGCATCATCTTTGAGGCCAAAACCTGTCATCGCCAAAACAATTCTTTCTTCCGACTCAACTTCAGACTTCAAAAACTTTAACAAACTGTCCAGTCTATCCTTTGGATCCCCACAATGGTCAACATTAGGACTTCTCTGCCAGGCTCTTAAAAAATCTTCTGGCATACAGGATTCAACCAAAGGATGAAGTAAAGCGGCGCTCTTATCTTTCGTAACACCAAGCGTCTCAAGAGCTCGAATTTGCGTTTCTAAACTATCATAAAGCACACTCAAATTAGTTGGCGCAGTTTGAGTGGCATTCTTTAAAACCAATTTTAATAGCTCTCTCACGTAGACTTCAATGAGCAAATCCTTTCTTCCAAAACGAGCTTTTAAGCAGTCAATTGCCTTCGGATAATTTTCAGCCGTTGGAGGAAAGCTTTCTATCGCTTCTCTAGCTCTCGAAAATTCTACAGTGGCTTGTAATAAATATTGAAATTTATCTGAATCTTCAATAGTACTATCTTTATCAATTTTCTCAAATTGGCTCCAAAATGGAAGCCATTCTTTAATATCGCCATTAAACTTTCTTAATTCTAATTTAGGTAACGTAAATTTTCTTCTTACCTCTACATTATCAGAAGCGAGATGCTGGGGATCAAATGAGCTCTGTTCTTGTGCACGAATCTTCGCCAAAGTAACTTCATGCTCTAGCTTGGCTTTTTCTAATTCAAATTGATATTTTCTTTCCTGTTCTTTATCTTCTCGAATAATTTTTTCTTCTTGTTCCTTTTGTAATCTTTTTTCCTCTTGTTCTTGTTGAAATATTTTTTCTTGTTGTTCTTTTTCTTCGCGCGTTTTTCGGTCCGACACGGTATTTTGAAGCAACACTTGAACGAATTCGGGATCGCTGGTATATTCCTTGCTATTTAAAATAATATTCTTAAGATCCGTTACCTTGGCATCAGCGGGCACAACTTCACCAATTTCTTCCGCAACGCTTTTCAAGTCTTCCTTCTTAAAACCTTTAATGTCTTTGAACATCTTGGAATAGTTCTATTCTTATTTGTTTACTGACAGTCCCGCCGAGGGTACCATAAATCTTTTCTTGTTCGCTTAATGGCAACGGCTAGATAAATTTTGTTGTGAAAATAGTTGCCATGGTTGCAATGGAATACGCTGTATTTGTTTTCAAAAAGAAGTCTTCGAGAAATTAAATGTCTTTATTTTTTTAATTGCGTCAAAGTTTTTTCTATAAAGTTTTACTAGACAGACTGTACTGGTAGTACGATTTAGTTTTAGTGCAACTCGACAATGGTATATAAAAAAATGTACTAGTACTTGGTCAGTGTTATAACCTTGTTATGCTAAAGTCTATATGACCAATCTCTCACTACGGCCAAGCCTATCACCAATTATTTTCTCATTCGCAAATACACTGAATTTATTGGGGCCAAGCCAAAGATATATTGATGTATTAACAATGTTTGCACAACAATATCACTAGTGTAGGATTAACTTAACCATGTAACCCCAACTTTAAAAACCCTAGACACCAGCAGAGGGCACTGATGCTAGCAACCCCAACATAACCCCGATCTTGTAACTCCCCCTTGTAACCACCCACACTTCGAGAGCAGACGCGAGCAGAGAAAGCTTGTGTTTGCCACCTGCCGGCTAGAGTGCCGAAATAAAAGAATCTTTCATAAGCATCAGTGTACTAAGTTCCCCCCACAACTTGGGGGCATCGCCGGGATTGGCCCGAAGAAACTACAGCATCAGTTGGTGAGAAAATCAATTTTTTTTAAATGTACAAAAACGCGAAAAAAGAAGACATTTTGAAATGTGCGGCAGAGCTAAACGTAGAAGTTCCAGAAAGCCCAACGATTTTGAGTCTGAAAAGTCTAATCGAAGAAACGGAGATATTCCAGAAAGATCCAGATTTCGTTGGGGACATGATTGCCTCATTTGTAGAGGAACGCAAAGAAAAAACGGCTAACGATAATATCCTCGCAATTAAACAGTTAGAAGTAGATAAAATATCTAAAGAAATCGAATTAGAAGCCGTAAAAAATCAAAATAGTAACGTAAATTCTAACTATCACCCTAACCCGAATTCTGACTCCCAAACTCTAGAAAGCTACCTTAAAAGTGTTAAAATTTTAAGTATGCCGTTGCCAACTAACCCAGAAAACTTTAACTTATTCTTTTTATCTTTGGAACGCGCATTTCAGTCAAAGCAAGTCCCTAATCATTATCAGTCGGAAATATTAATTAATTTATTAGGGGAAAAGTCACGGAATATTTTGTTAAACGTAGAAGAAGGAGATTTAAGTGATTATAAAAAAATTAAAACGATTGTTCTGAGAGAATTTCAGCCATCAGCCAAAGAATGCCTAATAAAATTTCGTAAAGCTCAACGTTTAGTAGGCGAAACGCACGTACAATTTTCTACTCGATTAAAACAAAGTTTTCGGTATTATTGCGAATTGAGAAAAGTGTCAACGTTTGACGATCTGTGCGAGTTAATGGTCTCCGACAAGTTGTTCAGTTGTCTGGATTTAGAGACACAACAACATATTTCTGTGAGGCAAGGCCAAGATTGGTTTAAATCAATTGATTTGGGAAAAGAGGTCGACGTGTTTTACGAATCTAAAAAGCGACCTTTAAACAATAACGGTACTCAAAACAGCTATAGAAATTTCCGTCCAAATAACGGTCGCCGAGACATTAAATGCTTTGAATGCTCCGGCAACCATAAAATCCGCGACTGTCCCTTAAGGCAACAGAATACTTCGAACGAAAATAATATGCTAATCGAACATGTTCGTAAAGTGCAAACAAAAAGTTACGTGTCCCCACATTGTTTTGAAAACCAACTAAACTACGAAGACATTAAAATAAACGACACGGATATTAAATGCCTGATTGATTCTGGAGCAAGTACACCCGTTCTAAACCCTCGTTTTGTCAAACAATCGAGTCCAGTTCTTGAAAAGGTAACTCTAACGTGTTGTTTTGGGGAAGAAATCGAAGTTAATACAGCATTTTTTAATGTTTCGTTAAATAACTCAAATACATCTGTTCCTATTAAATTTGCTATGTCCGAAAAATTAAAACAACAGTGTATTTTACCGCCTAATATCTTTGAGTCCGTAAAAACTACTTGCCAAACTTCAATCTGTAATTCTAATACGTCGCCCCAAGAAAACAGCTTTCAAAACACTGTTCCTAAAACAGTAGCTTACGACATTCCATCAGAGCAAAGACAGGAAGCTCTCACCCCTCTTGTACCCCCCTCAAAATCGCATTCTCAACGGAGTAAACAACCCAAGTCATTGCCCCCCACAGAAAAAAGGGAGTGTAGACCCCCTAAGGTGGACGTGGAACGCGAGCGATCGAATGGAGTTGATACTTTTGTCTCTATCGAGACGGAGGAAGAAAATCTGCTATTTCAAAGCGGATTATTTAGTATTGAAGGGATAGCTTCTAATGAGTTGGATTTAAATCACATAAGAGATGAAAAGTTGAGGGCTCACGTTTCGAATTTGGTTAAAAGTTACGTTCCAAATAAAACTAAAAATACGGATTTAAAAATGAAAATAATTTTAACTGATGAAATCCCCATTGTCCACAGACCTAGACGTTTAGCTGCTCCAGAAAAAGCAGAGGTCGAAAAAACAGTTAATGATTGGTTAGCTAAGGGAATAATTAAAAACAGTTGTTCGGATTATTCATCTCCTGTAGTATTAGTTAAGAAAAAATCGGGTGCATCGAGATTGGCCATCGATTTTAGAGCTGTAAATAAAAAGCTAATTAAGGATCATTTTCCTCTGCCAATTATTCAGGAGGTGTTGGATAAACTCGAAGATAAAAGAGTATTTACAACTTTGGATCTAACTAATGGATTTTTCCACGTAGATATAGATGAGAACTCTACTAAATATACAGCATTTGTAACGCACGAAGGTCTTTATGAGTTTAAGAAAGCCCCATTTGGGTTAGCTAATAGTCCTGCCGTATTTCAGAGATACATAAATCACGTTTTTAGAGATCTTTTAAAAGACGGAACGGCTTTAATTTATTTGGATGACATAATTCTGCCAAGTGCAACTGAGAAAGAAAATGTCGAAGCTCTTACAAGAGTACTAAAAACCGCTTCGGAGTATGGCCTGCAATTAAATTTCAAAAAATGTCAATTTCTGAAACGTAAAATTGAATTTCTAGGTCACGGAATTGAGAATGGCACCCTGAGACCTTCTCCCGATAAAATTAAAGCAGTTCAGGGATATCCGCCATTAAAAAGCGCACGTGATGTTCAAAGGTTTCTAGGATTAACAGGATTCTTTAGAAAGTACATAAAGAATTACGCATTAATTGCTAAGCCTTTAAGCGATTTGTTAAGAGATAATACGCCATTTAATTTTGGTAGAGAACAATATGCGGCATTTAAAGAACTTAAAGACATACTTTCAAACAGCCCTGTGCTTCACATTTACAAACAAGGTGCAAACTTAGAGTTGCATACGGACGCAAGTTCTTTTGGCTATGGCGCAATTCTCTTACAACAATCTGACGATAACAATTATTATCCTATACATTACATGAGTAAAAAAACAACAGCGCAAGAGGAAAAATATACCAGTTATGAACTAGAGGTTCTCGCCATCGTAAGAGCATTAGAAAAATTTCGGTGCTACTTGTTGGGTACTAAATTTAAAATTGTAACGGATTGTTCAGCGTTTAAAATGACTATGAGTAAACGAGATCTGACTCCAAAAATAGCCAGGTACGCGCTTTTCCTAGAGGAATTTAATTATGAAATTGTGCATAGGTCAGGAACTAAAATGAGACACGTTGACGCCTTAAGTCGTCATCCAATCATGGAAATAAATTGCGATGATAGTACAATAAAAATTGCTAATGCCCAAGTTAACGATGAATACATTAATGCAATTAAAGAACTATTAGAAAACGGAAAAATTAATGATTTCATAATTAAAAATAATGTACTTTATAAAATCGAGAATGATCGAGATTTATTAGTGGTTCCTCAAATGATGCAAAATGAAATAATTAAAAAGGAACACTGTAAAGGTCATTACGCTATAACTAAAACCGAGGATATAGTCAGACAGCAATACTTTTTCCCCAACATGAAGAAGAGCATTGAAAATGTGATAAACAACTGCGTCGAATGCATTCTTATCAACAGAAAACGAGGCAAGAAAGAAGGCTATCTAAATCCAATCCCCAAGGAAGATACCCCGCTCTGCACTTTCCATATAGATTTCATCGGCCCGTTACCATCAACTAATAAGAACTATAACCACATCTTTACGGTCGTCGACGCCTTCACAAAGTTTGTTTGGTTGTATCCTGTAAAAGCAACATCCGCCAGCGACGCACTGCAAAAATTGAAGCAGCAACAAGCTACATTTGGAAATCCCGCAAGAATCATCAGTGACCGAGGATCAGCCTTCACTTCCAAAGAGTTTGAAGAATACTGTTCAAACGAAAACATCCAGCACATCAACATCACTACAGGAATACCAAGAGCTAACGGCCAAATTGAAAGAATGCACTCAGTTTTGGCTGGTATCCTGGCAAAGATGAGCATAGGTGATCCGACGAAGTGGTACAAGTACGTAGATGCTGTCCAACGTACCATGAATTCCACAACATCAAGAAGTACCAAGAGATCTCCCTTCGAGCTGCTCACAGGAGTCCGGATGAGAAGCAAGGAAGATGCCGCTATCCTGCAACTCCTTGAAGAAGAAAGAACCGACGCCATGATGAGCGAAAGAGAGGAGAAAAGAGAAGAAGCCAAAAAATGCATACTAAAGATTCAAGAAGAAAATCGACGAACATACAACAAGAAGAGGAAGCCTGCACATATCTACAAAGAAGGTGATATCGTTGCTATTCAAAGAACACAGATGGGATCCGGAATGAAGCTGAGGCCAAAATTCTACGGCCCTTACGAAATCACCCGCGTGAAGCCACACGACCGCTACGACGTCAGGAAGCTGGGACAGCATGAAGGCCCCAACTTGACATCGACAGCAGCCGACCACATGAAGGTATGGGACAATTTTCGTTCATAAAACTCTAAGTGACTCTCAATCTTATTTGAACTTTTGCAAATAGACTCTCACCTGTAAAATCTACAAAAAGAACTTTATCTTCAAATTTTGAACTGAAATTATTTTTAACGTTATCTTCATAAGTTGAACTCAAATATTTTGAACTTAATCAACATTTCAATATTATTCTTCAACTGAGGACAGTTGATCATCAGGATGGCCGAATTGTAGGATTAACTTAACCATGTAACCCCAACTTTAAAAACCCTAGACACCAGCAGAGGGCACTGATGCTAGCAACCCCAACATAACCCCGATCTTGTAACTCCCCCTTGTAACCACCCACACTTCGAGAGCAGACGCGAGCAGAGAAAGCTTGTGTTTGCCACCTGCCGGCTAGAGTGCCGAAATAAAAGAATCTTTCATAAGCATCAGTGTACTAAGTTCCCCCCACACTAGTGAAATGACAAAACCAAAAATGTGCAAAAACACAGCGATGGAAAAATGGTTACTGGTTAAGCCCACCGTTTAAAACAATCGCCAATCCCTAGAATTTGCACATTTATGGTTTTGCTAATTGAATAACAATATATCTTAAACAGCACAAAATAGAATGTGTCTTAGAGTTCTTAACTCTTTCACTTCGAAAAGGGACAAGGCAGCTGTACAACTAAGGATTCTATAATGATATTCCTATTAAATATTACGCGGAAACAAAAAAAAATCCTATGGAAAGTGTTAATTGCCAGACCCGTGCCAAAAATGACAGGGAAAGGCAGAAGACTGTCATAGGTTGGGCTAAAGATTTTTTTGAAAATCAGTGTTTGTTTAATCTGTGTACCTTGCAATTTTGAACCCCTGGAAATTTTTTTGTTGAAGTCCATTTAACAATCTGAAGCAAAAATGTGGGGAGAAATATATAATATCAACATACAATCATCATCATATCAACACACAAAGCATCTCAGAGAAATGTATGAGTATTCTTCATTTCAAACTGATCGCTGTCGCAATTTTTTAAAAAAAATTATTGTCTAAAACAATTAAAGTTTTTTAAGCGATTGTGATTTAATTCCAGGCTTCCTATGCTTTTTCAATGAGCATTAAACTTCGCAGTTTTTTAAATAATTAAAGTATACTTGGAATTCGTTTCTGAAATTTTCAATGTATTCTAATTGCAATGCAATGAATTTTTTGGCGTATCACACTTGTCCGCAGCATTTGTAGTTTGGGCTATGAAAGTGGGTGACGGACGGACTGAACAACTAAAATACCTTCCACTTTTTATGTTACAAACGCAGTGTTGGAAGTGAACACATATAAATGACCCCCCATACCACCCCTCCCCTTATAAAACCACCCCCAGTAGATAATTACCCCTATCACCTATGAGCAAATTGTACCGCTATATTGAAACATCTTATACCAACAAAAAAAAAACGAAATCTCATTTCGTCATCTCAGGATCGCCGCTTTTAAAGAGGCGGACTTTTAAATCCAATTTCTTTTTCCCCCGCATTCGCTTTACTACTTAGTGGAAATAAAAGCAAAGCACTGCCGAGTCGATACCTTTCATTTTTTGACAACTATAAGCGCTCAGAGAGACCCCCCCCCCCCCCCCCTCCCGTTTTTTTGGAACGTTGCCCATAGCGAGTACTCACGGCCTTTGGCACCGCGCCAGAATTCTGTCATATTATTTTTTTTTATTATTATTCATTCGTTCTATCTTGCTTCTTCCTTCTCTCTCTCTGCTGTGGTTCTATTTTTTTTTTCATCGTGGAAGCGCACACACACGGTCGCGCCGAATTGTGTGTGTGTGTTCGGCGGGATTTGAGTTTTCGAAACACACAACCAGAGCCTGAGTAGTACAACCGTCAACATATCGAAAATACCCCAAGAGTTGCATAAACCTTACGCTATCCCTTCGATGTCACTGTCACAAAGATATCAAATTAAAATAGAACAGATATCACACGATATTATACGCTACCAACATACCAACAAAGTCTTTTTAAAGAGCGTAACGTACGAAAAAAAAAGCAAAAATTACGACACTCATGTGAAATATCCCATTAAAGCACACTAAGACTTAATTGCACTAACGTCGTACTGGAACTACACTTGAGTGATCATTTAATTAAACATAATGGCGACAAGACACTAAACCGCCAAGGATTTAATGTGCACCAGTCCTTCCTTGCTCACGTAGTATTTTTTTAGAGTCGGAACTTGAATCGCACAATTTCGAACGACGGTGTTTTTTTTATAATTTCGTAAATGCCGACTTAACAACTTAATAATAAGAAATAGTTCAACCAAAATACCTCATTTTAGCTTCTTAACTTTTTTTTTATCCTACCTTAATTGCGTTCTATATGAGTAATTTAACACAAAAAAAAAATGCAAATTTACTGTGAGCAGAAAGAAGCTGGCATTTAAAAAATTAAAAAAGTAAAATATTCTTTTTATAAAAAAAAACTCATTTTCGAATACCAAAACAAAAGTAATTCCATTTAATGGGTAATGTAATCGATTCCGGCTGCCTATTTCTAGCCTCCTTTTTAACACAGCCAATAACGCCTCGAAATTTAGAACCCTGGTCAAATGACGAGGTCGACACCTGAGCGGGCATCCAACGGAACTTCGAGCGACATCGTACGCTGACGCCGTCGGGACTTTGGACTCCATAGCTTTAACGAGCACGTCTGTCCCAGAGTACTCGGGCCCATCCTTCACAAGTTGGATTTTTCTACTCTTTCCTAGTACAGATACCCAATTTACAGGATGGATGGCAGTAGGTGGGATTCGAACCCCCGCACTCCTGTTCCTGAGAAGGATGAATCCAGAGGCGAATGCCTTACCACTCGGCCCCGGACAGGCCTAATTCCAGTTAACAAACTACAACAAACCGTTGGAGCTGCTGTTGCCATCCTCGACGTGAAAAAAAAATTCAAAGCAGCAACTTAATTTGAGGGTGGAGGCGCGTAGCAAGAAACTATTCTTTACTTTGGCGTGGCTCAGAAAAGCACAAATGATGTCACGGGACCCATTTGTAGGTCAAGTGTAGTGACATCCAAGCAACCCACGCTTCCAAAGAGAGGCAGGCGCCATTCACCATTATTTATATGAACAGTCATGAGACCAAAAAACTGTTTATGTGAATAAACGAAAGTCACAGGAGTTAAGGCCTCTCTGTGGCCGAGTGGTTAAGGCTTGAGCCTCAGGATTCAACCTTCTCAGGTTCGAATCCCACTTACTACCAGTCATCCTATAAATCGGATATCTGTACTGGAAAAAGTAGGGAAAAAAAATCCAACTCGTGACGGGTGGGCCCGAGTACACGGGGACAGACGTGCTCGTTAAATCTGTGGAGTCCAAAGTCCCAACGGCGTCAGCGTACGATGTCGCTCGAAGTTTCCGTTGGGTGCCCGCTCAGGTGTCGATCTCGTCACTTGACCAGGGTTCTAAATTACGAGGCGTTATTGGCTGTGTTAAAGCTCCTGACGGAGGCTAGAAATAGGCAGCCGGAAACGATTACATTACCCTCACAGGAGTTGAGCAAGTACGAATTATCATCGCACTAGAGCTACACGAGGGCTTTCGGCGACGGACGTGGTAATTTAGAACCATAGTCAAGTGACGAGCCAACACCTGCGTAGAGACCTATAGGCACCCAACGCAACTTTTGAGGTGACATCATTTGCTACGGCAGCATGAATATTATAAATTTAAACCTAAATATTATATTAGTTGAAAGTCAGCACCGTGTACTAATGGGGGAACCCTTTAAGTTTAGCCACCATAAAAAAATGAAAATATTAAAATATAAGTAAATCGTAGGGGGTTTTTTTTTAGGGGGAGAGAGAGAGATTGTCAAAAGCGTTGCCAAACCGTTTTTTGAAAAAAATCCCGCTAGAACAACTTTCAATTATTATTATTATTATTTGGTTTGCCATTTCAAGTTCAACACTAGAAATGTAACTGCACTTAAGTGGATCCGGAAAACTAAAATGTTCCCTTTTCAGGTATTAATTAGCAATTTTTTCGCCGTGTCACACAAAACCTTTAAAAATGTCAAATGCGTTATCAAAAGTTGATTATCGTAAAAAGTTTTTTTTTAATATTTTCACTTAAATATCATGCTCTTAGGTAAGATACAACAGCAAAAACTACTAATTTCAAACGTTTAACCTCTTGCGACCTGGCGCCCCCCATGGGACACTTTTTAAAACCTCCCCACAAACAATTAACACGTTAATTAGTTCCGAAATTGACCTGGTCTTATAGAAGAAGATTCAAATATCGTTTTTTCAGCTTTTGATTACAGGTGTCAGTCAGTTATTTCCAAAAAAAAATAATAAAAAAGTGAAGTTGAACGAGGGTCAATATGATATAAGAGTTCTTAAAAGAATTATTATATTTAATTTTTTTCAAACTTTTCAAAAAGTTCTTTTAGTAATTAATTTTACAGGCATTTTGCATTAAAAACAATGTTAAAATAAACTGTGAACTACAAATAAGTGATGCGCCCTTTTGTTTTGCATTTGTAGCAAAATAAAAATAAATGTATTTTTAGTGCTTAAGGCGTGTCACAGTAACTATTAAACATAATTTTTTTTTATTACTTCGCAAAACATACTTTTTATGATATATTTATTTATACTAGCAGTATGGTCCCGCTTTACTGGGAACCCGTTAACTTGTGAAAATACACTCAATATTTAAACTAAATTCAATTCGTGTTGGCGCATGCGCAAGAAAAAGCTAATAACAGAGAATGGCGTCAAGCCCCTATTACCGCCCGGTCGTTGTGTAATGAAGCCCTGTTATTGGGTCTGCCTACTTCTTAAAATACACTCAAAATCCAAACAAAATTAAATTCGTGTTGGCGCATGCGCACTTAAAAAGCAAACACTAATAGAGGATGGCGTCAAGCCCCGTTTCGGCCCGGTCCATGTCTTTTCAATCCCTGTTATGCCGCACTCCCACGTGGATGACGTGTTTTGAAAGTAATTATATTAATTAAAAATCACAATCAAATATGGAAAAACTAATCCTCAGGTGCACACGTAGGTATTAAAAGGAATCTATATTAAAAATTTTGAATTTTTTAGAGCAGTCTAAGTAGGTCTTTTGCGATCCACAGATATACACACAGACTCTTTCTTTTATTATTATAGATTTGCATGAAAAGTATGTATAGGTTAAGAATATACGTGTAGGATTTAGCTCGGTTCTTAATAAGATAAAATACACTAAAATTGAAATTATGAAGAATATTCATTGTAACGTTTGACACAGCATCTCGGTTGGAACCGGTTCTCATTTCTGTTTCTAGCTAAACAAAAAAAATGCAAAACAGGAAAAAGGGTTAAGAAAAAGAAAAGGCAGTGTGCCAAGGAAAAGCCTCTTCCAAGGTGAAGGTTAAATTCGACGCAAGTTGTAATTTTTTCCGGTTCAACTAAAGCTGAAAAAATTATATTTTATGTTACATTTGTAAAACTTTTTTTTTCTCTAATGGGGCTGCAACTTTGGCGGTCAAGCCCTTGCAGACTCGGCATATTCCCCAGAACTGAGAGTCATTTTTTTGTGGCACCATCTAGGCGCCTATAGCTTCCAATTTTGAAGCACAGATTACAATGAATCTGCGCTCTCTGTGGTTGTTAAAGTATGCCGAGATTTGATTTACCGAGAGAACACATGCCAAATGAGCGTTCCAGGGATCTTTAACATGCCACTTAATCATGACATGCGAGCCTACGATTTTCCCATCAAGAAAATCCGACGACTCAGCCGGGACTCGAACTTTCGTTTGGATGTGTGTCGTATCACTAAAGGCGTCCACATACGGTCGTATCCACCAGCCACGGGATCAACCTGAGACAGCCTAATCTAGCTTTGTTGCTCCAACTGGTTGATCGTGTTTTAAATCGGCATCCCTATCCACCAGCGCAGGATTTAGTCGTCCGCAGAACATCTTCCGGAAGTCTTCTATGATTGGCCAACTGCAATTTTAGGCTTTATTTGATTGGTTGGTTGGTATGATATAGGTGTATGTATTTTCCGGCTTGCTTTATATGATTAACTTTGAATACGGATTGTAAAAAAACAAAGTGAAATATATATGTTTATTTATTGTGCTTTGAAGTATTTTTTTCGTAGTAATATCTCTCTTCTGGTAGTGTTTCAATTTGAAAATGGATTTTTTAGTTGCTTCATGTGAAAGGGACCTGGTTTTCTTGCTGATCGCCAATGAACAAGATTTAGCAACACTTTTTTTTTAAATATGTTTGGCTCAAAAAATTAGTCAATTTTATAAATAAAAAAATATCTAATATTAGTGTTACGATCCAAGAAGACACTGTTTTCATTAAAAAAAAAGTATAACATTACAAGGAAAATAAAATTAAAAGGATTGTAGAAAATAGTACACAAAAAATATAGATGGGGCTACTGCATGTGAAAATCGTTACATTTTCAATGTTCCGATACATCGTTATTTATTGTTAATAAGAAGTTTATATACTATGAAAAACATTTTGGTAAGCTTAAATAAATTTGGTGTCCACTCCGATTATATCTCGCCGTCCAATGTATTCTAAATTTTCTAAATCATTTAAATCTTCCTCATCATAAGACTCGTTAGAAATCGGCCATCTTTTCTGTTCGCAAAACTGCTCGAACGCTATTGGTAGATGGAATGTAGTACTAGGTTTAAACCACCTCGAGAGGTGGTTTATTCTCGAACGACTAGTCTAGGTTTATTCTCGCGATTACGTGTTGGTGGATACCGTTTTGCGGCTAGTCCCGCACTAGAACCTGTTCAGAGAATAAACCGCGCCTAATCGTGGTTGGTGGATACGACCGATAGAGCACTTATAATTGAAACTCTAGTTTTCCTTCAATTCTATGTATAATCTGTTATATTTAGTATGAAATAAACTCCTAATATACCATTAAAACTTTGGCAGTCTTTTAAGGTAGGCGAATACCCAAAATTCTAAAATTTTTAATATTACTTTAATCTTTTCCAAATTTGGCATAGTGATTTCAAATATAATGAACAATGCTTTTTGGGCAATTTTTTTATTTAAATATAATTGATTTATTTTAAACGGTGTTTTTTAACTAAAAAAAGGGGTTTACGCCAACACTTCTAGCATAAAAAGTTTTACATTAATTTACCTAAAATTTTTCACGTATGCTATTTCAATATATATCTGTGCCATGAACCTCTAACATCTGGTGTAAGTATACAATTTTTTTTTTTTTAAATGTCCAAGTGCAAGTTAATTGAAAAAAATAAATAACATTTTTCTTAATAACTTTTTTTCTTTTAATTTGTATGTAACTCTAGAGGGTCATTGCATGTATCAGTTCAAAACGAAGAATTTAACACATAATAAATGTTCATAGGATGAAAATTCAATGTGGTAGACTTGTTGGCGTAAACCTCTTTTTTTAGTAGAAAAACACCATTTAAAATAAATAAATTATATTTAAATAAAAACAAAAGCCTAAATAGTGTTATTCATTATAGTATTTGAAATCACTATGCCAAATTTGGAAAAGATTAAAGCAATAGTAAAAATTTTAGAATTTTGGGTATTCGCCTACCTTAAGGGCACCCTGTACTACAAGGATATATTTTCAGATGATTTTAAGAACTATTGTTTTATCTTTAATTTGCCCAAACACACACACACGAATGTCCAATTACACAAACTATTATCAAGAAATATGATGTAGTAATTGAATCCGTTACATTACAACAGAATTAGTAACTTCAAAAAAAAAAAATAATGAATTAAAAAAATAGAATTTTTTTGCGAGGTTCAAGAAGTGCAAGAAAGTGTTTTTTACACATGGTTACACGAATACGCCAGTCAATAACTCTATGGTCAATTTCCAATTCCATCTTTTTTTTAAATTTACGATTTCATATCCCCCGTGTCATTTACGTATTAAATTCGGTTTACAATGATAAAATTCCAATCCAATCTATGAGTAACATTTCTGAATAAACAGAGGTTTTGATGCACAAAGGGTTAAATATTCGAGCCAAGAGAGAACAAAAAGAAAGGGTTGACAAGAGGGCATCGTGCCAACAGTGTGCGCCAAGGTGAAGTTTTTTTCCCCCCTTTACCTGGTGAGTCGTGTCATTCCTTGGCGACACGCCGTCTGATGGCGGATCATGGAATGTTGGAACACGCATCGAACACGGCTTTATTTAAAAAGTTCGAGGAAGATGCAAACTTGTACGGGAACGGAGGCTCTTTTTGAAAAACAGATGTCGCCCTAAAGTGTCGGATTTAAAGACCCAGGGCCCCTAGGCACTTGACCATTGGGGCCCCCTAATATCTCGAAGCTATTTTGGAAATTTACCAAATTAAATACATTATTAAAGTTGATTAAAAAATTTAAGTTATGAACTCTACATCAAAATAATACAATATGTTACTATATTTATTCTATAAAATCACACGGAGAACTTCCTTCTGTGCAAAACAACGAAAGAAGCCATCATAGTCAATTGACTGCATTATTTCTGACTCTTAATGTATGACTGTGAGGCAAAGATCATTTTCAAGCAGAGAGGTTATGTGTTAGCCTGCATGAAACTTATTTACACTTATCCACAACTGTGGTAAAAAGCCAAAATATTTTTCATCTCGTTCCGTCAATATATTTAGTTTAAAAAATGTCAGTTCTGTTATCCAGCTCCTCACCAAACAAAGAAACCAATTGGACATTTTCCTCGAAGAGTTGCGTATGAGCTTGAAAAAATAATAATTGATATAAAAACAGTGAAAAAAAATGAGAGTGAGTTGTGTGCCACCGTTGAGTTGAAGAGTTGAGTTGCGTACAGCGTTGAGTGCATTAGCAGCGAGTGAGCAACCGTGGTTGAGCACAACTGGAATATTGAGGTTGGGTGTGAGGTAACCGCCACATATGGTAATAAGTGTTTGAAATTATAAAATTGCTTTATTAGTTACACTTTAACTCAAATTATAATTGAACAAACTATAAATATTAAAGGGGGAGGGGGGCGATATTTGTTAATCAACTTAAAGAAGGGGGCGATGTTACAGAAAAGGTTAGGAACCACTGCTATATACAATATTGTGAGCGAGTTGAACCAGTACTCTCCTTTAGATCTTAAGTAATTCTTTACTCTCTTAAACGCTGATAACGACAAAAATTTGGCAATTTTTTTTAGGCCATCGGGCGATAAGTTTTCGACGTTAGGCGATTGGCAATTTTTTTCTGACGATTTTATCTTTTTAAGGCCCCCTCCTGACTGGGTTACTAGGCCTAGGCCGAAATCCGGCACTACTGCAGCCCTGCAATTTACTCTTCAAATTCAAACGTCTCACTTCTATGGAGTTGCATTGTTTTTAAAAGTTGCATTTCTGCAAGGCCCGACCACAGAAAAGGCTGTAGGAGGTGCTTCATCTTTCACCTTTTCAAGTGCCAACTTCTTATTTTTATTCTAAAATTTGCGAAATCGACTCATTTTGCACCCAGAATGAAATGGTAAAAACCAGGAGGGATCATAATTTTTTTAAACTACAGTATAAGAAAAGGAATTGTTGAAAAACTTTTGAAACAATTTCAACACAAAAAATTTCGAAACTTTATTTGTTAAAAATAGCTAAAAAAAATCAATATTTAAGCATTCAAAATGAAAGCATGAAGAATTTTGGGCCATTTCATTTAACTTTAACAAATTTTATTTAATTAATTCAAAAGACATGATTCTTCCATTTAACGATACAAAAAGAAAGTATGACTTCATAGAAAAATGTATGGAGAGTTAAATGAAATTTATTTGAAAAAGTACGAGTTTGACGAAGTGAAAAAAAAAAAAAAGAAATCGCGCTGATGATTCCAAATGGAATCATTGGGAGTGAAAGGGATCAACAAGTGTAAAACAACTTTAAGTTATAAGTCGAATGATTTGCAGGTTCTAATTCTTGAATTGTTTGTTTGGAAACTGCCAAAAGTTGCGCAAAGTCGCGGATTTCCGATTTGGTACCAGTGAAGGCAGTTTCTCAACTAATGCTATACACGTTTTATGACTAATTAAATTACCCCATGAAATATGTAAAAATAATTCTGATCATAATTTTAAAAAAAAATAATACGGCTGGCATCTATTGGGAATAAAAATTATTTTCTAATCGAAGAAAGTTTGAAGAAACGTATGATGTGCTTTTTGATATCATAAATGGATATAGACGATCAGAAAAAAAAAAAGTTATAAAATGATCATGCAAAATTGTCATTGGGACTGAAAGGGTTGATTCGATTCAACAAGCAACATTTGTTTTAATTAATAAGCAATTTTAAAAATAACTTTAGTAAGAAAAAAACTTGTTAGTTCAATAAAACAAAAATGCTGCATTTTTTTTAATACGACAAAAACTAATCTTCATATTTTTATTTTCTGATTCAGTGTTTTAACATTTTGCGATAAGGCCGTTTACAAAAGTACCTTTGATAAATCACTAGGCGACCCTTCGTAGATGTTTATTTCGTAAGACAAATTTTCATCGAGTTTACACCACTTCCGTACGCAATAGGGGCTGGAGAGCCCAGTCGGTTAGGCATTCACCTAGCATGCGGTAGGTCCCAGGTTTGGGTCTGGGCATCGCCAAAATAACTGCAGACCTATAAGCCGCTCGTGCAACCAAAAATGTAAGATAAATAATACCCCGTGCAGAGGAAGTGCACGTTAAATATGCTCAAAAGTCCCGACGCTGCGTACGATGTCGCCCTTAACTGTTGCATTGGGTGCCTACTCAGGTGTCGGCTCGTCACCTGACTGTGGTTCTACGACGCCCGTCGCCAATACCCCTCGTGTAGCTCTAGAGCGACGATAATTCAAACCTATACTAATGCTATATGTATTCGTATGATGGATCTGCTACACATTAGAAGTGTACTGATTTGACTCGGCATTGTTAAATGAATCACACAGGACTCAACCATCGACTGGGACCTTCACTGTTGCACAAATTTTGAGCTTGGTTTTACAAATAATGTTTTTTTAGTAGCCGCAACGGGTATGTGACAAAATGTTTCACCATATTTTAGGTATTCAGTTGAATCATTTTTCAGATTTTGTAAACAAAAACCGACGAAATGATTCAACTAAATATCGAAACATGGTTTCAGGCTATTTGTTAATGTTTAGAGGCGAATAATTAATATTGCTAAATGAAAATGCTAAAACTATTCTAAGTTTTAACCAACGGAAACTTTTTTTTTCTCCAATTGGGCTGCAATATTGGCGGCCAAGCCTTTGTAGACTCGGTATGTCCTCCAGAACTGAGAGCCATGTTCTTGTGGCACCATCTAGACGACTCTCGGTACCATTTTTGAAGCGCAGTTTGCAAGGAATTTGGCTCTATATGGATGTGAAAATATGCTGATACTTAATTTTGCAGAGAGAACTTACGGAAACTAATAGAGGTTAGGTTAGGATTGAATTATCGTCTACACGATGGCTATTGGCGACGGGCGTCGTATTTTAGTCACAGTCAAGTGACTAGCCGACACCTGAATAGGCACCCAACGCAACCGTTAAGTGCGACATCGTACGCAGCGTTAGGACTTTGAAGGATATATTTAAAGTGCACTCCCTTACACGGGGTCGGACTGCACGGGCCGTTTATAGGTCGGCAGTAATTATGGCGATGCCCGGACCCGATCCTGGGACCTCCCGTATGCTAGGCGAATGCCGACTGGGCTCCCCAGCCCCTGCCAATTTTGACACTCAGATTACAATGAATCTGGCTCTCTATGGATGTGAAAATATGCCGAGATTTAATTTTGCCGAGAGAATTTGCGGAAACTAATAGAGACTAGTGTGCTTAGCCACACGGATACCCATTAATTTCTGTATAGGTGCATGAACTTTTGAGCGAAAAAACATGGCCCTGCAGGATTTTTTAAAAAAAGCTACAATTTTTCTTTTCAGAAAAAAAGGTTGTTACCCACCTGGCAATAGTTGAGTGGTAGAGCACGCGAATATACCGTTACGGTTAGAAAAGAGGCCCGCTGGGGATTATTTTTGATTTTTAGTATGAGTGGCGATTTCTCTTCCGAACTGCGTGATTTGATTTGGCGAGCTGATAATGAAAATTAGCTGGATGTGGCCAAATGTTCTTTTCCCACACACATCCAGTTATGGGAATTAAAGAGTTGATTTGGCGCTTTAACCCTTCCGCGGCTCGCTAGATAAGAATAGAAATATAATTGTTTAAATTCAGGGCGTGAGTGGAATATATAACTAAGTCGTGCGTGCCAGTCCGGCGACGGTGATTTAAAAACTAATACGAAGTTTGAGTAAATATATAATTGTGTCGGAATCTATATTCATCATAGAGCATTTTCGTCAAATTAAAAAGAACATGAAAATTGGGAGAGATAGCTCATTTCGAGCTTAATATAATTGTTTGAAATTTTAAATCCTTTCAAGATGCGCTCCTTATTATGTCCGTCACTTGAGTGTGGTTCAAAATTGCGACGCCCAACAACAATCGAATCGCCCTCGTGTAGTTCTAGTGCGTCGAAAATTCAACCTTATCTAACTGTATCATTACCCAATGTGCATTTCTACTGCTTTGCTACTCTAACAATCCAAACAAGTTGGTTTGTTACAGAATCTGTCACATAAACCGCTTCACACAACATTTACGCTCAACAGGAAACAAACCAACAACACTTCAGTTTGTGAGACTTGCGGTTCGTTCGGTTACAGTCCACTCAGCCGAATGCCACTCAGCCGAATGCCCTAAACCGCAAAATCTCGCCAAATTTCATGGCAACATATTCACCATTATAGCGATAATGTTTTCAGCATAGATTTTTCTTTTCCGATCCTGCCCTTCTGGATGGCTAACAATTTGGCTCGTTTAGCGCCCTAAAATAGCAAAAGTGTTCCAAAAAACTAATCATTATATACGACCCCTTCAGCTTATCGCAAAGGCGATGGGGGTTGTTGCCGAAGAGAACGGCTGTCACAATGATGGATCGATGGCTGGGAGGCCATTGTCCGGTATTTAAAACTGTATGGAAAGAACACAAAGTGATCTGTGTGGTTGCATGTTCCAATGTCGCCCTGTATGTACACTAAAATAATTTATATTTTTGGTTAGTTTAATTAATGTCGAATTAGAGAATTAGAGGTGTGCGAGTGCTAATTTGTTATATTTTACTAAATCCATTGCCAAATTATAAACTATTTGTTTTTACACTTGCAGAGCATCTATAATTTAAATGATTATTTTAGTTTTACTTTTTACGTGATTAATTTAGATATAGGCGTATGAAAACTTTTTTTTTTTCGTGACAATATAAGGATGTGTTCAGGTAATGTGGTCCCATAATGATATACTTAATTTTTCGAAATTAACCGTTTAAAAAACGAAAGTTTTAACATAAAAAGACCTTTTAATAATAGGTTAGGCTAGTTTGAATAACGTCACACTAGAGCAACACGATTCCGACGAATAATACCCCGTGAGAGGGAGTGCAAGTTAAATATACTTCAAAGTCCCAACGTTGCGTACGATGTCGAACGGTTGTGTTGGGTGTCTACACAGGTGTCGGCTCGTCACTTGACTGTGGTTCTAAAATACGACACCCGTCGCCAGTAGCCCTTGTGTAGGCTCTAGTTTAGTTTTAATTATCGTCGCACTAAACTAAGCTAAACTAGAGCTACACGAGGGTTATTGGCAACGAGCATTATAATTTAGAACCACAGTCAAGTGACGAGACCACACCTGAGTAGGCACCCCATGAAACTGCTTAGAGCGACATCGTACGCAGCGTTTTGACTTTGGAGAATATTAAACGTGCACTTCCTCTACACGAAGTATTATTCGTCGGACATTTCTGACGGCTAGAGGGTCGTATATAGATCGGCAGTTATTTTGGCGATGCCCAGACTCGAACCTGGGACCTTCCGCATGCAAGGCGAACGCCTTAACAGACAAGGCTCCCCAGCTCTCTCATTTAGACAATTGATAATGAATTGTTTCAAATAATTGAAAGATACCCAATATAGTTACTCGCTTTAGAAAGCTGTTAGATTCTGAAAAAAATAATAAAATACTATGACTTCTTCAAATAGTAGGGGAGAGTGGGGGCTAATGTGTCAAGGAGCAAATATAAATCTCTAACATCTTATTCAGTCAATTTGGCAAAAACTTTTTAAAACTGTAATTTCTAAACTTTTTTCGATGTATAATAAGTGAAAGTACAAGTAGCTTTATTCATGACAAATTTTTTACGTCTGCAATTTCATTAATTGCATCTTTAACAGAGCTTGGTGAAGATTAATGATTTGTTGTTGGTAAAATTTGCTATAAAGCAAACTATTCTTTATTACACTGATTTGATTTCTGAAATAGAAAGCGATGAACTCCGGATGAGCTATTTGAAGATAAAGAAAAAAAACTTTTAAAACCTTATAAATTTCAAGTACCCTGAAAGAGAGGACAAGTTTGGGATAAATTTTAAAAGATTTAATTAAAAACTATCCTTTCCAGTCCTAAAAAAATATGGGATAATCTTTTGTAATCTTGAGTTTTAACTTTGATATTTCATCTTTCAATGGGAAAAAATTTTTAAAAAATAAATTTTAATTATGTATACATTATGTAAATGGTGTTTGCTTAAAACTTAATTTTCAGGTCGTCTTCTGATTACTTTTTAAATTTTTGAAACAATTCAACATTTACCATATGTCCCCTTAGTCCTGCACCCTGTGGGGTCTAATGGGACATTTACATGTTTGTTTAAAATGCTCATCAACCAAAATATGGTAATGCTTCAAAATCTTAAGTAAACGAATGTCCAGTTTATGAAATTGCAACAAAGAAAAAAAAACATATCAAAATTCTTGTATTTTTGCTGAAATACAGAGGTTAGTAAAAAATTTCCCCATTATCCTCTTGTTATGAACCCTCTTCTTATTTTTTTTAGGTTCATCCGAGAAAAAAAATTAAATTTTTTTGGATTTGAAATTGTTAAAATTAAAATGCAATTTTCAATTGACACTTTTCTGTTATCAGTGCCCAGAAGCAATTATAGCCTACTTTTTTATTATTTCGAAAGACTTTTTTATTCGAAAGAAAGGACGTCTGTCTGCACGTCCGAAAAGACATCGGTCTACTGGTTTATTCCCCATTGAATTTCCATTGAAATTTAATTTGCAGTCATTTACATCACTGTTGCCACATCAAATGGCATGAGAAACTTTTTGAAGCCAAATTTATTTTTGTCAAAAATCAATGTTGTTTCACGGAGAATCTGGCAATAGTTCCGCGGTCTTGTTTTCATTTCTCTTGAATTATTTTTGTTTTGGTTGATTTGGTTAGTTGGTAGACCTATATTCAGGTTAGTTCGCTTGGTCAACACACAAACCTGATTATCTCTACCAATCAACCAACCATTCAAAAGTAAGGAAAACAAGACAGCTGAGCTATTGCCAGATTCTCCGTGAAAAAACCTTATTTGGAATAAAACCATTATATGTGACACAATGTTAATCTTTAATTGTTTATTATTTGTTTTTTAAGAAAGCAGCAAGGAATAATATATATTGCATATAATTCTGGAAATTTTAATTTACATTTTTTTTGTTGTGTTAGGAGCAGTTTCATGTGTTTCGTTATCAATATATGGGTCATTCTTGGGAAAACGTACAATTTGAGGAGAAAAAATCTCGAAAAAATAATATCGATGAAAGTTTTTGCAACTTTGGATTTGAGTTACCCTTACATACTGCATTGGAAAAATAACATCACTCCAGATCATACAATTAATATTAATTATTCATATAGTAATTATATGGACCGAATACACGGACATGATGCTGCGCGGACATGACAAAATCGTAAATAAGAGCTTCCAGGCGCAAAAGGTTTAGGCTTTCGAGAATTAAACTTGCCAAACTGACAATATATACCTTATTTCTTTCTATAAATACAAAATTATAAGTAAAAATCATAAGCTTACCATCTCATATCTTGACCACGGAAATGACGCTATGATCTTGTCATTGGCCTATTTGTAACTTTTAACTTCAAATAACATTTTATCCATTGAGGTATTCAAACTATCGACATGATACAACGTTTAAAGTGTAGTATTAAATACTAAGAAGACTGAAACAGAGTACTATTATCATTTCTAGATAGTTATGTAAGCTAAAGAATACGTTGTACACGGAGATGACGAAAATCTGTGGGACATTTTATTTTCACGGAATTTATATATTTATATTCATTTTAATGATAATATTTTGTGTTTTGTATGCTCTAGTAGTGTCAGTTGAGCTAAAAATCAACTTTAACTATGAAAAATTAGTATTTTATTAGTATAAACTAACAAAAACAGTTCCCCGACATGACGGTGAGACTGCTCACGAACATGATTTGTCATAGTCTGTGGGCACAAATTTGTACACAAAATAATTAATTTTTTTAATTGCTTCAACGCTAGTAAGTAGATAAAATATTATTTATTTTAATTTATTCAAGTGGAAGGATAACTTTTCTTCATATGAAAGATATGTTGCGGGGACATGCTTTTGTACGTTTTCTGAAGAATGACCCATATATAGAATTATTCTTCTCTACAAATAAATTAAGCAGACGATAAGTAATAATAATTCTATTTGAGAAAAAGAAAATTAATGAAAAAAATCCAATCGCTTTCCAATTTCCCAAACTTTTTAATTTTCTTTTCTAAAATTAACATTCGATTCGCATTTGATAAATATGTGCCTTCCCCTCTAACTTACGTTTTCAATCAGTGATAATTTTGTGCAGGATTTAATCACTAAAAAGAAACATTCCGAACTAAAAAAATATTTAAGCACACACCAGTTATTGTTGCAAAATCAGCATGTAGTTTATAGATTAATATTGAAACGAGTCTGAGTTGTACTTAAATTTATTTAGATTATTAATCCGATTAGTCTATTCAATTGAAGCTCATAATATTGTCTAGTACTAACATATAACTACTTATTTCTACCATTTTCTTTTTTTGTGACTTGCTGATATTATATTATTTTTCAACTGAATCACATTTATTGAGTAAATATTTTTTTTTACCATAATGTATTAAACATACAATGTTATAATCTGGGGTCCTGGTTCAAAATCCGTATTTGCAAAATACACATGTAAATTTTATTGCGATTTTAACCCTTTCAGTCCGAAAAATTTACTACACTACAGAAACTTCTGATATTCACAAAATAAGCTTATTTTAGGTCAAATATACGAGTTCCATAAAAAAATCATTAAAATTTTTTATATGGTTTTTGAAATAATGCTAAAAAATTTTATTTGTGGAAAACAACTAAATAAATATAGATATATATTACCTAAAAACACTTCGAGTTATATATTTTAAGGTATCTGACCATATTATTAAAAAATTTAGTAATTATTTTAACCGAAATAGTTAAAATTGTGTTTTAAATATGTGGAACTGAAATGAACTTATCAAAAATCAAGTGAAACGCTTGTTGGCTATTTTCTGAATTAAAAAAAAATAGTAGTTCTGACTTCAATTGATATTAATGTAAAATATTGTCTAATGAACAAAGTATGAAGAATCGAACGATGTGTGTTTGGATGTCATAACGGGATATAAACATTTTGAACAAAATATTGAAAGTGCATGATGATGCCAAATGGCATCACCGGGACTGAAAGGGTTAAAGGTCCTAACACCCCTTTCCTCTTAAAAGCAACTCCTTTTAATAATACCTGCTTGTTAATTAGAATGAATTTAAGGTCGAGTAAATGTGTTTGTTTTCTTTGTGAATTTTTCGTGGGCGCCTTAGAAATCCTATAAACGGGTCATTTTTTGCAAAAGAAATTTCATTAAATTGAAATTAAATCTGTTGTAGTCCTAAGTCCTGACACCGCGTAAGAGGTCGCGATAAGGTTACCTACACTCTTAAAACAAACGAGCGATTTTAAATAGGTCTTCGTTAATTTTCGCTCCTGCGGTGTTGAAAATGCACTTCTCCTACAGGAGTGGATCCTTTGTGTGTTAAACCTCCGACACGATCACTCCAAACGAGTGATTTTAACTCAGTCTGAGTTAATATTCACTCCTTGAAACTGTCGAAAATGCACTTCTCCTACTGGAGTGGATTTCACTCGTTTGTTTTAAGAGTGTAAGTGCTAGTTCCAGTTCGTCACTTGACTCGTCACTTGACCCTGATTTCAAAATATAATGCTCGTTGCTAATAGTCTTCTTGTAGCTTTAGTTCAGCCCAAACAAAATTATCGTTCGTCACGTAAAACAACTTCGAAAACTGCATATATATTTTTTAGTAATTTGATGTTTAACTATTTACAAATTTTTATTGAATTCACATCGCCCTAAAGCTACGCAGGGATTTAAACTACTAACTCCTTAATTTTTAAACGCGGAACAGTGATGAGGACTATAATTAATAAAGCTGCAATTACGACCGTTGCCACTCTTGTAGCTCTAGTGCGACGATAATTCAAAACATACCCTTAAATCTTAAAGCAATACACATATATCAATCGTGAAAAAATAATTAACGATATCTCTACTTGCATACAATTATTTTCAAAATGTAAGAATACTAATTAATAAATAAAATTTTAATATTGGCCCTCTTTTTAATATAGTTTCATTTAAAAATTAATTTGTATTTTTCTTTTACCGAGATAGTTAGAAGCATTGACAACAAGTTCAAACACTCAACACCACCCTTTAAATTCTGTTGTCTCGTTTATTTGTCGCCTGAAACCTAATCGGTCTGAGTTCTTAGAACGGGGGACCTCTTTTTATGACCCCTGATCTTTACGGGGATCGCATGGTATTCTGCATTACACAATGATCAGGGAGCGCTCACAAATTGCACAACTTTCGGCTCCCACTTGGCTTTAAACGCAGCTTTCGGTCGATTTCTTATCGCCAACGCTTTGGTAAGAGAAAAGCAACCACAAAGTCTTATCAGCAGAGGGGGATCTCTTCGCCAAGCATTCCCCACTCTCTCACCAAATAGGCTACTTTTTGCGGTTTCGGCTGAGTCTCATTCGGCTGAGTGGGGTGCCACGGTTCGTTCTGTGAAAGTCGGTGACAGACAGACTGAACGATTATAAAACCTTCCACTTTTTACGTTATAAACGTAGTGTGAAAGCTAAAACAGACACGACTAATCGGGTCATCGACGAATTAGAAGAGTATGCCCCTTATCTGACTGATGATGTATATTTGCGAAACACACTTGATTTATCCAAAAAGAATTTTATTTGAGGGTTTTTTTCATATTTTTTCAACGTTAATTAAATTTAGTTAAAGATAAAATTACAATTTCGAGTCTACATCGCACTCAACCAGTTTCGAAATACGGCGGCCCATGTCTGCGACGTCCCATGCCAATAATAACCCATGTAGCTCTTCCGCGACGTTTTTCTAACCAAACCAAGCAAAGCTAATCGGAGAGGGGAGGGGAGGAAAAAAAGAACTTTTTATAAATTCAATGCCATCATGGAACAAAAAAAAACAAACAATTTTGATTTAGGGGCCACCATGAGATCACGATCGCGTCCACAAAGGGTTGCCTCTCTCCCGTAACGCCACAAAAGCACAATTGTGTGCGGGACATACTAAAGAGGGAAAAAAAGGGCTGTCCCTATAGCAACGCCCGAAACAGAAAAATGCAATTAGTTTGGACATTTACATAAAAGGCCGATTTGCGGCATAGCCTACCTGTTAGCTCCTCGGGTTCGTGTCAACAGTCCGTGCTGCCCGAAAGGAGGATTATTAAAATCCACCACAGAAAAGCGCGTGCAAGTGGCTGGTTTGGCACTTATTGTTGGTGTGATTGCGGATATCTTGCGCAGAGTCTGATTTCCGGCAGGGCAAACGGGGTACAAGCCCAGGGTCCCTCACTTTAAAAGGGCCCCCCAAATTTGTGTTCTTTTAAGTTTATATGCTCAATACCACTGACTCCAAACTTAACTTTTAAATTTGAGGCATGAAAAAAAATTATAATTTCATGAAAGGTGACTTGGAATTGTGTTCAAACTTATAATTAATCAATTAATTACAAAAAATACTTAAGCACTGATCACTTATACAGGATCATCAAGGGTGGCGCAAATTAAAGTGGCCCCGGTGGGTTGGCACTTATTGTTGGGATGGTTGGTGCGATTGCGGATATCTTGCCCTGCTAATAGTACGTAGAGTCTGATTTCCTGAAGGGCAAACGGGGCACAAGCCCAAGGCCCCCCAAATTTTTGTTCTGGAATGTTTTTTCTCAATACCACTGACTCCAAACTTAACTTTTAAATTTGAGGCATGAAAAAAAATTATAATTTCATGAAAGGTGACTTGGTTAGGTTAGATTTGAATTATCGTCGCACTAGAACAACACGAGGGCTATTGGCGACGGGCGTCGTATTTCAGAACCACAGTCAAGTGACGAAACCAACACCTGAGTAATCACCCAACGCAACCGTAAAGGTTGACATCGTACGCAGCGTTATGACTTTGAAGGATATTTAACGTGCCGTGCAATCCCTCACACGGGGTATTATACGTCGGACATTTTTGGCTGCACGGGCCGTTTATAGGTCGGAGCTATTTTGGCGATGCCCGGACCCGAACCTGGCACCTTTCGCATAGTAGGCGAGTGCCTAACCGACTGGGCTCCGACTGGTTCCTAGCCGACGGGGTGACTTGGAATTGTATTCAAACTTAAAATTAATCAATTAATTACAAAAATATTGATCACTTATACAGGATGGCGCAAATAAAAGTGGCCCCGGCGTAGAGATAAGAATACATTGAGATGATCGGCGAGAAAAACTGTTGAAGCCGCCTGAAAGAATTCAAGTCGAAATAAAAGATTACTCAATTGGTTACACTTGGGAAACCTGTTATGCATTGGCGTGATTGGATTAGCATCACATTAAAGCTACTCATGGAATTGTCGAGTCCAGATCATTTAGTGCTAAGAGTTGAGGCTGGTTTGAGGCCGGTATTAATTTTGATAATGCCCGGGCCGAACCTGAGATCTTTCGCGTGCAAGGCAAAGGCCTTACCGACTGGGCACCCTAGCCCTCGACACTACAAGCAGCGTTTACTATCTCTACATGATTAAAAACAGCAGGTAAAACCGTAAATACTGTTTACGCTACCTGTGTGAAGATCCAATTTACTTAGCGTTGTAATTGCTTTTCGATCATCCGGCAAAGTAAATACAGTGAACATTACCGGCACCTTCGCGTGTAAAACTAGCTTAACTATGAAAACTAAATTTAACTCCAAGACGCAACAGCCTATTACTGGGCAAAGGCCTGCCGTGCCCATTTCAGCTTTCGTGACCTAGGGCTCTGGGGGGGGGGGGGGGTAGCACTTGTCCCGGTAGGGTGGTTAGCCTCACGCGGAACCCCCAGTGTTTAGTTCCCAAGCACGCTTGGGGTACCCATTTTAACGACCCACTCAAGGGATGAAAGGATGGATCAACCTCGCCCAATCCGGGACTCGATCCCCGGACCTGTGGCGTGGCAATGCAAAGCACTACCACTAAGCCACTGGGCTTCACCATGAAAACATTAACTACAACAAAAATATAACTACATTATAGGTAGCAATTCCCCCTAATTTATCGTTTGTTTTGAAGCAGCGAAATAAAAGGGGCCATTTTAAAAAGCCTCATTGTTAACCCATCGCCCGCAGACCCGAGATAATTTGAATAAATCAAAAGCATTTTCAAGAGCCTCTCGACACTTTAATGGGCGGCACTTGAGAATTTATCCGCGGATCAATGGCGCAGGAGGAAAATAATTAAAAAGGTCTTCAATTCTGGGAGACCTTGCTTCAGTAATGGGGAAGCGACAGTTTTTCCAAACGACTTTGCAGTTAAATTCTTTTTTTCTTTTTAAATTGATTAACTCATTACCAAGCTATGGAATCTGCAGCGTTCGTTCAATAACTTTGATGTTTTTACTCGGTTTTAGAAATGGCCGGTTCATTTCGGGTTTGGTGTAGCTTGATTTTAAAGTTAGCACCGTTTCGTCCATTTCGTTAGGCGCGTTTACATGAGCCATTGAATAAATGGATTGAAGAGCAAACTCAGCAATTTTTCCCTCTTGGGGATTTTCTCCCAGACAGAACCCCGGAGTTTCCGGGTTCACTGGGGGGTTTCGCAAACCCTCCAATGAAGGAGGGTTTGATGTTTCATACCATGGATTCGGCCACAGACTATCATCTGGGTCAAAAATCCTGGCTCGACCTTTTTTTCCTCTTATGGGGATTTTGGCATTCCATGGATTCGATGGCTCATGTAAACGCGCCTTTTGAGGTCCAAAACAATCCATTAAAATCTCGATTGTTTTTGCATTTCATATATGGGAATGTTTCCGATGATGTAACGCTCGTTTTCATTTTTACCGTACTCGATTTCATTAATTGCTTCAATTTCACTCTTCTACACTCTAAAAAATGAATGCTCAAAAACGACGAAATTTTCCTTAATTTTAACGATTCCGTTACTGGCAAATGCTCCGAGTTTTCGTTTCCTCAAAGTGAGGAAATAAATTTGAATCGTCATTTTTATGAGGATTTGAATGTCGTCTAATCTAAAGAAATATTTCGTCATTTTTAAACATGTGAGTACAACAATGAGATTCAGTTTCCTCAAAATCACGATACAGAATCGTCAAATCAAGAACGTAAAAATGAGGATTCGCGTTTACTCAAAAGTCCCGTGATAGTTTGACGAAACAATCCTCAAAATTAACGAAATGAGGCTTGAGGATTCATGAATCGTCAAAAATCAAAGTGTTATTTCTGAGAGTGTAATGACCGATATAGATGAAGTATAATTTTTTCTTTCCATGCAAGCTTTCTTTAAGAAATTTTTTAAACAACCAACAACAAGAAATTTGCATTTAAAAATTTTAATAAGTAAAATATTCTTAGAACACTCATTTTCGAATACCAAATCATAAGTAATTCGGGCAACAAATGAGAATAAATCGTAGAAGCTGTTGCCATCCACGCAGGGCCGGATTTCTAAATAGGCTAAGTAGGCATTAGCCTAGAGCGGCAAATTTTTTTGGGGCCGCAATTTTTTCGTCATAATTTACATTATTACGTAAATCGTAAACGTATACTTAGTACTAATATTTAGTAGTGAACATGGATAGCTGATAGCTGTAAGAACATTGTAGCCCTTCTCCCGGATTTGGAAGTTGAAAGAAAAATAGTAAAACAGTTTTTAAAAAATTCACCAATTATTTCGCTTTTGATTTAAAGGGTACTTAAATGATTCTAATGTGTAAAAAGGAAGAAAAAAAGTGGTCGAGAAAACTATATCTGGCGGCAAATCGAACGTAGCCTACAGGCGGCAAATCTTTAAATCCGGCCCTGCATCCACGACGGTGAAACAACCCCCATAGCTCCAGTGCGACTTGATTCCAAAAAGTAAACGAGTTCAATTTATGGTTGAGTACTCTGTTACTATGTAACAAATTACATTATAAAAAAAAGAATGCGTCACAACGCATTGTGGCCAACAATGCAATCCACTGGACACTTTCCATTGTGGGCATCAAAAAGCTGTCAGCCATTGACCCACCTGTGCATGGAGAATGAAATGACAAAGGAATAACCGAGTTAATTTTCTCTGAAATGAAACAGAACATCCTGTTCCTTTCTACTTGTTCTTAATGGAGTTGTGCATGGAAGTTCGTCGCATTAGCACTTTAACCCTGTAATGCATGAATTTTTTTCAGGGTGGTTACAAAATCCTAGAAAAAAAGTTATTTAGCCCTGATATTTCCATGATTTCCCTGATACTTTCCCAAAAAATTCCCTGATTTTACAATTACCTAGAAAACATGCAATAGACAATTAAATGCAGTACAGAAAATTTAATCTAGACGTCACGACAATTAAGATTTTCTGTATTATGAGTTAGCCGACATAACTTTTCTACATTTCCGAAAATCTGAATAAGTTTAAGGAATCATGTGATCAGAGAATCGTGTTATAACATGATTCATGAGAGAGATTTATCCTTCCTCCAAGATTGATCCCTCAGACAAATCGAATCAACAATAATACTTTTTTTTAATCAAGTGTCTTGTTAGAGTGATCACAAGAACCTAAAACTGCTGTTTAAGTAATCCAAAATGGAAAATAATTCCCTGATATTTTGCAAATTTTGAAAAATTCCATGAGAATTCATTGATATTTCCAGAGTTAAAAAGTTCCCTGAGAATTCCCTGATTTCCAGGTTCTGTTACCCCCCTGTTTTTTCATCCCGAAAAAATATATTTGTATCTTAAAAAACTCATACATCATAGGAAAAATACTGAAAAAATTAACTGCTTTGGAATTTAAATAATTTAATTTTTTTAAATTTCTGCCATAAGGCAAAAACCAACTACAAAATTCCAATTTTGATAGGAATGACTAGAAAACTACTAAATATATTTTAAAATAACCCTCTTTAACTACAATTATTTTTTCAAAAACAATTTATTTGTATTTAGTACTTATATTTATTATTATACTTTGAATGCTGCCAACGACGCAATTTCACAACAGTTAATAACTTCACTCTTTAATTTTGAATACACTTTTACTACTGTCATCTATGAGGGTTATTACTCATTAGTAACTAAAACTTTAAAATGTACAGTAACGCACAAAAGAAGCAGGCTAGAGCGGTGCAGCGGTGCCAGTTTAAATAGTTTCTGCTACTATGTTAGGCGCAGTAGCTCAAAAAACTGCTAAAGCGGTGCATCTTGGGATACCTCAGTGCTGGTTTGTTATGTGCAGTAGCTCGAAAAACCTGACAGCCCTGTTTCAAACCATTTGAACTGAACCATTTGAACTCTCTACTCATCCTTCCTAACTCTATGGTATTTAAAGAAATTCATTCACATCAGTATGTTGATCGTGATTTACGCTACGCTTAAGGTGCTTAGGAAAATTTAACGTGCACCAGCTCCTGGTGCACGGTGCCATCTTTTGTGGGATTAGTATTTCTAATGAAAGGTCGTTTTTGGGATTACTCGAGTGAAGACAGAACAGGCGAAGAAAACCACCTCGGCACGACTCTTCAACTCACACCGGCTCGAACAAATTATCCTTTCACAAAAGAACACAATCATTGCATCCACAACCATTTTCCCGCCTCCTGCCCCTTTTCGAATACAGTAGGTGCAAACGATTCCATATTTTTCCGCCATAATAGATCCGAACAAAAGCGGAGAGGACAGTAGAATAATTACAGGGACCAATGGTAATGGCGGAACCGAAGAATGCTTAACGATTCATTCCGCCGATTTTAATTATTTAATTCTAAAGGGTTTTTTTATTAGTAAGATGTGTAATAATTGTAACCGTATCGCCGCAATCCTCGGGCCTAAACAATGGAGGTCAAACGAAACGCATGAATAAGTTCTTGGTTTTTAGAAAGTTTTCTGAATGAAAGTAAGTAGCCCTGCTGCTCAAATATCACAAGACAGAAAAATATTTAACGTAGGATTTTAGAAGGGGGAAACATTAAACTTTCACTTGTCGTCCGAAATACGGAAAATGGTTAAAAACAAGCTAAATCCAGGGAATTTGCATAGGTTGGTTGAAATAATGGCGCACTAGAGCCACATTTAACATGCCAGAATTATTCCAGTTCCTGCTGAAGGCAGACTAAGCGCAACCTAAATGGGAATGCTTGAGATTTTGAGTGACAACGGAAATATTAAATGAAAATAAATTATATCTCAATCCTCGATTAGCGAATCAATGTCACGTGGAAACATATCACCAATCGGATCACAGATCAAAGGAAGTTCAGGAGACGCTGAAAGGAAATACGTCACCTGAAACAAGCCAACAGAAGCAACTACATAAAAGCTCCATTTAATACAATAAAAGTTGTAAAAGGAAGCCGCAATAATACCTAAACGTTTTGTGACGATGCGATTTCAATTGCTTTGAACTCAACAATGCATTCGGAGGATTTAAGAGTATTTTTCTACCCAGAAATAAAGATTGGCCCCCGCAAAATATTAAAAACAAATCCCGGTTCTATATTTGGATGGAGGGAAATGCATTATTATATGCACTTGCAAGGATTCAATTGTGGGTCTTCATTTCCCGGGAGATTTGCTGGGTGGGGGCAGATAGGTTTGTTACCTCGCTTACTATCGCTTCCCCAGTCCCCATCATATACAAAGTGGCGCAAATAAAAGTGGCCCCGGTGTAGAGATAGGAATGCATAGAGCTGCTTAGCGAGTTTGCTTCTGAAAGCTTTGAAGTAAAATTGAAGATTATTCAAACGTGTAATGGCTACTTGGCAAACCTGCTTTTTCATTGGTTGGATTGGATTTGAACCACATTAGAGCTACTCATGGACCATTGGGGAGTTGAGATCTTAGTGCGTAAGTAGGAGCGTTTACATGAGCCATCTAATCCATGGATTGAAGAGCAAACTTAGCAAATTTTCCCTCTTGGGGATTTTCATCCAGACAGAACCGGAATTGCATTGTTTAGTAAGGGGTTTCGCAAACCCTCCAATGAAAGAGGGTTTGATGTTCACTGAGATCCAAAAGTTTAGACAATGACGTGTTTTAGCTGTAAAATTTAGAATTGTTTGTTTGGGCTTAGTATTAAGGGGTCATAGGAGTCTTAAAAATGTGCAAAGAAGGTACTACAAAGTATAGTTTGATCTCTCGTGTAATTTTTTAACTACTCAATATATAAGTATAATTTTTTATATATAATTCTACAAGATTTATTTATTATAAAACAAATTTTAAAATTTATGAAACTTTAGCCAAAACCAAAAAAATGATATTAAACATAAAGCTATTTGAACACATTAGGATTAGGCTTGCGCGGCAAATTTTGAGGTCAAAATTGAAACAATGACCAAGAAAATGACTTTATATTGTACAAATATGTACAAACTAGGACTTATACCTAAATTCTCAGCTCAATTTGAATTAGAAATTATTTTAAGAACTTTTTTCTAAAAAAATTAATAAAAAATTTTAAATTTTGATTTTAATTTTTTAAAAATAATTTCTAATTAAAATTGAGATGAGAATTTAGGTATAATTCTTTGTTTGTACATATTTGTACAAAATAAAGTCATTCTCTTGGTCATTTTTTTTCAATTTTGACCTCAAAATTTGCCGCGCAAGCCTAATCCCAATGTGTTAAAATAGCTTTATGTTTAATATCATTTATTTTAGTTTTGGCTAAAGTTTCATAAATTTTAAAGTTTGTTTTATATTAAATAAATCTTATAGAATTACATATAAAAAATTATACTTAAATATTGGGTAGTTAAAAAATGACATGAAAGATCAAACTATACTTTGTACTTTGTAGTACCTTCTTTGCACATTTTTAAGACTCCTATGACCCCTTAAACTGTCACATTCTCAGCAAGTTATCACAAATCTGTCGTCAAGTTGACCACGAATGTTATACTTTCTTCAATTCACTACAGTTCATTTATGAAAGTCGGTCATTACGAAAAATATTAATGAGAAAGTCACTTCATTACATTTCATTTTATTTGCGCCACCCTATATATTTACCAAATCTATAGTTCAATCTTTGTCGAATTCGTCTTTTCGCGTTTGCGGCATGCGTCGCCTCCGGATATTTCTCCATTTGTGGAACTTTGCGGGGGAGTTGGCTCAACCGGATCCGGGAGTTGCTTCCCGGGCACAACGGGAAAAAAATCCCGATCCGGTTGCTCCGGTAACCGAAAGCTCCCTGCGAAAGATGGCACGGGTCATCTTATTGGTCTGGATACAAACAAGGTTGAAGTTTGAAAAATAAACTAGACTATAACCTCCTGCGACCTGGCGTCCCCATTTGGGGACATTTTTTATAACCTCCCCACAAATAATTAACACCTTAATTAGTTCCGAAATTGACGTGGTCCGATAGAAGAAGATCCAAATATCAGTTTTCAGCCTTTGGGTACAGGTATCATTTATTTTCATCAAAAAATAAAGTTGAACGAGGGTCAATACGATATTAGAGTTCTTAAAAATATTAATTTAATTTTTTTTTACAAAAAGTTCTTTTAGTAGTTAATTTTAAAGGCACTTTGCATTAAAAAACCATGTTAAAATAATTTGTTAACTACAAATTAAATTTACGGCCTTTTTTGTTGCATTTATAGCACACAAAAAAATGTGTATTTTTAAAGTTTAAGGCGTGTCCCTAAGTAACTATGAAAAAAAAAATTAAGTTACTTTCCTTGGAGCTTTTTTTTTTTTATTAAACATTCTTTTCATACAAATATATGCTAAAAAGTAAGTTTAGAATAAGAATATACGAGTAGGATTTTGCTCGGGTCTTGAGTTTAAAAAATGAACTAGACTGCAAACCAAGTACGGTAGAAAATCTGAGGGTTTGAAATCCGTTTCCTACACAGATTTTTGTGACAGTTCCAAAAACGAGCAAAACTGTGAATTTTGTTTTTACAATATGAGTATCAAATCTTCAACACACAATTATTTCTCCAAAAAAAATAATTATACTATTGATTCTGTAGGCAATAGTTTTAAAATATGTATTAATCGTTAAAACCTAATAATTCACACACAAAATCCAGGTGCTGGGGTGCCCAATCGGTTAGGCACTTGCTTGCATGCGGAAAGTCCCAGGTTCGGGTCAGGGCCGGCCCCAGGGCAGGGCGGTCCGGGCGGCCGCCCGAAGCGCAATGATCTAGGGGCGCCAAAATCACGGAAAATGAAAATAAACTGATCAAAAAATTAAGTCACAGACTATCCTAAAATCAAAAATGCGACGCTGGTTGTGCACGTGATGTGCACCTGGCCGAACACATTTTGGCACACACCAGGTTTTCTATGGTCATTCTTATTTTAAGTGCATTGCATTCGCCGTTCTGGAAATGAATTCGTTGTTCTTGGAATGCATTCTGTCAAGTTTTGAAACAGATAAATTTCTTTTCTCAGCGTTTTGTTAAATTATTATATTTGAAGGGGGGGGGGGGATCGTGGCCCAGGGATAATCGGGAGTTTACTGTACGTCATCCTGTCAGAAGCAAAACAAGAAAGTTTTTTGTATGAGGGCCCGGATAAACCCGTTCACGACCTTAAACCAAAAATATGAAATAGATATTTTTCACAGTATGGATCCTAGCAATAAATTCCTTGTAAACCAGATAGTATAATTTATTAAATACTCACAGTAATTATTTCAGCCTTTTGTATAATGTTATTTTTGGTCTAAGAGACATACCCAGAAATGAGCTACAGGCACATTGCAAAAATTTGGAAGTAGTTTTGACTGATGGAAATTCAAGTGATCTTAATGCCCTGCCTGGAATTAGCCGAAAAAATAAGGATTGTTTCGTCATTATTAACAAAAAAGGAAACCCCTGCTGAAGTTTTTTAGTTTACGCTCAAATTCGCACCAAACCTCAGCAGTCGGCATTACTGCTTACATTGCCAGTCACTGTGACTTCAGGGGAAAGAAGTTTTTTTTTTTTTTTAAATAATTTTAAAAAATCGCAGAACGATGGAGACGCAAAATCGGCTTAATGGGTTGGCAATGATAGCTATAGAACACCAAATTAGTGACAAATTGGACTTGAAATCACTAGTTCGTGAGTTTGCAGAAAGAAAAGTTAGAAAAAGGGCATTTTAATTACTTTGGTTAGTTAGAATTTATTTAAAATATGGTATATTAGTTTTGTTGAGTATATATGGTATATGATTTTGTTAACTGATATTTGAGTTTTTAATAAAAGTTTTTTTGTTTTCAATGCTTCCTTGACTTTCTGTTATGGTCGCATGAGATTTACCTAAAAAAAAAACGGGGGGGGGGGGGCGCAAAATTAAGGTTTTGCCCGGAGCGCCAAAATGTCTAGGGCCAGCCCTGTTCGGGTATCGCCAAAATAACTGCCTCCTAATAAACGGCCCATTCAGCCAAAAAATGTCCGACGAGTAATACCCCGCGTAGAGGAAATACATGTTAAATATGCTCCAAAGTCCCAACGCTGCGTACGATGTCGCCCTTAACTGTTGCGATGGGTGCCTACTCAGGTGTCGGCTCGTCACTTGACTGTGGCTCTAAATTACGACGCCCCTCGTCACTAGCTCTCGTGTAGCTCTAGTGCAACGATAATTCAAACCTACCTTAACAATCAGGAGTTCGTGGTGGTCCGTAATTAGCAGGCCTTTAACTTATTTTAACGTGACTAAACCTAGTTGCACTAATGGGTTAAAACCGGCTTGTTATTCGTAACAACGCAAAAATTGTCGATATCCCCCCCCCCCCCCCCCCCCCTTTATTCGAAGTCATTCACCCGGCACGTGCGGAGAAATTTCCCGCCAGATTTCACAACATTCGAATGACCTAAAAAAACAGCTCTCTCTTCACAGTAATGTTTACGAATACAGCCTCGTGTATCGTGGGACAGTGCACGTTAAATCTGTTATTGCGTCTCACAGGCGAAGTAAAATAGCCCTCGTGTAGCTCTAGTGCGACGATAATTCAAACCTAACCTCGGGCGAAGTTTACTTTATTCAGGGATTATTCCACCGGTTTCTCGATTCTCATAGCAAAAAGTGGGACTCGATTTAAAGAAATTTGGAGTTTAATCTTGACTGGTGAATACCGGTGTCAAAAGTTATACTAAATTATCGGTATGCATTGGGCATTAAATATTCAACATTTCAAAAGAAAGGGGTATGGTTTTTAAATAACGTTCCCAAGACGCATATTGCGACATTAGAACTTGGTTTTAACGTGCATTAGCCTTCTCAATAGGCGCGTTTACATCATGAGCCGTCAAATCCATGGAATGAAGAGAAAACTCCGCAATTTTCCCCTCTTCGGGATTTTCGCCCAGGCAGAAGCGGAATTGCAGGGTTCATTGGGGGGTTCCGCAAGATACTTGGAGTTCTTCTATATATTTTCATGCTTATATTTTAGTATTCTTAATTTTCACACGCTTACTTCCTCCGCAACCTAAACAGCATCAGATGCATTAATAAAAATTGTTTTTATTCGTTCGTACAATTAGTTTATGATCTAGATGTTATTTTGTAAACAAATTATAATCAACAACATCATATCAGCAAGCTTTATACAATTTCAGAAATAAAATGTCCAAACAAGCCCCCCCCCCCCCCCATATTTTTAACCCAGCAGGGGAATCGCCCAAAATGTCAAAGGGTGAAAAACTCGTTTCCTGGGCATCAATGAAGAGGGAGGTCGGGAGGAAGTGAAGTAAATAAAAAAAAAGATTCGAGCGGATTATTCCGGAATATATTTGCGACAGAGGATAAGATGTGTCCCAGGGAGGCTCTTTTTGTAATGAAATATACTTTGACCTTTTTCCCAAGTAAGTGAAATCATTTTCTTCGACGAAACTTTTGAATTCGGATTTCGAACACACAAAAAATTCATTTCGCACTCGTCCGCAGATATAGTTTAGAGGCCACCGCGACCCGGGTTTGTAGACGCGTCGGATAGGGTAGGTAATGAGTTCAATCAGCGCTTTATCCTTCCGGGGTTATAATTTAACCCTTTCAGCCCCAACGACGATTGGGCATCATTTTATAATTTTTTTTCTCATCGTGCTTAGCCATTTATGATATCAAAAAGCCCATCATTCGATTCTTTATACTTTTTTTCTATTAGAAAATATTTGTATTAATCCCAATAGGTGTCAGCCCAATTATTATTTTTTAAATTTATGGTCAGAAATGTGATGATGCCAAATGGCATCCCTGGGACTGAAAGGGTTAATACCAAGTTTACTTTGAAAGTTAAGATCATCGTAAAACTAAACCACTGGGCATGGGTAGGGTTGAAATACCGACACTAGAGCACACGAGGGCCGTTGGAGCCGGGCATTTTAATTTAGAACTGCAGTCAAGTGACGAGCCGAGATATGTATAGGTTAACTACACAGAGCAACATTGCAAGCAGTATCTGGATTTTGGAGCATATTTAACGTGTACACCCTTTTTAACCACGAACTAGAGAGTCAGATGAAAGTTTGAACGATGGTACGAGACAAATAACAAGGAAACGCTGACGAGTGGGAAAAAAGTGCAGAAAAAATATTCACAGACCTTGTTTTTTTTTATCTACCTTTTAGACAGCTTTTTCCAAAAAGGAGTTACAGCAAAATTAGTTTTGAACTATTTAAAATATATATTTGCCGAAACATTAATTTCGAAATGTTTTAAACGCATCGAAAATTCGATGTTCCGCCGTTTTAAGGTAGGCGAATACCCAAAATTTCCCAAAATTCTAAAATTTTTACTATTGCTTTAATCTATTCCAAATTTGGCATAGTGATTTTAAGTATAATGAATAATACTATTTAGGCTTTTGTTTTTATTTAAATATAATTTATTTATTTTAAACGGTGTTTTTCTACTAAAAAAAGAGGTTTACGCCAACAAGTCTACCACATTGAATTTTCATCCTATGAACATTTATTATGTGTTAAATTCTTCGTTTTGAACTGATACATGCAATGACCCTCTCTAGAGTTACATAAAAATTACAAGAAAAAAAGTTATTGAGAAGAATGTTATAAATTAACCACAAAAAAAGGATTTTTTTCGATTAACTTACACTTGGACATTTAAAAAAAAAACTTGTATACTTACACCAAATGTTAGAGGTTCATGGCACAGATATATATTGAAATAGCATCTGTGAAAAATTTCAGGTAAGTAAATTAATGTAAAACTTTTTATGCTAGAAGTGTTGGCGTAAACCCCTTTTTTTAGTTGAAAAACACCGTTTAAAATAAATCAATTATATTTAAATAAAAAAAATTGCCCAAAAGCATTGCTCATTATATTTGAAATCACTATGCCAAATTTGGAAAAGATTAAAACGTTCTAGTTCCTGATAAAACACCAACCAAGGCCTTCGATGTATGGACACCGGATTAGCGGCGGTCGAATAAAAGAGCGTGAACTTCATATTAAAGGTACTATATATAGAAAATTCGATTTAAGAAAAAAACATAAAAAATCGCTTGGTCATTGCGTGCATCAAAGAACCCGCACGTGCCCTCTTCTAAACCAAAGCCCCTCTCCTAATCACCTCCCCTGATAGAGGGGTGTAAGGGATTTATTATCGTTTGGTACTATGTATCGAGAAGAGGCTCTGAGCTGAATCGACCACCCCTCGATCGATTACACTCTCGTAGTATTTCTGGAGAGGGGGGGGGGGTAGGTTCACCTTGAATGAACTTGAACGGGGTGACCCCCTTCCCCCATACACACACCTTTCATTCATTTTTTTTACGGAAGTCCAGTTGATTTTAGTTGGGTTGGTTGTGTTAGTGCTGATGACCAATCCAGGGAAGGGAAATTTTATAGCGTTCTTGCATATTTCTTGCAATGCCGTAGCAGTCAAAGTGGGTGTACTTTTTTAATATCTTCCACGCTACGTTTCTAACGGAAAAAGTGGAATCGTTCCGTCTGTCTGTCACCCACTTTCATAGCCGAAACTACAAAGTGAGATACTTCAAAAAATTCAGCGCATCAAAATTAGAAGACATTGAAAATATCAGAAAAAAATTCGAATTAAAGATATCCATATTAAAGAGAGAGTAATGCATTAGTATCCAACTCTAAACTATGTTTTATAAAGTAGCAGCTTAGTGGCTGATAGCTTAAACGTGTCCGCCTTGTAAGCCAAAGATCGCGGGTTCGAACCCCGGCTGATCATCGGATTTTCTGGATGGGAAAATTTTGGGCATGTCATATGATTATGTGGCATGTAAAAAAATCTCTGGAGGGGCCCATTTGGCTCGGGTTCTCTCGGCAAAATAAAAATCTCGGCATACTTTAACATCCGCAGAGAGCTCAGATTTATTGTAAACTGGGCGTCAAAATAGGTAGCAAGAGTCGCTTATATGGGGTCACAAAGAAATGGCTTTCAGTTCTGGGGAATATGCCGAGTCTGCAAAAGGCTTGACAGCCAATATTGCATCCCTATTAGATAAAAAAAAACTGTTTTATGATGAAAAAACGGTTCCGTAATTATCGGTAACGAAACCGTAATTTGAAGCTTTTACTGTACTCTGTTACAAATGTTCATATGGAATATTCTTGCGCCATTCTCCATCCTCTGGTACTCAGAACAAAATCATTCTATCACCCATTAATATTTCAGAGGAACCGGCGCAAACCGGTTCCCTGCTAATAATGGTAAATGCACGAATGTCAGAAATAGGTTATGTATCTCGGCAATTCTTCACGGGTTCGAGACAATCATTATTACACTCATTAAAAACATTCATTTTTCCAACATTCATTTTACTGATAAAATGAACCATCAGTCAAAATGACGTTTTTTTTCCGGCCAGAATGACGTCCAAAAAAACTCCACTATGCTTAGGTCCCACTGGTTACAGTGGTGGCCACTGGACACTTTTTGAAAGTTTCATATTTTCAACTTTGTGTGATTACAGAATATATTAATTGCATATCAAATTAAACAATTGTATATCAAATTAAAAGTAATTTAATCTTTATGAGGACCACTGTGTGCAGATCGCTGATGCCGTCTATGAGACCTTTGGTCCCATATAATCTATATGATATCCATGGACACAACATCATCATCAAAGTAATTTCATATAGAATTAAAAACAAATACAGTATTACAATATCTGTATTACGAATAAGTTATGCAACTAATAGTAAGATCTGTCTTAGTTTTGCAAGTCATTGAACCACCAACTTGTATTGCAATTTCAGCATAAGAGAATCCATTGAAAGTGCTTTGCTTGTTTGTTCAACTAAAATGAGCATAACTTTATTTGTAATACAGATACTTTAATTCTGTCTTTTTACTGAAATTCTACATTAAATTACCTTCAACTTGATATTTAAATGTTTGTATTTAAGCGAAATTTAATGGATGCAAGAACACAGGTAACAGTTGAAACACGTGAAACTTTCAAAAAGTGTCCACACTTTTGGCCACAACTGTATATTGGATTATCGTCGCAATAGAGCAGGATCTGATCTACCAAAAAGCCTGCTAGACCCGGGCCTAGGGCTCAAAAATTTTAGGGGCTCCTAAATATTATTTTGCAGTAAATACTGTTGATAACCAGAATTTCTCTAACTTTTAAGATTTTCAAGACCCCACTTTGTTTTTAGGCTTTGACTCAGACATTGATCTAAAGTGATTGGTATGATCTATATTAAAATGGAAGCAGGTAAAATATTAATAAAAAATAGCATACATCGGATAACTATAGTTGGTTTATTTACTATGAGAGCTTCGAAAAGACTTTCTTCCCCCATCCCTTCTCTTGGTTTTCAAGGAAACGGGGGAGCATCGCTTTTCTAAACCTCTAACGCGATTGAGTTTCTGTTATGAGGTTAACAATCTGAACAGTTCAAACCCAAGTAGGGTGGGGGGAAAACACGCTTACGCCGGACGTTTCGAAGAAACCACATGCGGGGATGGGGGAGGAAAATGCTTTCGAGGCTCGCATTGTAGATAGACAAGGTATAGCACCATCATTACGGGCAAGCATGCACAACATTTCCCGTAAGGGTGTCCCCAAAATTTGTTATGCACATAGTTAGATTTCGCCTACAGTAAAACCGATATTAAGTTTGCTGTATACAAATGTTCTACGAGAAAAAGGGTAAATAGTTCTCATTTTCGAGGGCGAGGGTCGAATACAAAAAAGTATTTCACATTCAATAAACAAATTTATTTGTTATTTCAAGACATATATTTATTATTTTTATTAGTTTAGCTTCAGTTCGAGTGTAATTTTAATTATTTTTTCCTTCGATTTTGACGTAACAGAGCGCACGAATATCAGGGTCAAAGGAGCAACCAATCAGAGCAGGCGAAATTTCGGCGCCACCAGCGTTGTTTACGCAGTTTCCTCAGCGTAGTACATTTCTCTGCTTTCTCTCTATGGTCGGTTTTTGTATAGATCAGGCCCTGGCTACACGTGAACTATTGGTAGCGGACCTTGAACAATTAACATGGCAACATGAACTATCCGACCAAATGACGTCTTTTTTTCAGCCCTAATGAGTCGAAAAAACGTCATTATGTTTAGTCCCACTAGTAATATTGAATTGTCGTCGCCCTAGAGCAGTGGTTCCCAACAGGTGGTCCGCGGACCCCCAGGAGTCCTCGAGTTATGCCAGAGGGGTCCGCAAGATGCTATTTCAATAAAAAATATATTACATATATATTTATTATTACAGATATTTTTTAGTTTTGGACGCTTCCTGCATAAGCAGAGTTTAGTGCAAAACTAGAATTAGATAGAGTCAGTACTCTTGCTGTATGTGGTCGGACTTCAGAGTGAAAATTTCAAGATTGAAATATAATATTTCAGCACTAATGGGGGCTCAAAAGACAGATTTAACTCATCTCTTTAAGAACTGAAAAATAAAACTAACTGCATACTGATGGAGTACTCTCTTGTAATTGTAAAAAACTTATAAAAACTTAATTTGGCTCTAACTTTTAAATTTTAAGATTAGGAATTATTGGGGGTCCTTGTCACAATAGCGGCTCGATGAGGGGTCCCCGAGAAAATTTTGTTGGGAACCCCTGCCCTAGAGTAATACGCGAGCTATTGGCAACGGACATCGTAATTATTTTGAACCACAGTCAAGTAAAAATTTGTTTTTCATCCAGCAGAAAGTCAGTGGAATCGACATCTTTTTTTCGAATAAATGACGTCAGTACCGATTTAAGGAGAAATTAACCATTTCATTTTTTTAAAAAGTTTTTTATACCTTGGAAACTAAACAATGAGGTTTCGATCGGTCAGACTATCCAAGAGGAAAATTTACTTCATTGCACCTTACTGCTGTTGTCTAGCAAGCTGAAATGGTTACAGCAGGCCTTGACCCTCAATGGGCTCTCGCAACACAGAATTCAGTTTTTTTAAATATAATAATTTTGTATCACTAATAAAATAAGCAAAATTTAAATATACTGTACCACAATCAATGAAAAAAAACAACACTTAACACGATTTACACAAAGTATCACTTTAAAAAATCTTGAAATGCTACAAGGTTTAAAAAAATATTTCTCATCACTTAGTCATTTTAATTTTCTATCTGTCAAATAAAATTCCAGGATTCCAAATTGTTCAAGGAATTTTGGGACATCGTACCAGAAGCGGGATTCGAACCCACAGACTTTGGTACAAGTTAGATCCGTTTATAAAATGCAAAGTAGGCAGACTGACACTGTAATGTGGATTTTGTCTGTCCGTCCTTGCCGACGAGCATGTTAATTCCACTGGGGCTTTAAGTCGCAGGAGATGCGCCCCACTACGCTTGACCCGATCTGAGGAACACAAACAGCTCGAAAATAAGTAGGTTTCGGATCGGATTCCGATCAAGTGCTGTGAGAAAAAAGTTTTTTTTAAAATACAGTAGAACTTCGGTTTTTTTTTTAAACAATTGATATCTAACCACCATAATTAAATTCATTTTTTAAGAACTCTAATATCGTATTGACCCTCGTTCAACTTCTTTTTTTATAGAAATAAATGACTGATACTAAGAAATCAAAGAATGAAAACTGAGAGTTGGATCTTCCTCTATCGAACCAGGTCAATTTCGGAATTAACGTGTTAATTTTGCGGGGAGGTTTTAAAAAATGTCCCCAAACGGGGACGCCGGTCGGAAGAGGTTAATTATGAATGCACAAACAAATGACAAAGCTAATCTAAATGAAAGAGTATGAAATGTAATCTTTTTAATTTCCACAAACTGAATTAATTTATGTATACCGATAATCTAAGCCTCCAACTTTATTTGTCAAACATTACCGGTGACGTAACATTTCCGGGATAGTAAGTTAAAAGGAAATGATAGTTTGTTATCAAATGCAGATACTGCTATTTCATTCTCATTTACCAAGTTGCTAGCATAATTGCAGCTTTAGTTGGTTGATAGATATATTTTCAGGCTTGTGTGCTTGGTCACAAGGACCCGCTTATAAACTATCGTCAAGTATTACAACACAAGACACATACACAAATGACAGATGCTGAACATAACTATTAACAGAGGATCCCCCCTCACTCGACCGTGAATTTAAGGGGTCAGGAGTCTTAGAAATGTGCAAAGAAGGTATGTACTACAAAACATAGTTTGATCTTTCATGTCATTTTTGAACTACTCAATGTATAAGCATAATTTTTTTATATGTAATTCTACAAGATTTATTTATTATAAAACAAGTTTTAAAATGTATGAAACTTTAGCCAAAATTAAAATAAATGATATTGAACATGAAGGTACTTGAACACACTGTGATTAGGCTTGCGCGGCAAATTGTGAGGTCAAAATTGAAAAAATGACCAAGAAAATGACTTTATATTGTACAAATATGTACAAACAAAGACTTATACTTAAATTCTCAGCTCAATTTTAATTAGAAATTATTTTTTAAAACATTTAAAATCAAAATTGTTAATAATTTTTTTAGAAAAAAGTTCTTAAAATAATTTCTAATTAAAATTGAGCTGAGAATTTAGGTATAAGTGTCCTAGTTTGTACATATTTGTACAATATAAAGTCATTTTCTTGGTCATTTTTTCAATTTTGACCTCACAATTTGCCGCGCAAGCCTAATCACAGTGTGTTCAAGTACCTTCATGTTTAATATCATTTATTTTAGTTTTGGCTAAAGTTTCAGAAATTTTAAAACTTGTTTTATAATAAATAAATCCTGTAGAATTACATATAAGAAAATTAGACTCATTTATTGAGTAGTTAAAAAATTACAATAGAGATCAAACTATGCTATGTAGTATCTTCTTTGCACATTTTTAAGACTCCTGTGACCCCTTAACTGAAGGTGAAGGCATTTAAAACACTGTAGGTTAGGTTAGGTTTGAATTATCGTCGCACTAGAGCTACACGAGAACTATTTACAAAGGGCGTCATATTTTAGAACCACAGTTAAGTCACAGTAGGCCGTAAGTAAAACATCCATGGAAAATCGTTTACACACAGGATGTACTTGATTTTTTAAAAAAAAAGAAATGAAAAGCATAATTTTTATTAAATTTAAAAACTGTAGAAAAAGGGGCAGAATAAAATTATTTTTAGGCTATATTGGAGACTGTAAAGTGGGAAAAATTAAAAAGTGCACTTTTTATTGAACTACGCAAAAATAAATTTAAAATGAAGTTGTCAAAAAATTAAACTTCTTAAAACTAAATTTAACACTTTTTGAACAATTCAAAAATGCATTTTTCAAGCACCTAGGTACTAATGTATGTTTTATTAAAGATTCTGGTTGGTAGATATTTATTAGATTTTCAAAACCGACATTGATTGTTAAAGGACTTGTGAAAGGAAATAGTCAGAATAAAGCTAAGAGAGCTAAAGGAAATAGTCAGAATAAAGCCCAGAGACGAAATTTTTCTCCAAAAAGCAATAGTTTCTTTTCATCTCTTTAATAATAATTGTTCCCAAAATAAAAGTTTGGGAATCTCATATCGGGATCTGCGACATTGAATCTCATATCATATCGGAATCCACAACAATAAATCTCATATTGGGATCGCAATAATGAATTCTAAGTATCCAAATATGCAACAATGATATTCTATGTATCTAAATCTGCAACATTGATATTCTATGTATCCAAATCTTTAATAATGATTTCTTTTAAATATACATCCAAATCTACGATAATGAATCTTGTATTCAAATCTGCAATAATGAATAACTTTCTATGAAAATTTGTGATAATAATTTCTTTTAAATATATCCAAATCTACAATAATGAACGCATCTCCAAATATGCAATAATGAACTTATCCAAATGTGCAACATGCAATGAATCCTATATTGAAATATACAACAGGACATGAATCCTATATGCAGATCAGCAACAATAACAATGAACCCTATATCCAAATCTGCTACACTCTTAAAACAAACACTCCTAATTTAACTCATTCTGAGTGGATTTCACTCCTCCAGACTGGAAAATGCACTTCTCCTTTTGGAGTGGATCCTTTGTGTGTTAAACCTCCGACAGGATCACTCCAAACGAGTGATTTTAACTCAGTCTGAGTAAATATGCATTCCTTTACGGTGTCGAAAATGCACTTCTCCAACTGGACTGGATTTCACTCTTTTGTTTTAAGAGTGTACAATGAATCTCAATCACAAAGTTACAAGAAATTCTACCGCACATCCTTAAACAATGATACTAGCATATGCTCATGCAACAATAAATTATACATTTAACTAGGCACTAATAAAATTTGCATCTATTCTACATGCAACAGTGATCATCTTGCAAAGGAATAGAAAGAAAAACAATCAAATTTGGTGTTGCAGCCAAGAGATTAGACAAGGCACAATTCAACAAACTAATTACAATCGCCGGCCCGCCAGCGCAGTGGTTAGTGTACTAGCCTTTGGAGCTGCTGGGCACGGGTTCGAATCCCGTTAAAGGCATGGATGTTTGTGCTTGTCAATAAATGTTGTTAATCGTATATGTGTTTGTATCGTCCTTCTTTGTGTGTCTCTTGTGACTGTCTCTTCTGGCGAGCTTGGTAATGGGCTATAAAGCCTACATTCTCCCTTCTATAGGGCGCAATCACTGTCATTTGTCATTTTTTGTCAACTTATTACAATAATGTATGTCCTGCATTTTTCAGCCAAGTCTGCAAAACATAAAATTTTCCGTTACAAATTTTTCTCCAATAATGAAAGTTGCATGCCTTTCAGTTCTTGTGCCTGAGAGAAGGGAGGGACCTACAGTCAAGACTCGATAACTCGAAGTCCCAGGGAACCCCCAAAAATATTCGACTTATACGAAGTTCGAGTTATCAAAGTTACTCTCCATTTCTCTCTACTAGTGCTTTAGAATGGGTCGACATGGTTTGATAGGTGCCATATAACTATAATTGTAAGCATTTCAATTTTTTTAAATGGGCAATGTAAACAACAAGAGAAGAATGGAGTCAAAAGGTTTATTAAAACTCAACTTTAACAAAATTTGGCCTCCTTACCTATTAATAGTAATGTAATACCATGTAATTCTCATTTGGAAAAAAACTCTGATATTTCTTGTTGTAATTTTCCAAGATTGTTGGCATTCACTAAGTTAATTTTTGAAGAATTTGAAGCTTTGAACTGAATTGTGTTTTTATAAGGGAAATCTGTCACAAAAACTTCGACTTAGAAGATGCTCATTCGTGAATTATCAAGAGAGTTTTTTAAAGAAAACTTTCAAAATGATTCGGGACTTGATCACAAGTACAAGTTAACGGATTATTCGACTTATGGGAAGTCGAGTTATCGAGGTTTGGCTGTACTTTAAAGACCTTATCAGACAGTACGAACGACCGTCACTCGTCGAACAACTTTTAGGACAGCAAAAAACGTCAACAAGAGAACGGCTACGTCATGCGTGACATCACAGACTTAAAAGCAGTATTATCTCGGTATTGGAGGAGTCTCGGCCATGACATCACGACTGAACTTCGTTCTAATTGGAGCAGCCGTTCAAGCAGCAAAGAGGTGCCGGATTTTTTCAGGTGAACTCGAAAAAACTCATTCAGTAAAAACTGCTCCAATAACCGATTTTTGATATGGCGTAGGACGTAGCTGAACAAACGAGCTCTCGTGCGATAGGCCTTAATCCTATCATAACGTAGGACACCAGTAGAGGAAATTGAAGAAGAACAATCCTCTATTTTTTGCATCGGACTGAATCAATTACATAAATTTATCTACGTTGAGCCCAGTAGGTTAAGATAATGAAAGGTCTCGGGCTCTGTGCATCGCCAAAATAACTATTGACTTATAAACAGCCTGTGCAGTCAAAAAATGCCCGACGAATAATACCCTGTGTTTAGGGAATGCATGTTAAACATGCTCCAAAGTCCCAACACTGAGTATTCTGTAGCCCCTAAAGTTGCCGACATGGCAGCACAACAGTTAGGGAGCTAGCCTTTGGAGCTTCTGGGTTCAGGTTGGAATCCCGGTAAGGCAAAGATATTCGTATTTGTCAATAAATGTTTTTATTTGTCTATGTGTTTGTATTGTCCTTTCTATGTGTGTATCTTGTGACACTTCTGGCGAGGGGTGCAACGGGCTATAAAGCCTATGCTCCTCCCTTCTAGGGGAAGCCTTCCAAGTTAAGTTACTCCCCTAAAGTTCCATTGGGTTCCAGTTCAAATGTCATCATCAACCCTTGACCGTGGTTCAAAACTAAAAGGCATAAATGGTTGGTGTAAGAATACTTCAAGGAATCAGTAAGTCAGCTACAAAACCCAACCTACCTACTAGACATTTTCTCTACATAAAAACCAGTTGATGAATGAACCAGTTTAATTATTGTCGCACTAGAGCTACACAAGGGCTATTGGCAACGGGCGTCGTATTTTAGAACCACAGTCAAGTGACAAGCCGACACCTGAATAGGCACCCAACGCAACTGCTAAGAGCGACATTGTACGCACCGTTAGGGCTTTGAAGGATATTTAACATGCACTCCCTTACACTGGGTATTATTCGTCAGACATTTTCGGCTGCAGGGCCGTTTATAGGTCGGCAGTTATTTTGGCGATGCCCGAACCCAAACCTGGGACCTTTCGCATGCTAGGGAAGTGCCTAAACCGACTGGGCACCCCAGCCCCCAGAGTTTGATGATGAACTTCCTAAGCAAACTTTGTACAATCGTAAAAGGGTGCATAGCTAAATGGGCCATAACCAGCAACCAGACTATTATAGAAATCCGAGTTGGAAATTCAGAGGTGTGATTATGCTAAACATCACATCATAGCTGCACTTCAACCAATGTTAAGTTGCAACAATATTTTTAAACACGATAATTACATATTTTCCCATAAAAAGAAAAAAAAAAATTTTTAATGGAACACTACAAGCAACAGCAAACATTATACAGTTCTAACACTACTTTGTTTGACAACTTTTTAGTATTTTTTTTCAAAAAGATAATAAATATAATTTGTTAAATTTATAATTGTGTCTATATGCAGTCTACGTACTTGTAAATGAAAATTAATTGCACTTGAGAAATTGGGGAAAAAAATAAAAACAATGTCAATAGTAACACTATAATTTCAATAGCTGATTTCATTAATAAGTTAAGCCTTTTAAAATATTGTAAAGCCCAAAGCATCTTAGTTATTGGAATTTAAAAAAATATATATATTTAGATATAATTGGTTAAATAAATAACAAACAGATAAAATTTAGGTGAAAAAACTGATGATAAAATTATGATACCCAATATGTACATACTTAAGATTAAACACAGAGGTTACGTTTAAGATTAAACTCTACAGAGGTAGATGTTATCAATTTGCTGCAAGATATTTGGAACATTAAATTTTTAAAAAGTGAATGGAAAATAATAATTTTTAATGAAAAAAGTGTATTTATAATACACAATATAATGCAGTGTGTAATGGCTCCTTTATATTAAGAATGAAATTATGCATTCCAAAATATTGCAATGAATTAAAGTATATTTATTTAAATAAGCTCAAATATAACTTAATTATTTGGCTGAAGAGGAATATAAATTTGCATTATTTTTGTAAATAAAAATACTGTGATCTGCACTATCATTCAAATAGTACAAAGTGCATAACAAAATTAATCACATTGTTAGCTCCCATCAAATAATTAAAAAAAAATTTCGAAAATTCAATCAATAAAATAAAATAATTTAGAGCAAATCGAATATTTTTTATAATTGTTGGTGGTAGAGGAAGTCTTGGTAACGCAGCTAACAAATATGGCGTCCCTTTTCTGGCGATCATTAAGTGGATGTCGATTTTTTTTTTTAACGTTCTTTTCAATTTCAAACCAAAAAGTTCCATTTGACACCTGGAAATTTTGGAAACCCAGATTTCCGAGCTTCATAGAAAATAAAAATCGAATAATATGCATCATAGTGTCAACTTTAATCAAGCAAACGATTTCCACGTACTGTTTTCTTGGAACGTTTCCATAATATGGTTTACAGCACAAAATCTTTCAAACACAAACTAAAATAGAATTTTAGGTGTGTCATTAACGTTTATGAAGCCATAAACAATCAACATAAGTCAAAATAATTCCGAAAAAATATCACCAAACGATCACCACGTATGCGTTTGGCCACCATTCTCGGGGAACGAAAAGTCGTCTGCTCGTGACAACAAACACAACGAAACCAACACAATAGTGCAAAATTGAGAAAACTTATTTTAAATAGAACTTACCCCTGCAAATGGGCGAAGGCGACTGCGAAGATTCGGAAGGAGATATCCTATTGTCCGGGGACAGTCTGGTTTTGACTTTGCTGGCCGCATCGCCGCTGGCCCAGGTGACCGGCGGCGAATGCGAAGGGCTGGCCGTGGTTTTAAGACACCGGGTCGGGCTGGCCGTGGTTTTGAGACACCGGGTCGGGCTGCAAGTCTGCATGAGGGACAGCGGCACGATGGCCCGGATGGGCCCTTGCTTGCTGCCGGCCCCAGGGGAAACCGTCTTCCGCATACGCTGGGACTGAGAGGGCTGGCCAGACATAATTTCTTGTTATATATATAAAAAAGTATTTAGTAATGTTCCGTGGGGGAATTTGTACAGAAAGCTCTTTTTTTTTCAGTTCAACAAGACGAATTTTGGAAAGGGATCACAAGGGGGTGGTCGTCAGTTCCCTTTTGCGGTGCTTCTTGGAGAACATTGTTTTTCGCGATCGTCTGCTTTACTACTCCGACTTGTCAAAACCGGGAGGAGCGAGCAAAACAACCGCACATCGGGGGATGGAGTGGAGAGTGCAGGGTTGCCGTACTACGCCGCGCGCGCCCTGGGAATCGCATCGCCAAGGAACTGCGCGGGTAACGCCAACGGACGCCAAATCTATTGATGGGCAATTTTGGGGCTGTGCTTGAATAACGTAGTACTTGGGCTTGACTGTCTATTATTAATGAAACTCCGGGTATTTTTAAAGTAACGGTCATTTTTATAAAAATGACACCCAATTTGAACATTATGAGCATATTTGTATAGATCTTTTAATATTTATGTTTATTGTTTATCTAAAAGGATTAATACAATGCTTTCACGGCGAAAATTACTTTCTAGAAATTTCTGAAAATTACATCAATTTCAAGATTTTTTGTTGTTTTAAAGTTTCTGATCTTTTTTTCACATTTTTTAACACTTTTTAAAAACTATTTATTACTTTTATATACATATACCTTGGTGGAGGTCGCGTAAACTGAAATGGGCAAGGCAGGCCTTGGCCCACTAACGGGCTGTTGAGCCGTGGAGTGTATATATTACTTTTGAAAAGCATCAAAAATATTTATTAACTAAAAAGGTTAAACAAATCTCTTGCTTTCATACAGAAAATTACCATTAATTCCATGAATTTTGTTTGTTTGCAAGCAGAGCCTGTTCTTCCATAAGGTCCGTTAGGCCTTATGGAAGAAGATTAGAATAGAAAAGATAGATTAGAATAAAGAAGATAGAATTAAAATTATTTAAATTCCATTTTTAATAAATATTTAAAGTTATTTTTTTAAAAGTATTTTTCCCATAATCCATTAGCATTAAAGATACAAATATATTTTTTGGGGTTGAAAAAAAATCATGCATTACAAGGTTAAGCCTACTTAAATGCACTCTTTTTCGCTGTGCTCTCAGATTCATCGATCCACACACCCCTTTTCTTCAGTTCACCTCACACCCTTTTGATAAGCGGCAGACGATGAGAGCTCCCGAACAATGATCAACGGCCAAACGAACACAGCTGCCGAATGAACGGAACTCCCCTATACAGTAGAACCTCGATTATCCGTCTCTCGTTTATCCGTTACTCTCTGTTACCGAACTTCCGAGAGTCAAGATGAAAAATTTAAATTTATCTAATTAAATTATTCTCTGCTGTTCAAAAAAAAAAAAAAACCTTCTAAGAATTCTACTGCAATTTTTTTTCTCCAATGTGGATGCAATATTCGCGGTCAAGCCTTTACAGATTCGGCATATTCCCCAGAATTGAGAGCCATTTTTTGGTAGCACAACCTAGGCGGCACTCGCTACCAATTTTGACGCACAGAATACAATGTATCTGAGCTATCTGTGGATGTTTAAGTAAGCCGTAACCCAAGCCAAATGGGCCCTCCAGGGTTCTTTTACATGCCACATAATCATATGACATGCGTGCCCAGGATTTTCCCATCCATAAAAACCGACGACTCGGTCGGGGCTCGAACTCGCGATATTGGATTTGTGAAGCGGACACGTTAAACCTCTCAGCCACTGAGCCGCTCGAGGTATATCACTGCCTACTAGTAGGCAGTGGGTATATCCAGCAATACGGAAAAAAAAACCTAAACATTCCGCTGAGATCTTCTTAAATCGTGAAACTTTAGAGATATATACTATAAAAGGAAAAATAAGCAATTCTCTTACAACTCCGCAGGGAAATTTTAAAAATTAAGAATCGAAATTAAAATAATTTTTAGGCACTTTTTTGATTGCAAGGTCTTTAATATCAGAGATTTAACACTAAAATCTAATGTTTACAACAATGAAACCAGAGTCGATTTAGGATTTACGTTTGCGGATTTTCGGTGCTCCTCGTAGAAGAAGTTTTACTATAAATTAAGAATTATGTCAAACTTATAATTTTGAACAAAATTAAATTCACTTTAATTAAATAGCTCAACCGTTTTTATATGATGTAATGAAGAATATTAACATATTGCATGTCATATTGTATGGTGACTAAGAGTAACGAAGTACTATTTAATTTTGTTGAGATATTCAAAACAAATCAAGGTTTTTAACTACAAATAATCATATTTAATGGAAAAGTGGTTGCAAGAAAAAGTTTAAAAATCTACGTCGATTTATTTTGATTAACCCCAGATATATTTCGTTAAAAACAATAATGACAGTTTCAAAAACCAGACATCTTTATCTGTAAAATTAACACATTTTAACAATATTTTTATCATGTAATAATTTTAAATTATTTTGAAGGCGATAAACTCTCCAGTATGGCAAACCACTGCTCTCGTTTGGCAGGGGAATCGAGCGAGCCTCCAGCGCCCTCTGTCGGAATCGAAATGTATAACCGTAGTATGGTGACGTCACGGAATCGTGAGTTTACGTTTGCCTTCGGGTTGATTGCAAGTTGCGATAAAATGCAAAAACATTTCCACTGCAATAAAAATCAATCAAAATGATTTATGGTTAACAACAGTCAGTTGCTTTGTTTTGGACTGAATCATTCAAATGGAATTATTTAAAATTAAAAATTCACTTTTTCATTTTGATTTCATAGTATAGAATGGTATTACAAATCAAACATAGAACCTCTTTAAAGACGCCTTTCATAGGCCTCATAACGTCCAAAATTCGTTTAAAAAATATCGATTTGCTGTATTTAAAACACATTCTAACTTTGAATCTGTATAAATCATAAATGTTTGCAGTCACAAAGTCATTTTTAAGAAAAAGTGGAATTTAATTATGTCTAAAATACATCCTTTTTTGCTGTTTTGATGAAGAAAATTTATTTCATCTAAAGGCGTTCTTTGGGTTAGGAGAGAAAAAAAAAGCATTTTGTTAACAAAAGACGTTATTTGGACAATTGTTTTTATTAACTCCTTGGTGCAGGAGCCCATTAGAGGGCCAAGGCCTGCTGTGCCCATTTCAGCTTTCATGCCCTAGGTCTATGCATATGTCCCGGTAAGGTGGTCAGCCTCACGCGGAACCCTCAGTGTTTAGTTCCCAAGCATGCTTGGTACCCATTTTATCGACCATTCAAGGGATGAAAGGATGGGTCAACCATCGCCCAAGCCGGGATTCGATCCCCGGCCCTGTGGCGTGGCAATGGGAAGCACTAAAACTATAAGCCACTGGGCCTCATCGTTTTTATTTCGAAGGGGTAATATTGATCGAATTTTGACATTAAGGAACAATTTCAAGGTGTTTCGTGCTATATCTGTGTTTGCCTATCCATTTTTTATCAATTGAATAATCATTTGAAACAAAGAATGGATTGAAAATGCAAATACTAATTAATTTATTTTTCTAATTTTTAAGTAAATCCGACCCTGTGTACGTAACACTTTTAAATGCTTAAAATACTCGTGTTCATTTAAGATTATGGATTTTAGAGCAATTTCCTCCACTTATATCTATTTTTTGTTTGTTTGTTTATTTAGTTAGAAACTAGGTCAGAACCAGGGTCAGAATTGAAGTCACCGACGTCAGAATATGACGTAGTCTCAGAAAATCATACCAAAATTTTCGGGAATAAATTCAGCGTTCTTCGGAAGGAACGCTATCATTTGACATCGAAATTAAATGTATCTTCATATAATAGAAGTAACACAGTTATAACCTCCAACACAGCCCAGACAGTGCAAACCGTCTTTAGACGTCCGAAAGCGATTTTCAGCGTCAAAAAGTGAGTGAGTAAACATAGACCGTCAAAATGGCGTCTTTTAAAAGTCTTAATTTAGTTGACGTTATTAACATTGTTTAAAAATTAACCACATCTCCACAGAAAAATTTATTTGAATTTTATCGTTTCAGAAAAAGCAAAATATTTTTTCAACTTCATAAAACTCAAATCGATCAAGCTCTCAGAAAAAAAATTATTCTTAATATTTAATCCCGCTTCCATAATTTCATTTCAATGAAATTCGAATAAAAAAAGGAAACATGGCGAAACTTTTATGTACACAAGCTAAATTAATAATTTGCAAATGTAATATTCCCAGGGCCGGATTTAAAGAATTGCCGCCTATAGGCTACTATCTATTTGCCGCCCCTGTCACAAAATTTTCTGCATTCGGAAATCTACCTAATTTTTCTAATTAGCTGGCTAGCTGCAAAATAGGGAGGTATAAGCTGTTTAAATTGCGACAACGAATATAAAAGAGAGAAAATATGTTTATTTGAAATAATTAGAAAATAGAGTGATAGAAAATCTGATATTTTCATTTGCTGATAACTAAACACTTATACTATCCTCAATTGGTTGGTAGACAAATATTTTCAGGATTGTGTGCTTGGTCACTTCCACAATTTAGACATGTCCCTGAAGGGGTGGGAAATAGTCTTCAGGGACCTGACCCGTGGGAAACTGCGCAATGACCACCCACAGGACTTTCGGACAAAACAGATTTAACGAGCAGGCTCTCTGCATATACTCGACAAACACAAACATCCATGCCTGAACGGGATTCCAACCCTCACCCAGAGGCTCCAAAGGCTAGCTTCCTAAACTCTTAAAACAAACGAGCGATTTTAAGTCAGTCTGAGTTCATTTTCACTTCTCCAGTGTCGAAAATACACTTCTTCTACAGGAGTGTATCCTTTGTATGTTAAATCTGCGACAAGATCACTCCAAACGAGTGATTTTAACTCAGTCTGAGTTAATATTCACTACTTTCCAGTGTCAAAAATGCACTTCTCCTACATTAGTGGATTTCACTCCTTTGTTTTAAGAGTGTAACCGTTGCGCTGCCGGGTCTGCTATCCTCATTTACAATGGTCGCATAAGGTGTAACTGATGTGGTAGAACAACCAGCGACGACACTTTCCAATGCGCACTGCGCTTTAAAACTAGCTCTGATTCGACAATATGCACTTCTCTGTTTAACACAATTACTTTACAGCGAACAATTTGATACACATTCAAAGCTTATTAAATTGATAAAAAATAAATTACAATTTAATTACAGGGACGCCTACTTTTCCTGATATCTTCAGAATAAAATGCAAAAACAAAAATTACACTAAAATCCTAAATACAAAAAAAGCAGTAACCTTCGAAGAAGATCTGGGTAAGAACTAAGTTGTTACCTCATTGGATTAGATGGCTCCAGATCGAATTTATTTGTGTGTTTTTTTTTGTGTGTCTGAATGGTGTTTTTTCTTCCGCCGTTTCCGTTGTAAGATATCCCAGATATAGTTTTCTTGACTATTTTTTTCGGTCTACATTTGTATTAGATTATAGAATTATCTATGTACCTTTACATTCTTTTTTGAAAGCGAATAATAGGAGGGAAGTGCAATTGCATTTCCAGAGAACATGTTTGCTACAGAATGTTAAGTTTACGGTTTACTCATCACTTTAATGAAAATAATTTGTATTCTTTCTTAAAAATATTGTAATGTTTATTTAAAAAAATTATTGCCAAATACCGCTTTAATTGGTCGCAAAATTTGCCGCTCTAGGCTACAGCCTACTCAGCCTATTTAGAAATCCGGCCCTGAATATTCCGATAACGAAATAAAGAAACAGAAAACTGAATCTCAGGGATTGGTACGAATAAATTAAAACTAGCTGCACTCCAGGCGACATATTACGAGCCACGATTTGGCAAGATGCCAGGGAAAATTTGTTCTTTTCTCTCCGAACAGTATCACGTGATGGACTTGCCAACCAAATCTGTCGACTTTTCGAGTCTTTAGCAATGAAATGAGGTTCGAAAACAATCGAAACTTTAAGTACTACTTTAGAATAGAAAATTTATTTTATCTTTAATGTTAAGGGGTATCAGGACCTTTAAAACTTTGTAAATTGGTAGAAAATATCAAAAAGTTGAATAAATCACAACGTTAAAAAATATAATCATAACAAGAGTTTAAAAATTTGTCCATGTATTCGTGCAGCAGTTAATAATAGAGTATTTTCAAACGAATTACAAGAAAAATTTTCACTTCATGTTGCGCACATGATATAATTTATTATGCAAGATTCATGTAAAAGTGTTCAGGATTCATAAACATCAAAAATGAATCATTGATGAAAACTGATCAAAACTCTACACAAATTGACCATGGAATGGAATGAATAGGTTAATCGTTATTGTGTTTTTATGATGTGCAAGAATAAATTTTAAATTTAAAATATAAAATTTTATACCTCTCAAGGCTTCGTATTTTTGCAGTCCATATAAATTATATAAGTATTGTTGACAACTAAAGAATGTATCAAGTCATTTGTGGTTAAATAGAAATTGAGTTGTCATGAGCCCACAAGTTCTAAAAATATATAATTGAGAAACGGGCATTTATAACGAGTATTAGTCTAATATCATTAAAATAACCATAAATTTTTATTGTCAATATTTAAAAAACTACAGAAAATTTAGACACACATACTTAATATTATCCTCTTGCGACCTGGCGTCCCCATTAGGAGAAATTTTTTAAAACCTTCCCACAAACAATTAACATGTTAATTAGTTCCGAAATTGACCTGATCCGATAGAAGAAGATCCAAATATCCGTTTTTAGCCTTTGATTGCAGGTATCAGTCATTTATTTCTATAAAAAAAATGTAGTTGAACAAGGGTCAATACGATATTAGAGTTCTTAAATTTTTTTTTAATAAACTTTTCGAAAAGTTCTTTTAGTAGTTAATTTTAAAGGCATGTTGCATTAAAAATAACGTAAAATAATCTGTTAACTACAAGTAAGTGATACGGCCTTTTTTTGTTGCATTTATAGTACAAAAATGTGTATTTTTAGAGTTTAAAGCGTGTCCTTAATAGCTATTAAACATAATTTTTAAAAAAATGTCTTTGAAAAACATACTTTTTTGCATATATTTATATGAAGACAAATCCAGGTATAATACTACACGACATTTAATTCCAACTAAATAAATCAATGCACATTTAATGGTAATTATGCACCAAGGTAATTTCAATAACTAGAAAACCTAAAAAGTTCCATGAAAAGCTAACCATTTGCTCATGCGTGATTTTCTTGAAAATCTTAATTTGACGTCCGGCAGGTACTATGGTCTAGGGACGCATGTACCAAATTTGAAACCCATAGTTCTTTTAGTTCGAGCAGTAGAGTGGTTTCAGACGGACAATCAAACGGAGGTGAAAAAAATTTAATTATCATTGGAAAATCATCAAACTATTAAGTACTTAGAGTTTACTAAAAAAGAAATCTTAACAAGATGCTTAAAACATTTTTGTATTCAATGTTAACATGCAAAAAAAAGTTTTCTGGTGCAGATTTTAGCCCCTGGAAAACAGGAGAATTCAAGAGTTTCAATGACCTATTCAATGGTAGGTCCCTGAACGTGTAACAAACATGTCTTCGGAAAGTCGTCATATGTTGACGTCAAAATTGTCGTTATTAAAACATGTCATTTTTATGTATTGCTATATGGCGAAAATACTAATGTATTTTTTGCCTGTTTAACGCTGGAAATAAGATTTTTTTTTTACAATTACACATTCCCGACACCATGATATTTTTCTACATTATCGATATTTATAAATAAATGGATAAAATAAAGGATGCCTTTTAGAAGAAATAAATAAGATAAATATGTCCTTGTTAAGAAATCAAAACAAAATGAATTAAGAACAAAATGATCGGTATTTTATCAAAGTTATGACGTAAAACATGATTTAGAAAGCATTTTTAGGGAACTACACTGGGGGATCCGCGTGAGATTGACCACCTAACTGGGATATATGTATAGCACCCCAGAGCTCTTGGTCACGTAAGTTGAAATGGGCACCGCAGGCCTTGGCCCACAAACGGGATGTTGCGCCAAAGAATTTTTTTTATTTGATTGTAAATATCGATTAAGATTAAACACTAATGATTTTTTTTATCGCAATAAATTTCTTAAAATGTATTCTAATATTCAAAAAAATTCAAAAATAAAATAATATGAACAAATAAAATAAAATCCTAATCGCTTCCTTGCAAGAATGAACACGCAATAAAAAAAAGCAAACGATTTCGAATCAGAATAGTATTTCAAATATTTAAATTTATTGCCGGTTTCTCTAAGACAAAAGGGTTTTACTACCGCTGCCGACCCCCCACTTCTAAAGCGGCCGCGCTGATTGGCCGAGAAAACCAGGCGGGATGGATCGATTCCTGGAGTGGGTTTTAAGCACGATCCCACTACAGTTTTCAAATGGAGTTGTACAAGACGTTATTTGGACGTCGTTAACGTAGAAGTAGTAGTCATCATTGATCATAAAAAAAGTAGTATAAAGGACTTTTTAAAGAAATAAATTTTCGGGTATTGTTTTGTTTATTTGTAATTAATTATAATAACGTGATTTAAACGAATTAGACATATTGAAACCGGTTAGAATGGAGGATTTTGGAACAAAACTTAACACTTAGAACTTATGGTATTCTTTTAGATTCTAATCAGTGACGTATCCAGATTTTTTTTGCGGAGCAAGACCTATATTAGAACCTTTTAATTAATTTCGATAATTGTAAATTCAATAAAATTTATTTATGATTATTTATAAATAATTTACATCCACTGATTGTTATTCTATTGTATTCATTGGAATCTATTGCATTCATTGAAATTTCAGTTATTTAGTGTAAAAAGGTAAAGCTGTTATCCCCAAACTCCTGGATACGCTCTTGATTCTAATGACACTCGATAATAATGAACTTATTTATATTTTCATGTGGGTTTAAAAATAATATTTAAAAAAAAAATTAAAGATTGCCCCCCCCCCCCCCTCCTACCTCCAAAAAAAATATTGTTGTTATTTTTAAAATTTTACAAATTTCCTTTACATAAGTTGTACTCAAGGGGAAATGTAACGTATTTAAACTTTTATTAAAAAAAATGCATTCACCCGGTTTATCACAGACCGGTATCTTTATAGGGCCACATGTAGGTGCATTTAATCCTTTGAGGATTATTTAAATTTTTAACATGAGGCATTTATATAATTTTAGAAAAAAGAAAAATACACATTCAGTCAAAATTACTCAATTTATGTCGCTAAAATTTCCCACATATCCAAATAGTTAAAAATTTTGGGTATTCCAAGAAAAACAAATTGACGAGGAAGGGTAATCCGATAGTGGAGTTACCGTTTATTCGACCTCATCAGGGGGGGGGGGATAAAGGGGGCGAGCAGGAGTGGAGCCGCGAAAATAAAAGTGCGCCACGTGAATCATTGCCGGGAGGTGTCGCTCCGATCGATGCAAATTATGAGGACACGTGTCTTTTACGTTCGCCCCTCCATGAATGAGAACGGATTTACGTTACGCGCTGCTCTCGCACGTCAGCGCGTTTTTGCGGAAGAGCAGTTTTCGAGCTTGAGTTATTTTTTTAAAGACAGTTTTTGGGGGCTTGAGAAAATAGTTTTAGGAAAGTTATTAAAAGGATTATTTGATGAAAGAATATGACACACAGAGAAGCGTTGAAATGTTACTCTTGGGCACTTGTAGTTAGTACCCTACTCGAAATAAGTAGTTATATATTTGTTGTTTAATGAAAAATTAAACATAAAAATGCAAAATTATCAGGACACAGAAGCAACAAAAGAAATATTGTAATTAAAAAATAAGCGAAGGAGAAGTAGGATTTTAATTCCTAATAGATTCTTTTTCCCAACATGGGGGGGGGAAAAGAAGTATCAGGAATGTTAAATTTAAAATGGTATAAGATAAATATAATATTCGGTTTTATTCAAAACTTGCAAATGAATACCACTTTGTATTCTCAAGAATTTAATGACAAAAATATATTTCTTCAAACTTTTGTCTCTAAATTATTCTTTTAGTAATTAGGATAAATACTACGACATTTGTTTTGATCTAAGTTGAATTTGAAGTTGAAAGTTTTAAACTAAGTTGAAAGTTTTATGTTTTAATTTCTGGTCTAAGATGTAATTATTTCTTTATGGAACTTTACCCTTTCAAAATATTTCCATTTGTTTCGTTATATTTGTTTTCCTTTTATAATACAATCTTTTGGTTTTTTTTTTTTATAAAAGATAGTTGTTATTAAATCTTGCTTCTAAAAATAAGTTGAATTTCTCCTTATCAAAATTGAAATTTACATATTTTATTTTATGCGGAGATCAATAGTGCCTGTAATCATATAGTGTATGCCATTTTACGATGCACTGCAAGTTAGAAGTTAAGCTATAAATCATTTTTTACAACTTTGGGACAGTTAATTTTGTCATTTTTATGTGTTTAATAATACTGTTAAATTCTGTAACCAGAGGCGTAGCTACCGCCGTATCAGCCGTATCAATTATACGCGGCCCCCAGGCCATGGGGGCCCCCAACGTGCTTAAGCAAAAATTAATAAAAACTTCCCAATTTGTTTTATTTCACAAATGACAAAATTTAATCCTGTTTCTAAAGCTGTACAACATGTAAATAATGACTTACAGAAAACTAGAACTTGAAGAGCTCAAGTGCAAAACAAGTTAAATCACTGTTTGGAAAAAAAAATGAGTTGATTAGCTTTTCATACAGGTATTGTAGGCCACCAACATTTTGATTTGCACAAAAAAAGTTAATTCATATGTACATACAGGGTGGTTATAAAATAACGCTCGCTATTCGGAGTGGTCTGTGGCTTTAATGAATAAAAATTCAAATGCAAAAAGACTTTGAGACACTTACTAATCAAGAAATGGGGAAAAGAATGGAATCATAAAAAACAAACTCGTCACTTGACCAGGGTTCTAAATTACGGGACGTAATTGGATGTGTTGGCCGTAATTGGCCATAATTGACGACGCCTCGTAATTTATAACCCTGGTCAAGAGACGAGTTTGTTTTTTATGATCATTCTTTTTAATGATTACTTTTTAGGATTCTATATTTTTTATGATTATATTCTTTCCCCCTCTTGATTAGTAAGTGTCTCAAATTTTGATGCATTTGGATTATTCATTCCAGCCACAGACCACTCCGAATAGCGAGCGTTATTTTATAATCACCCTGTACATACGATTATAATCACTCATAATCATCAATACGTATATAATCTGTACGAAAAGCTAACCTACTCAATTTTTTCCAAAAAGTGATTTAGCTTGTTTTGCACTCGAGCTCTTCATTTTATTAGGGAATCTTTTGAATAGTGTGCGAATTAAGTAATCAAAATTCATTCAATACTTTTCTAAATGAGTCCAAAGATTTAGCAAAAAGAGTTTAGGGTAAAAACTGCTTTTAAAAATAAAGGGCCAAGGATATAACGAACCTTTTTTTATAAGTTATCACAAGATGAAAGAATTTCAGACCCAGAACCCTATTTCAAAGTCAATGTTTACTATTGCTGCTTAGATATACTAATTTCTCAAACTAAGCAAAGATTTCAAAGCCTTTACGGGGGCTGGGGAGCCCAGTCGGTTAAGCACTCGCTTAGCATGCGGAAGGTCCCAGGTTCGGGTCCGGGCATCGCCAAAATAGCTGCCCACCTATAAACGGCCCGTGCAGTCAAAAATGTCCGACGAATAATACCCCGTGTACGGGAGTGCACGTTAAATATCCTTCAAAGTCCTAACGCTGCGTACGATGTCGCCCTTAACGACATCGTACGCAGCGTTAGGACTTTGAAGGATATTTAACGTGCACTCCCGTACACGGGGTATTATTCGTCGGACATTTTTAACCCTTAACGGTTAACGCCCTTAACGGTTGCGCTGGGTGCCTATTCAGGTGTTGGCTCGTAACCTGACTGTGGTTCTAAAATACTACGCCCGTCGCCAATAGCCCTCGTGTAGCTCTAGTGCGACGTTAATTCAAACCTAACTAACAAAGCCTTTACGACCTGAGACTGAGTAGTATGTTCTAAATATTACAACCGGAGAGACTCCTATCTTCTTCACACACACAAACGAAGAGAAAATAAACGCTTCCGGAAAACTGTCGTATAAATACGGCAAAGACATCTCAGTTAATCTTTATGACCAATTAAAGGCTCTAAAGGCATGCTTAAAATCTGAAATTCAAAAAATTAATCCCATAACGGTATTCATCGAATTTTTACTGATAAAATTCAATAGTTTTGCATCCAGTTTTCTCGAGGTAATAACAGCATGCTTTTTATTCTTGACCCTTCCAGTTACAACTGCAACTGCTGAAGAAGTTTTCAAAATTAAAACTGATAAAAAAAATTCCATAGAACTTCGATGGAACAGGAACACTTGTCAGGCCTGTCACTATTGTCAATAGAGGCAGAAACTTTAGAAAAACTAAAGTCATCATCAGTTATAAATGATTTAATAAATCAGTTTTCCGGAGAGTGTATATTTAATTTGAATTGTTTGTACAAATTTTGGAAAAAATGACAGATAATGATGATGAATAAATCCTTCTTTTAATTTTATGTGTTTTCTTTCTTTTGTGAGAAATCTTTACCCTCCCTAGGGCCCCCAAAAAAATTTTATACGGGGCCCCGCCAAGGCACGCTACGCTTCTGTCTGTAACACAGCCCTTAAGGATAGTTAAAGGTATGTTTTTCATGTTTGAACCAAAGTTAGCCGCCTGGATTCTAACAGTGTCCTAATTTACTAAACTAACACTATTTTTTTAATTATAAAATTTAACATACATGCTTTTACAAATTATTCCTTAAAGTTCGATACTTAAAATGCATGGTGATTTCAAAGTGTTTAACCTATTGCGACCAGGCGTCCCTATTCGGGGACATTTTTTGAAACCTCCCCACAAACAATTAACACGTTAATTGGTTACGAAATTGACCTGGTCCGAAAGAAGAAGATCCAAATATCAATTTTCAGCCTTTGATTACAGGTATCACTCATTTATTTCTATAAAAAAATGAAGTTGAACTAGGATCAATACGATATTAGAGTTATTAAAAAATATTAAAAAATTTTTTCAAACTTTTCAAAAAGTTCTTTTAGTAGTTAATTTTAAAGGCATGTTGCATCAAAAACAACGTTAAAATAATCTGTTAACTACAAATAAGTGATACGGCCTTTTTTTTTGCATTTATAGCACAAAAAATTTGTATTTTTAGAGTTTAAAGCGTGTCCCTAAGTAACTATTAAACATAATTTTAAAAAAATGTCCTTGCAAAACATACTTTATAGCATATATTTTATGAAGAGTATGTTGAGATTATAAGAATTTATTAAGATTATGCTTAGAATATACGTGTAGGATTTTGCTCGGGTCTTAAGAGGTTAAATAGTTTTTGAAGCTTAATTTTTTTTCTTCTCGTAGACAATAATAATAAAAATTTATTGATACAATGAAAACGTTTTACAAAAAAAAAACAAAAAAAAAACACTTTGATGGGCAGCTAAGGCCCTTACAGAGGTATGAAATATACTAAAACAAAAACAAAAATTGTGCAAACGGAGAACAAAAGAAAATAATAAGTTATACAGTACATAAATACACAAAGAGAAAATCTGGACAAACAGCCCTCGAAAAGAAAAAATGTACACATTTCAACAATGACTAAAATAAATTTTCTAAATCAGTGATATTAATATTCATTACAAAGATTTTTAAATTTTTCTTAAAGATTCTTAGACTGTTTGTATTCTGAATATGATCTGGTAATAAATTAAAGAATTTAGGAGCTAAATATTGGAAGTTTTTCTGAAAATTTCTTTATAGGGTCATGGAATTTTAAATAAATTATTGGGTCTACGTGCTGAAATATTTGACAATTTTGTAAAAATATCTGGATGTTCATAAACAATAATGCATAATTTATAAAAAAAGATATGTCTCAAGGGTAAAATAGTCAAAGACTTATAGGAGTCAGAGGTATTAAGAGTATTATTTCTGGAATTATGTGATAAAAATCTGACAAATTTATTCTGGATTGAAATTAAAGGTTTGATATTTGAATGATAATCTCCTCGAGATAGACTAGGATTTTGGACCAAAGTTATTCGCTTGACGGTACACAATTGTGTCTAGTTACAATACAAACGGATATCTACTTTAAGAGTCTATAAAAGATAAAAAAAAAGACACACATAAACTTTTAATTTCTTAGTATTTAGATAACTAATATAAAATAACAGTTGGTTCTTAGTTTGAAAAGCGTAACTCGTCACTCGCAAACACGAATGGCTCGTATTATTCATAAAAAAACTAATGTCGAAATATTGAACTTTTTTTGTTAAAGAATAAAATTATAAAAAAGAATTCAGCTTTCAAACCAAAAGAAAACTTAATATCATAAACAATTGCAGATTCGTTTATAACGTAACTTTTCAAGAAGTTAATAAATATAAAGCAAAAATTACTTGTCCTTACTTTAAAATTTAACAACTGTTTTTCAAATTTTAGTTTTATTTGCCACTAATTAACTTTTATGTACTATACATTAAAAAAAAAACAATATCAATGGGCATGTTTCACATCTTGAGGGACAACAGTTCCACAGCAATGAAAATAAAGACCGATCGGTTAATCAGTTTAGTAGGCGGAGTTAATCGTGTCATACTATTAATGAAATTTAGGGATAAAAACAGAAATGATTTATGTCACGCGAAACAAACCAATTGTATTAAGTAAAATAAACAACAAAGAAATAAAACCAGTAGTGTATACTACCATATACATACTACTATATACATATACTAGTACGCGGCTTTTAATTACCACTTATAAATTAATACGCCCTGTATGGTAATTTCAATAACTTCAGTAATTAAAAAGATCCATAGAAGTTTACCATTTAAAAATTCGTAGTTTCTCGAAATTGTTATTATGATGTCCGGCAGGACCATTGTTCAAAGACAGCTTTCTTCAAATCAACACCCTCTAAAACGCATAGAAAAGACAAAATCTTTCCATTTCGAATTTTCGACCACATCGCAATACTTTCATCTCCTTACTTTACATTAGGTTATTACTGAAAGTGAAAAAAAAATATTAAAACTTGTTTAATTAACAAAATTTAGATTAATAGTAAATCGAAATTGAAATAAAAAAATTACTTTTATAAAAAGTATAATGTGAAATTATGAATCTAATTTACAACTTACGCCGCGGAATTCTATCGAAAATGTTTTTATATGAATAAAAAAAGTCTCGTTTTGCTAAATAAATTTATATTATAGTTAAAGTGAATAATAACTTACTATTTTTGATAATATTCATATTTATCATTAACAATCACTGAATTTATCACGATCGTATTTCTTTAACATATGTACTGCTAAAATACCGATAGATGTCACTACCTTCTAACGATAATAATGTTTTACGCCTTTGTTGTGCTTTCACTGCAATTAAACAACCCGTGCTGTAAAACACGTTCTACAGAGACACATTTATAGTTGTGGTTTCGTAGATAAAAATTACTAGTTATTGGATATATTGTTAGAATTATGTATTCAATTGATTCACAGAAGTTTTAATGTTCTACAAGTTTTAGAATAGCTGATAAACTTAACTAAATTAATCCTTGCCGCAAAATAAGTTCTACAGAAGCAATTTGGAGTATGGAGGTAGAAGATTCCTCCATGATTTGGAGTATGGTTTTGTCTAATAAGTAGGGAGTTATTATAGATACGAGCTTGACCATATATTTTAAGGGGACTCAAGCCCATTTCACACCTGCACAGCTACTTGCAACTGCAACTCGCAACTTGTAGTAACCTGGATTTTCGGGCTTCCACAAAAAATTATTCATCTCAAAATTTGGCAAGTTTCATCTTTTTGAAAGCAAACTTTAATCAAACTATGGGCATTGTTTGCATCAAACAGAAATTTATGTTTCCGAACTTCCTTAATTAGATCAATTTTCATCTTTGCCATCCATTTAATATCCATTTTTAACTGCGCAGATTTTTGCAAACGGGGAAAGTTGGCGTCTTAAAAAGTAAATAAACAACCAGTTGGCGAAGTCTAGTTCGCCACAATGCAGCCAAGGAAATCCTGAGTTCTGATTGGCTAAGGGTACATGCAACTGCGATTTTTTCGTGCTTGCAGGAAAAAATCTCACGAACTGAGTGCAACTTTTTAAGGCACGGTGTCCTACGGGAGTTGCAAGTAGTTGTGGCAAGGTGTGAAATGGGCTTCAGTACCACAAAAATAGCAAATTTTGCGATTTTTTTATCGGCAGATATTAATTTCAGAAAACTTCGAAACTTGTTTGCAAAATTTTTATTGTGTAACTGCTTTTTTTTAAAAAGTTATTTGCATTTTTGCGTGGGATAGAAGTACTGAAAACAAAAACGAAATCCCCAAAATTAGCCCCCTTTTCTTTCAAAGTCCGCTGGCGTCTTACAAAACATTTCTTTTGAACGCTTTAGCATTTCAACATACATTTTTAAAGAGGTTAGAAATAGACAGCCGGTAACGATTATATTTCCCAACAAACGTGTTTATAAATGGTTTCAGGAGATTATTCAACTATTTTATGATTTTGTGACCATTATTCGGTGTTTTATCTACTTATTTTATTTATACTGATTAATTCTTCAATTTATTTAAAATAATTTAGGTTAATACGGCAAGAATGCTGAATAAATTGTCCAACATTAAAAGAAACTTATATAAAATCTGCGTAATAGCTTTTGCTATTTTAATAAATTTTGCTATAATAATTTAATTTTGCTAATAAAAAAAGAAAGAAAAAAAGCGATATTTTTATATTGCTTTTTTTCTTTTAAAGCAATATAGTTAAAATTGATATATTATACTATATATATTATATTGATATACTTCATATTTAGAAATTTTTAAAACAATTATTTTATTCAAAACATTTACATGTTATGCACCAAATTTGGAAGATAGTTTATATGTGCAGTATCGTAGTCTAAGGTATCTAGGGGAAAAATTTGGTGTTAAAATATTGGTATTTAAAAAAGTTTTAGCATTTAATTTTTTTTTTAGATCAATCAAATTAAAAAACTTTTCAAATATTCGGAGATTTTTTTAATAATACATTGTTTTTATGTATTAATTCACAAAATCCACCAAAGAAATTTGAATCAAAAAGCTATAAATTTCTCTAAAAAATTATCAAAATTGAAATACGTACATTCAAAGAAAATGGTGTGAAAGTTAGATGATGTTAAATTATCGTCGGACTCGAATTACACAAGCTGGTGCGAAGGTTTCCTTTTAAAAACAGGAATTTGTCTGTTTTTTTTAATATAGAAATCAATAAAAATTAAAAAGTATTTGTTTTAATCAAAATTTTACTGTATTTTTTAATTATAAAAAGACGTTAACATACATTACTAAATAATAATATTAAGGACTTAACAAAGTGGAAGATCTACAGTTGGGTGCAATTGTAATTAAGAATTTTATGACGGCTAAAATTTTTATTATATCAACACTAAAAAAATGTTTTAGGGACGTTTCCCAAGTTGTCTGACTTTATGCATCTTACACTGCTCAAAACAATTAGGGGAGCACTTTTTAACTCCAACTTTAATTTCACTCCCAACTTTTTAATTTTTATCCTATAAATCTGAAATTTCTTAAATAGGTTCACTATGCATTCGAAATGAAATAGTAAAAAACAGGATAAAAAATCTTAAGTTTTTAATACTTAAATTTAAAGGGGGGAAATGGAATAATAACTTTTTAATAAATTATAACAATAATTTTTTCAAAACTTTTGTTAAAAATAGTTGAAATTTATTTTTAAACATCTAAAAAATGCAAGCATAAAAAATTTAGGGTCAATTTATTTTCTAAAACTGTTTTAAAGTGAAATTTATTTTACCATATTTTTCATATTTTCATTTATATTAAAAAAAATATTAATTTCTTCAAAGTACGTTATTCTTCCATATAATGATGTATCTAACGATACATAAGTTGCGAATTTAACTTAGTCAGAAAAAAAATCACAAGCTGATGATTCCCAATGGAATCATTGGGAGAGAAAGGGTTTAAAACATGTGCTCCCCTAATTGTTTTGAGCAGTGCATAAAGACAAAATTTCTGACAAGGAAATAGTTTTGGAAATTTTTTTCGCTCAGGTTGTAGTAATATTTTTTTTATAACTATATCTAGATTACCTGTTGTGTTCTATTTGATAAAGTGTTGCTCTGCGTTACAGTCAATTACCAAGAAAAAAAAAATCAAGTTCCAATATGAAACCCAGTTTAAAATTGAAATTTTGATAAACCTTTGGAATCCTTTTTTTTTTTTTTGATTATGTAGAACATAAACTAATAATATTGAATTTTAAAAAAATATATTAAAAGGTGGGAAACTGCAGACAAAAATTTAGCAGTTTCACCTTTAATCCTTTCAGTCCCAATGACAATTTGACATAATTTTAGAATTTTTTTTCTGATCGTCTCTAGCCATTTATCATATCAAAAAGCACATCATTCAATTCTTCAAACTTTCTTCCATTAGAAAATATTTTTTTATTAACACCTATAGATGCCAGCCCTATTATTTTTTTTAAAATTATGATCAGAAACATGATGATACCAAATAACATCACTGGGAACTGGGACTGAAAGGAAACAGAAGAAAAGTATATTTAAATGTCAGACACTTATCCAGCAAAACAAACAGAGACCAAAAAAAGAGTAGAATGGATATTTATTCTGTGCTGAACCACTTATAAAATACATTGAACTATACACAATACATAACTATACACGCAATAAAAAGCCTCCTTCTCTCAGATGGGTTTGGGGACGACGCTGGGGTGGGGCATGGCAGAAGGGGGCCCGGGCAGAGAGGTCCCGCTCACGACGTCAGGCCCGTGTTTCTGGAAAACAGAACAAGCATTAGAATGAGATAAAGTAAGAAGAACATTGCACAGGGTTATTATTCTCTCTATGATAATATTATTATGAAAGACTATGATACTATATCTAGAAAAGCTGCATACGATGTCAACCCCTAACGGTTATGTTGGGTGCCTATTCAAGTGTTGCCTCGTCACCTGACTGTGGTTCTAAAATACGACGCTCATCGCCAATAGCCCTCGTGCGACGATAATTCAAACATACCCTATATCTACAATAGTGAAATTCAGGAGAGTGCAGCAATGTTAATTCTTCAGGAAGTAACGAGGAATAAAATTGAATATGTTTGTTTATTATTCAATTATTGCATTAATCTAGTGATTTAACTGCACCTTCAAATGATGAAACAAAAGGAAAAAATCTTCTAAAGAATTGTGTGGTGCATTCTGGGGACATTAACTAATATCATGATGTACGAACTATAATTTTTTTACTGTGCATGGCACAGTAGACTTATTCTGAATAAAGTACAAAAGAAAAACGGCAGAGAAATGAGACAAATTATTTGTGTCAGCAATTTTTTCAGAAAAGGGGGAAAAATAAGAAATTCAAGAGTTTCCAGGAATTTAAGGAGGTGTACGAATCCTTATGGAGGATTATATGGAAGGATTATTTACACTCAAAATGTGTTGGACAATAATTAACTACAGGGTTTCCATTCACCTATCACGAAGGCCATTCAAACTGATAAATGATGTAAAAATGAATTTCCTTTAAGTTTTTATGTAATATTAAGTTGCTCGTGTGATTGTTGTGAGAGGCAATGGTGATTTAAAAAAAATTAAAAATTGCTATTTTTAAGCTTTTAAAATAAATATCACATTTTGAAGTATTTTTAAAATTGAAGTACTTCTGATTTGATTTCTTTTTATCAGAATTTTAAATTTGAATAATGAAGATCTTTTTTTAAAAACCCATTTACTGCAGTTTAAAAATTTGCTTCTTACAAATAAATAGTTGAAAAACCTAAAACCAAATTCTCTGTTTACTAGTAATTCTTACTTTTTTAATTCCAGTAAGAAGCCACATTTTGGATAAACAAGTAAAATATTAACCTATATTAGTGATATTTCATGGTAAATTTAAAATAATGCACTAAATAAAAATATGGACATTAAGAATTCAATTGAATTAAATATGAAACTTGGAAAAAGAAGATTCTTTTGATTTTTAAAAAGATTATAGATCCAAATAAAAATTACAAAAATTGTGGGGGAAGAACCCTGTACATTGAGCAATTCCCAAAAATGCCATTGTTTTATTAACCAGTAAATTAGATCATAATCATGAACCACAAATGATATTTTCAAATTAAACAATCATTCTAAATAATACTTGTGCCATAATAATAACTCCAGACTTGGAAGGACAAACTTGATTGATTGGGCCAATTGACCATTTAACCCAATTGATCTAATTTTGCCAAGTGATTCAACATTTAACCTAATAAATCCTAATTACTTCTCTTCTCCTTAATTTATCCTAGTTACTCTTCTTACCATAAAAACAACAAATGTGGCCAGTAACTGATTGTATGAGGAAATAGAAACAGATGCATTGTTAGTCACCTTTTTCTTCTTCTTCTCTTTTTTCTTTTTCTTCTTCTCCTTGTCCTCATCATGCCTCCTTTGTTTCTTGTGCTTCTTCTCATGGGGTCCCTCGATGCTCACATCTGAAAAAACACACCGTGTTCAGAAAAGTTATACACTTATCACATGACTGTTTCCAGACTTTTAGATTTTTTACAGATTATTGCTTCGACTGAGCACAGTTTATTTAATTAAATCACAACACTAAATTTATTTGTGTTTGTATGTATAATAATTAAAATACTCAAAATTGCCCACAGTTACTTGTGCCCTCTGTCTTAACTAATAATAAGAACCTTTTAACCATTGTGACCTATATTTTGAGGTTATCCTATAAAACAGATCTATACGATATCAATAAATTTACTTAAAATTTATATTTAGTATTAATCTTCTCGTACAATTGTTGTTGTTGCTACTAATTTCCATCTGGTCTGACGGAGTCAGTCCAGATCAATAAATACGTTGACATTAAGAAAGTCCAAAACCAAAAGGGGGGAAGAAAAAATGTCTTCCCAGTCCAGTCCTAAACAATCAAGAATATGATCAGGTGATGCCTGGTTTTGCTGGCACTTAGGGCAAGGAGGGAAGATTTTTTGATTAGCAGAAAACTTGAGACTTTTCAGGTGTCCACTGGCTAGTCTGGACAAGCAGGTGTTAGGTCTGCTTCGTAAAGGACTATCTCTGAAGGGCAACTATGTTTCAGTCCAGTGATGATGCGAGCGGTGCTTAGTTGAACCCTCTCTAATTTGTTCAAGTTAGTTTGTACAATTGTTATGAGCGGCAATGGAGGATTCAAAATTCTGTTAATAATGGTCTTAATTAATATCATTAAATGAGCATTAAATTTTGCAGGGTTTTTTGTTAATAACTAAAGCATGTTAGATTTAAAATCTGATTTTTTTAAAAAATTAGATTTTGGGGATCAAAGCAATGAGAAATCTTTTAAAATCATTAACCTAAAAAAGTATTCAGAAAATATCTTCAACTTTGCGCATGAAACACAAGACCATTCACAAAGGAAACAATGCAGGTTATTGGCACTAATAGTTAGTTGGTAAAAATTTTACATGTTGCTAGTCTCAAAATTACTCCCTTTCTTCAGAAAAATACACAACGCAAATTAACAGTCGACAGTCTGAATCAACTATTTGCTTATTATTTGTTTATTTGTATAATTTGTTTCCTTTGTTAATCTTCTCACATTAACCAAGAATTAAAAAACATACTTCTTGCAAATAAATAGTTGGCAATTTAAATCACATGCAGTGAAACAAGTTTTAACCTCTTAAGACCCGAAAAAAAAATCCTATACGTATATTCTTAATCTAATGCAAAACAATAGAGTGTATCACTTATTTGTAGTTTACATTTCATTTTAACATAGTTTTTAATGCAAAATACCTTTACAATTAACCACTAAAACAACTTTTTTGAAAAGTTTGAAATTAATTTTTTTTTAACTAACCCTAATATCGTATTGACCCTCATTCAACTTCATTTTTTATATAGAAATAAATGACTGATATCTACAATCAACAACTTAAAACTGATATTTGAATCTTCTATCCGACCAGGTCAATTTCGGAACTAATCAACTTGTTAATTGTTTGTGAGAAATTTTTAAAAAATTACTCATATGGGGACGCCAGGTACCAAGAGGTTAAACTGATGGCCATCGGCTATATAACAATTCATGTTTCTCACCCTGGGTTGATTCCTGTGTGGGTGTGTCCCCAGCTTTATGTTTGTGCTTCTTGTGTTTGTTATGCTTCTTTTTCTGGGGCTGCTGGCTCATCAGGCGATACTGCTCAGGGAGCTACAAAAACACACAGGAATTTAAATAACCATGTTTTACTAAGATATTTATTTCAAGTAATACTAATGATTTTTCCAAATGAAATATATACAAGAACGGAAATCACGTAAGTAAAAATAACTATATTTCATCTCTTGTAAATACAATGTTAACAATAAAACTATTTTCTGCATAGCAAATAATCCTAATATTTACTTGAATAGGTGTAATGATCACTTAAAAATTTTCAATTATTAAACTCTCAATATGAAGGACGGCAAGCAGGGTTGTAATTTTGACCAATAACCTGTTTAAAAGTGGAATTAACTGTCATTCGAAAGAGGTCAGAATTGAGCCCGTCCAAATTATTTTATTGACTACAAATTCTTAATTAATGTTTTCAATTAAAAAATAGTTAAAATAAAATATTGATCAAAATTAAATTTTGAAAATGATAAGAAAACTTATCAACTTTTTGTGTGTGTGTGTTTGCCGGTTACAACATATTTGATAGTATTAACTAAATTGAATAGTGAATTTCAGTGGGCAAAAACTAGTACAAATTATATTTTTAGGTTATTGAAACCACTGGTTTAAACCCCATGGATAAAACTTGTTACAACCCTGATGACAAGGGAAAACAACAGTCTATTCCAATAAGGATTAATAATAATACGATATTCTAAAATTTAATAAAACTGAAATTGCAAAACAATTGACAAACACAGGGAGAAGAGCAAATATAAAACACTTTCGGAAGTCATTGTTATTGGACAATCATTCTCAAATGCTGCAAAAAGAGAACAGTAAATTAATATATTTCCCCCTTTGGCATTAAAACAGGTAGCCTTGAGGCAATGCTGAGCCTGAAAAGGATAAATTACATGTTTAGCTCAACAATTCAATATATTTTCCCCCCATATGAATCCAGATTATGTTACAGGGTTCCTACAGGTTTACAGAAAACTAATTCTAGGATGTAAAGATCAGGTTTATAACTTTGTTGCATTTTGTTCTAGCCTTTTAAAAAGCCTTCTATTCCTGAGCTAGATTGCTCTAGAAAACTATCATCAGTTCTTGCACTACTTCGAACAGGTCATTTTAAAGGCATGAACATTTCTCCAGATAATACAAGATCCTACCCATTCTGCAGAAATTGCCCAGATGTCCAACTCACGCCAGATCACCTGTTTGACTGTCAAGCAATTGCTGCTTCTCTTTTTAACCTTGGCGCACCACCACAGGATATTCTTTATAGTCTGCAGGTCCAAGACCTGGCGACTCTTATCATCAATGCTTTTGGCCCTATATAGTTTCATCTATCATGGACACGATAACAACAACAACATTTCGCTCTAAACCATACAATTTAAACTTTTTTCTAGGATTTGAATTAAGAAACTAACTTTTTTGTTCTCTAAGAAGCAAGCTTTAATGACCAGGCAATTTTGGCAAATGAATATGATACTGTCAATAAAATAGACTAAAACAATTAAAAAAACTTTTTCCGCCTGGGGTAGCAATTTGTCTTGGCAGAAAGGCTAGAGTTTTCTTGGAAACCGTAGGGAGCCCTTTGTAACTTTTAATTTTAAATACAAATAAAATCGTAATGTGAAACTTACCGGTCCTGGATGGAGCCGGAATCCAGATAGCTGGGAACCAGTGAGTGGCAAGAGTTCTTTGCCCCCAATGGGGGGTTTGTCAATAAGGGACTTGAGGGAACTGCAATGAAAAGAAATTTAACTTTTTTTCGTATTGGTTTGAAAAAATTTAAATGTGCATGCATTATTTTGAATAAAGAAATCGCTGGAAATTTTTTAAAAACAAATATGCTTTACCAAGAATTCAGAATAATAAAAAAACATTCAGAAAGTAACTCTTTTGGAATCATTATTTTATTAAAAAAAATATGTGCACACTTATTTTTCATCTATTTTCTTAGCTATCCACTGTTATATAAGGAATTAAAATTTTAATTCATATTTGTAGTAAAATTTATTAGTAGTTCCTTTTGGAGTTACCTGAATTTTGTCTATTGGGTAAGAACCCTTTAAACTGATCCAATTTTCATTTGCCTAGGTTTTTTAGTTGGATAAGTAGAGCATTATCAAAACTGTTTTCAAAAGATCCTTCCCTAGCTTCTCGATCTATAATAACCAGTTCTACAGATCATTGGCCTAAGTGGATAACCACAAGAAAGTTAAAATTGCATAGTTTTTATTTGTTATACTGTATTAACAATAACATGCTACTTCTTGTTGTAGTAGACACTGAGATGGAATTCTGCATAAATTAAAAAAAAAAAGCTATTGAAATTGACAGAGACCACATCAAATAACACTAAAAAAATGTAAATGGTTAAAATTAAAGATGCACCGAACACTGAATATTCGGCCTACCTAAACCAAATTTATCTGTCACATCTAAGTAAGTTGTATTTATTATTCATCAATTATAATTCGACGTTACCATATGAGTACACAATAAAGCTATTAAATTTTTAATTAAAGCAACACATAATAAAGTAGTACTTGTTTGTTATTGAAACAAACCTTTTAGAAAGAGTTTTAAAACTTGGTAATAAAATTACAACATGAAAACAGAAGTAGGCTGATCCGATGCAGAATGAAAATTAGGAAGAAAAATGGCATACAATATTGTTATACATCTACAATTTTTTTTTTAAAATACAGTCACTGTTCCCTTAAAGATACATGTTATTTAATACAACTTGAATAAAGTTTGATTTACCATTATAAAAAACAAAAACTTCAGAATTTGAGTCTATCAAAAAAGAAAAAGTTCTGTTTTGGAATTTTTGGATGCTTTAGAATATAACGTGAAGAAATTTGAAAAAATTTAAATTTCACTATTCGGCCGAAAAGTAAAGCTATTCGGCCAAACCGAATATCGGCTAAAGTGGCCGAATACCGAATATTCGGTGCATCCCTAGTTAAAATGCATTAAATTGATACAATTTTTTTAAACTAAAATAAATAATACATATTTTACATGATCTACCTCACTTAAATCTCAACCTTGTTTGTAATGTCTCAAAAATCACAGAAACTTGAATGATGCAATGAACGACTGTAATTACCTGTTGTCATGGCTTCCCGGTCCGTCAATATTCCCAGGGAGGTTGGGCAGGAAAGCACTGAGTTGGTCCTTCATTTTGCGGCCACAGAACTTGTTGTACGCATGCTCCAGGTTGTAAAAGCTCATCAAATTGGTGGCGCCAGTCAGTTCAGATTCTGAAGGAAATCATGATAATTTTTAGGAAAGCACTGAAAACCAAATATGGCCAAATATCAAATATTCGGCCTACCTGAACCAACTTTCATTTTTTGTCAGATCCCAAGGAAGTTGTATTTATTTTGGTAGAAATTTACTGTACGGTAACCATTGGCGAACTTTCCGAAATCGCGCCAGGAGTCCGTATTCTGGCGACTTTTGACGTCATGCTCTCTTCACAACGATGACGTTTTCCCGCAACCCTATCTAACCATTATGTGTTTCGGTCAGGTCAGACAGGTTGCCACCAAAAACTATTTATCGCCAAATTGCGCCAATGGTTACCATACAGTAGAGGTGAACCTTTATTTTCATCAATTACAATTCCACACAAACATTTTAGTATACTATCATACAATATTTTTAATGTAATAAATCTACTATTTTTTTAATTAAAGCAACACACAATAAAGTAGTACTCGTTGGTTATTAGAAGAAGCCTTAAGGGGTCATAGGAGTCTTAAAAATGTGCAAAGAAGGTACTACAAAACATAGTTTGATCTTTCATGTCATTTTTGAACTACTCAATGTAAAAATATAATTTTTTTATATGTAATTCTACAAGATTTATTTATTATAAAACAAGTTTTAAAATTTATGAAACTTTAGCCAAAACTAAAATAAATGACATTAAACATGAAGCTATTTGAACACATTGTGATTAGGCTTGCACGGCAAATTTTGAGGTCAAAATTGAAAAACTGACCACAAAAATGACTTTATACTGTACAAATATGTACAGACAAAGACTTATACCTAAATTCTCAGCTCAATTTAAATTAGAAATTATTTTTAAAAAAAATTAAAATTTTAAAAATTTTATTATTTTTTTTACAAAAAAGTTCTTAAAATAATTTCTAATCAAAATTGAGCTGAGAATTTAGGTATAAGTCTTTGTTTGTACATATTTGTACAATATAAAGTCATTTTCTTGGTCATTTTTTCAATTTTGACCTCACAATTTGCCGCGCAAGCCTAATCACAATGTGTTCAAATAGCTTCATGTTTAATATCGTTTATTTTAGATTTGGCTGAAGTTTCATAAATTTTAAAACTTGTTTTATAATAAATAAATCCTGTAGAATTACATAGAAAAAAATTATACTCATTTATTGAGTAGCTAAAAAATGACATCAGAGATCATTCTAGGCGTTTTTCACGGGGCGCGGCGCCCTGCCCGCCTTTTTTTTAATATAAATCCCGCCCTAAATGCCCTGTTTACAAAATAAATCCCGCCCTAAATGCCCTTTTTACAAAATAAATCCCGCCCTAAATGCCCTTTTTACAAAATAAATCCCGCCCTAAATGCCCGTTTTTACAAAATAAATCCCGCCCTCGTTGCCGATTTTCTTTTAAAAATTTCCGTGTTTTCCCGAATTTTTCAAAAATTCCGCTTATCATCTTTTTCAAAAATTTATTTAACCCAGGTTATGTTATATTATATAAACCCGTTTTTCTAAACTTAATCATTAAAAAATACCGAAGATAATCGATTTTAGAATCAGATAGACGATCGAGCATTTTGATCAAAAATCATGCCTTGAACAAGAGCCCAAAATTTGCCACAACACCCCAACCTAGAAAAATTGTTTCCTTCATTCTCGGTCAATATCGATGAAAACTAAACTTAAATTTTGATAAATAACAAGTTTAAATAATGGGTTTAAATAATAAAAGTAATAATTGTAACTTAAATTTAAGGATGAATCAGGATTACGAGGCGTGTTTTTTAAGTAAGTACCGTTTTGCCACACAGAGGGCGCGGCGCTGGGATCGGCGTTCTGCGCATGCGCACTGTGTACCTACATCTCTTGTCTACTCACTGACGATATTGCAATCCGATTTGTCATTGTTTTACGTTTTCTGCTGAGTGTTTAAAATGTCTCCGATAACCGTGAGTCCCGCCGACTGTGAAGTACGGTCTGTTATAAGATTTCTTAGTGATAAAGGCCTAAAATCAATCGATATTCATCGTGAGATCTGTGCAGTTTACGGACAAGACATTATGAGTGATGGAATGGTAAGAAAGTGAGTGAGATCATTTAAAAAGAAGGCCGCACGAATGTTCATGATGAACAACGGAGTGGGCGTCCTTCTGTCGTTAATGAAATTTTGGTGCAGCAAGTGGACAATAAGGTGAGAGAAAACAGACGCTTTACCATTCCATCACTCATAATGTCTTGTCCGTAAACTGCACAGATCTCACGATGAATATCGATTGATTTTAGGCCTCTAGCACTAAGAAATCTTATAACAGACCGTACTTCACAGTCGGCGGGACTCACGGTTGTCGGAGACATTTTAAACACTCAGCAGAAAACGTAAAACAATGACAAATCGGATTGCAATATCGTCAGTGAGTAGACAAGAGATGTAGGTACACAGTGCGCATGCGCAGAACGCCGATCGCAGCGCCGCGCCCTCTGTGTGGCATAACGGTACTTACTTAAAAAACACGCCTCGTATATTACACTAACATGTCTTCAAATATCGACCAACGGGTGGTTTTCAATCCCCATTGAAGAGGATTATCTTCATCCGGACCAAAAATGTGCAGAACATACTTCTTGATTTGATTATTTTGCAGCCTAGTAATTTTTTTAGAAACCTACCGATGACGTCACATTGCCTTCTCAATGATTGACAGTTAGCTGACTTTGCGTTTACGTGATCGGGAAGAGTGTCTCAATACTATTGTAGCTCCGGTTCAGGCCAAATTGGACCAACCAGAATATTTTCTTCTGATCTATCATTTTGAGTCGTGACCTTGTGATCACAAGAGCAGCTTGAATGAAGATTTTTTTTTATTACTTTTGAAACTTAGTAGGCTTTTTTTTTATTTTGTCCGATACTAGGGTTTCAGATTGGTTTTAGTTTTTTTATGGAGTGTTTGCTTATACATGCAAAATATATTAATATTTTTGTTAGTAATTATTCTTGAATTTTTCTGGAAAAAATTCTTGAATAGTATATAGTAGAACTCCAATTATCTAAGCAATTGCAATTGGAACCTAACCACGTTCATATAATTGGAGTTAATTGGAGAAAAGATATATTTTAATTTCGGTTTAACCAAATCCAAATTATAAGATGTTGTTTGGGTTATAGCTTTTGTTTCAGCTTGAGTTATATTTTTTTTTAAGGTTTTTTTTTTCAACTTATGTAAGAATCTTGGAAAGAGTGTACTAAACTTGAGATTTATAATTTATATTCAGTTTTTTTTTATCTGTTCGTCTGTGTTGGATGTCCTGCCTAGTAAATTTTTTTTGTGGGTTCAAAAAAAATACTAGACATGACATTGAATAAAGAGGAACGGTAACAGGTAGACCAAGTTAAATTTTTCTGGCATTCTTATAATCAGCACCTCTTCGAATAATTGGAGTTAAACTAAACTTGGAAAAAGTGTATGAAACATGCTTTTAATTTTGAATGCTAGAGCTGAATGCAGCAAAATCCATGTTTGTTTGATTAGTAGCATTAATGATTTTCGCCACTTCGCTCGAGGAGATCTGTTTGCAGTTCTGGCTCGTTGTTAGGCATAAGTGCCTCATTACGTTCCTTCACTTACTAGAAATATGTTTCATAAAATGATGGAATAGTAAACTAATAAATATTTAATTTGGTATCTGAGTGTATTTTCTATTTTCTAAAAATCTGAAATTTTTTTATCGCATTTTAGATGCCCTAAACTTTTTGCAAGTGCCCTTAGACTACGTGCCCTCAACTTTTTGCAAGTGCCCTTTTTATGTTAAAAGCGCCCTGCCCTTTTTTAGTTCTAGAATGAACTCTGATGACATGAAAGATCAAACTATGCTTTGTAGCATCTTCTTTGCACATTTTTAAGACTCCTGTGACCCCTTAAAGAAATTATAACTTGGTTAAATCACAACCTGAACACAAAAACAGAAGGAAGAAAGCAGTTCCAGTTATGAAACGAAAACAGAAGTAGGTGGATCCTATGTTATATAGATATGTTAGAATGAAAATTATAAGGGAAAAAAAAATAAAACAATAGCTTAGAACAACCTCTACTATCCATATCCATTTAATATATATTTTTTCATTTAATTCATAAAAATACTTTTTCATGAAAAAACATCACGTTTATTAAGAAATAAAAGCGCAGAAACATTGATTTTTTTGACGCTTTTTACATTAATATATGCATTTTTCTTGTAGTATTTATTTTGGAAAAAAATCAGAAATTGGAAAAAAAAATTTCACTATTAAGCTGAATAGCAAAGTTATTCGGCTAGAGTTGCCGAATACCAAATATTTCAGTGCATCCACTAGTTTTCAGGGATTGGAATTATGCGTTAATAGTAACAGTTACTTTTAACAGTAATGAAGTAACAAAATGTTCGTTGTGTTACTTTTCAAGGACTTTTGCATTCAGTAAATGTAGTTACTTTTTAAAAGTAAATTTCCAATACCTGTTATTGATGTTAATGATTGACCTATTATTGTACAAAGACAAAAAAGCTGACTTGTTTTACATTAAAATACCCGTAACTGACATCAGCGATTAAAAGTACTTAAATATCACGCAGTTTTCTAAGAAATAAATACAAACTATTAGGAAAACTTTAAACACGAACAGTTAACGAACCAAAACAAAGGGCTACGTTTTGGTTTGTCAACTGCTCACATAGCAACAGGTGAATTCCAAGCAAATAAGAACCATCAAATAAAGCGAAAACCCATAAATTATATGGTAAAAAATTACGAAACAACACCAATCTAGAATTTCGACAGGAATAACGAGAGACATAAACAGTTTTGTTTTGGGATCTCGCAGTTGAGCAATGGGGTACACTTACTTGGAGGCTCTTTCATGAGGTAGAAAGGCCCACTGTGAACGATCGCCGGGGTTTTCCCCAAAGATATCGTCGTTTTTAGGGTGCCAGTTGAATCCTGGCGAGGAACAACTGGCGATCGAGACCCTCTTGGGCTCGATTTTGGAGAGTAAGATTCGGGCCTTCTTCCAACGTCGGCCATCTTTTGCAAAAGCAAATGAAGGTCCGCTCTGTTCACTTCGCTTCGGCGCTAAATTGGATTTCCTCATTGCCAACTTTGCGTAACTTTCAGTGGCAACTTGCCTTAGATTTGGTTAGGTTGAAAAGATGTCGATTAGTCTGTCTGAGTTAGGGGTGACGACTCACTAGGTACAGCTGCGGAAATAAAAAAGTACCACTAGTGATTATTTCAGCCATTAGTCACCCGATAGAATCGGACCTTTTTGAGATTGTGAACAATTAACGTTCTGAGTTAATTACATGACGCAAAATTTGCATAAGGGGCCGTCTTCATATTAAATATGTTACGAACTTTGAAATTTCCAATAGCAACACCCAATTTTAATAACTTAGAAATGTTAAGCACTCTCGAAAACCCTTATATCTAAGTTTTTATTACATTTGGATGAATATTTGCCGAGTTATTCAATCGAATCACTTGTGGACTTTTTGGGGATCATCTCTAAAATGACAAGCGCAGTCTAGTTCTTCCTTTTGCAAGGCCGTCTTTATTTATCAAATACACATAATGTCATACACAGTCCCCTAAAGGGTAATTAAAAAGTATTTTGTGATTTACTCAGCAAACTATGAATAAAAAAAATTTTGAAATTTGGGATTTCGCTTGAACTTCCTGTCTTAAATGCATTTCTGTAAAAACATTGAGGGGTTTCTATTCATATTTAAAAAAAAAAAAAAATTAATATAATAATTATTAAAAAATATAAAAATTGTTTTAAATACCCCAATATTGAATGCATTTTGTTTGGGTTATTATAATTTCTTTTCAGTAAAAAATTCATTTCATTATCTTCTTTCAAAATCAAGATAAACACTACTACACTAACAAAAACATAAAGAAGCTGGCAAAATACAAATTAATCTTCTTTTATTAATAAATAACAACAAAAAAATTACTCGCAACAAAAATTCCATGTTTACCAATACTATAAATAAGTGACACGATATTTTTAGGTTTTGAGCAGACGAGTCTGTTTACAAAAATAATCTTCGCCAAGCTACGCCAATAAGTAGCCAACTATAAAAGCGCGCGAATCAATGTTTAAACTCGTATTTTAAGAAAATACGAAGATTCTTTGTATATTTAAACGGTGAAAAGATTTCTACAGACATTAAGTGAATAAATAAGTTTTTTTAAAACGAAATGAAGCAATATTTTATGCATAATATGTTTTAATAGCCATTATAAATACATTCAGAAAGCGTACTGTTAAAGGAAAACTGTCTTTTTTCTAACTACTAAAGTATTTTTGAAGAGAATTATGGTTTTAGAATATTCTTTACACATTTAGGAAGCCATAAATAAACATTAAAAAGTTGTACTTTCCATAAATTTTATGGATTGTGGACGATTGCAAAGGCTACTTTTTTTTCCTATGCTAACTCTATGAGGGACAAAACGGAAAGTGCCCGAGGGGGACAATTTTGGACCTCGACCAATCAGGAGCGACTGCCAATTTGTCGCGTCTCTTATAGACGCAGTAGTGATGTAGGGCTCTACTCTACACGGGGTATTATTCGTCGGACATTTTTGGCTGCACGGGCCACAAAGAATTTAGTAGAAATTTGAATTTTGAATTAACTAAGAACAATATTTTAAATTTTTACTTTCAATTACCTAATACGAAATATGAGATAATGAAGGTATTGCTATGGGGTTGGAAAAAGATTTTGTGTTTTCTACAAGTTTTAGAGGATGCTGGTTCTAAAAAAAAAGTGCTTTCTGGACCTTGGTCTCTCTGTCTAAAACCACTCTACAGTTCGAACTAAAAGGGCTACAGACTCCAAATTTGATGCTCGAGTTTCGAATACATGTCACATCTCATGATAAGGTTTTTGAGGCTACAGGTTTCTTAATGACAGGCTTTCTTATTTTAGTATTTTGAATCGAGAAAAATTGTTTTGAAGCAAGAAAAAGGTCAATTTATAGTCATGAAAGTTCAAAACACACCGAACTTTTGAAGAATCCGTAATGCCAGTTTTAATGCAATTTTTTAATATTAATTCAGACAATTAAATAAGAAAAAACAGTCAACAAGTGTACCTTGTATTATTTTATTTCTTATTTTAGTAATTTGAATTGAGAAATTTTGTTTTGAAGCAAGAAAAAGGTCATTTTATTATAGTCATGAAAATTCAAAACAAACCGAAATACTTGAGATGTCGTAATGTCAGTTTTTAATGCAATTTTTCAATAATAATTCTGACATTTCCCCCATTCCCGATCTTCCTTCGATCGGGCTTGCTAATGGTAAGTCTATGGGGGGGAAATGGTTTTTATTCCAAAAAAAGCAAAGAAATATTTTGATGCGGTTTTTTTTTTAACTTCATAAAACTCCAATAAAGTTGTGATTTTAGTGGTTATTTTTTTAAGAACGTTAGTTACTTTTTTGTAATCCAAATTTTTCTCCTTTTTTTCTCCCTGGAATATAAACCATTTTTCCCCCATAGACTTACCATTAGCAATCGCGATCGTAGGAGGAATTGGATTGGGGGTAATGAGCAGCCTTAATGAAGCTCTTAGAATATTGTATAATTAATAAGTAGAAATTACAGGGTGGTTACACAATATGTGTATACATATTTCCTGACTTTTCCCTGATTTTCCTGACTAAATGTAAAAAAAAATTCTGATTAGCGGCAATTAACTATATTAGCGTCTTAGCTTATTCTTGGTACCCGATATTAGTAAAAAAAGGAAATTCAATTTTAAAATATTAAATGTGCTTTTTAAAACAAATCTTCCAAAAACACTAAACGTTAAATTCATATAATAAAAAAAAAATGTGTTTACAATTTAAATAAGAAAGACGTAACACTGCAATCATCAAGCTATGATATAAAATACAGTGTTTTGGTTTAGAAAAATAAACAATCTATTATTAATATATTTGAAAAGAATATTTACTATTTTTAAGGTTGAATGTACCATTTTTTTCGTATATTATTATAGGAAGGATAATCATTGAGTAAAAATATGTGATGTTAGTCTAAATTCAAAAATTCGAAAAAAAGAATATATATATTATATTACATACCGAAATTATTTTTTTAAAAAATATTAATAAACAGTGCCAAATTGTTGATTGTTTATTGTATGTTTACTAAGAAAGCAGAATACAACAATCCATTTAAAAAAATGCACAAAAAGATGGTTAGTTTTAATTTGCATTCCTTAGTTTTTTTTGTTAATGTATAATTTTATAAGGGCGTGAAAATACAAATTATTCTTTGTTAGATTTCCTTTTTGCAGTTTTTAATTTAACGAAAGTATTTGAAAATCACTCCGTTGAGAAATTATTTGAAGATGATATATAGTTTGCATGTTGTTGTCAACAATCTATAATTTTTATTGGATGGCTTGTTCAGTGTAAAAAATGCACGACCGGTGACAGATACTTGCAGACAGTAATTTGGTTTCTTCTCCTAATTTTTCCCTTGCTTTTTGGAACCTTTTTTGACCAATTTCCTCGATCTATAAATGTAACTGTCGTTAAGTAAAAATCCATTGTCGCTGGATCATTGGTACAAGTTTTATGTCATTCGGTAATCAATGTAAATGAATTCGGTAATCAATGTAAAGAATATTACTTATTAGTTTAATTCGTTAAAAGAATTTACTGAAAATTGCCAATATTGGCATTTAAAGGTTTAAATTTACAACTATATCTGTATCTTTGACGATCCCCCCCCCCCAATTCTTGTGTGAATGAATTACCTCAATAATGACCGACACACATAAGCATTTAATTAACGGCCTTTCCATAATAGCAAAGGCAAAACTGTCAAACAGAGTTGATACTAGATAAGAATGTCTAGGCGGGAATAATACATTCTTCTCCGAAGGCGGCGCCAACCAAATCTCAGCTAATTGGTAAGACCAGGGGACTTCATAATTGACTCAGCTCAAGTGTTCTCCTTGTTAGTAGGGGGTCGTACAACGAAAATTATCTCTCATTACAAGGCAACTCTCAAAGTCGCAACAGAGGAGAGAAGCATGCCAAACTTGCAACCTATGAAGATTTCCGAAGAGGGGAGAAAAACGGAGTAATTGGAAAGTTATGTCCAGGTTAGAACTGTTATCGCTAGAATTGTGAAATAAATACACCTAAATTGGCGAATTCGCAAGGCGATCTCGTGCCCGGCGATCCCGTGTGCCGTCACGGCCCTTTTCGTTATAATGTGCATGAGGCGTCTGGAGCGTGGGGGGGAGAGGGGTTAATTGGAGTGGTCAAACATCCTGTTTTGACGGGACAGTCACTGGTTGGCATCGCTGTAACACTTTTATATGTTACTGAAATAAAAGGCAAATCAAATAGATGACTGCACTTTATTTATGAATGAGCATTGTTAAAATATAAATTTTACCTTGAGATGCACAGTGAGGCAAAGGTCTCAATCGTTGCCAAAAGTAAAAAATGAAACTTTGAATTTCTATTTTATATTTAGTCCACACTCAAACGATAATTTAACTCATAAAAAACCGTAATATACATTTTTTCGATGGATTAATGTTTTTAATATTACAACGCCTTAAATTTAATGTTTTTGTGAAATTACTTTCAAGTAATCTTATGTGAAGCATCTTACATGAGAAACGTTCTTTATTTTTCATTTGAATTACTAAAAATATTTTTTAAAAAATTTAACTTTAACACAATAGCCAAAAAATCTAAAGAATGGAATCTCTTTTGTGCTACGTAATGCACTTAGGTACATACGTTTACAAAAAAGGTATATGTTTAATGCGATGTATAAAAATAATGCAAATGCTATCGCAAGTAAAAAGAAAACTTAATTGCGTAGGAACTTTCTCTCAATTTCCCCAAAGTTTTCAGAAGATTTATATTGATAAATATCTACATTTCTAGCTAGCCAGATTTTTAACTAAAAGAAAGTAGAATAAATCTTAGAAAAAAGAATTGACTTTTAGCAGAGAAAGGTGGCCTGGCTTTAGGTAGCAAAATTATTAACATAGTACTCTGAGAAAATGCTTTTTTAAATAATAATAGTCTTCAAACATTATATTGTTCAGAACATACTGACATACATACTACCCATGATTTAAGCAAAAAGCAGTTTTAGTAAGCACTTTTTTTTCTTCAAATGGTTTTAAAGTAAAGCAAAGTTTTTACATTATTTCATTATTTTATCCAAAAAAAAATATGTTTTTTTTTAATAAATATCTTTAAAACGTTATTTTTGCTTCGTGGAGGCTAAGGCTGAACTCAGTAGTTTGTTATATATTTAATAACTAAATAAATAATTACCAAAAGTAAAATCGAAAAAAAAAAGACTTGCAAACACGTTTTTTACTACCGCGCAATTCCCTTTTGTTTATTTGTTTAGAAATAAATAAAATAAATTTTATTTTCATGGGATATGCTGGAATTATTCAAGGGTCTTTTGATGAATTGGTTACTTATTTTTATTATAAATTCTGCATTTAAAACATTCCATAACTGAATCGTGAACTTTAAAAGGCGCCAATGTATATTTGCAGTGCAGTGTTTCCATTTTTTTTAAAACACAATAGTTTACAGAAATTTTCTATGCTCTTATGGGGCACAGAGACTGCTAGATATTAAAACACTGCTAAATGTAAAGTCCTTTCAGAAATTCGTGATATAATTATTTTCTGTATGTAACCGTTTATTGACATACAGTAATATACATATATTTGTTCTTGTAGGGAGCAATTTATTATAAAGTTCGATTTTCGAAGGTAAAAAAAAACAATATTTTCAACAAATTATTAATTTAATAATTGTGTTCAAGTGAAGATTAAAGAACTATTATTTTGAATTTGCTTTCAACATAAAGTGCTAACATATAAACGACTCGTGCAGCCAAAACTGTCCAAAGAATAATACACCGTGTAGAGGAAGTGCACGTTAAATATGCTCCAAAGATCAAGCTGCGCGCGTTCTATGTCGTCCTTAACTGTTGCTTTGGGTGTTTACTCGGGTGTCGGCTCTTCACCGTAAAAAAAACCTGTTGTTTTTACAGTTAACAACTGTCAACTTTGACGCCAGTTAATAACTGTTTATTTTGCAGTTTAAAACTGTAATTTTTTACGGTTTAAAACTGTCATTTTTTACAGGAAAACTGTAATTTTAACAGGGAGAAACTGTTCTTTTAGCAGGGAAAAACTGTTAAATTAGACGTGCAAGGAGTCACGTGATTGAAATCATCGATAAGCACAAATACCCAATACTAGCCCTCACGCCCGAGTATAATTACTTCGTCGCAGGCGGATCAGTATTGGACTCGTACACAAGAGGTTCCTGGATCAAAACCAGCCCAGACTTATGCCTCTTGCATACGAGTCCAATACTGTGTCGCATGCCATAAAGTAATCATTTGGTCACGAGGGCTAGTACAGGGTATTTTTATTTTAGCAGGGAAACAGTTAAATTAACAGTTTTTCACTGCTAAAATATTTCTCCCTGTTAAAATTGCAGTTCAAAACTGTAAAAAATTACAGTTTTAAACTGTAAAAGAATTACAGTTTTAAACTGTCAAATATTACAGTTTTAAACTGTAAAATAAACAGTTATTAACTGGCGTCAAAGTTGACAGTTTTGAACTGTAAAAACAACAGGTTTTTTTGACAGTGTTCAATTGACTGTAGTTATAAATTGCGATGCTCAAAATTGTCAATAGCCCTTGTATATCTCTAGTGCGACGATAATTCAAACTAAACTAACCAAAAAAAAAAAGTTTAAATAACCATGTGTTCCATAAAGTGCTTTTCATAAACTTGTGGGAGAAAACTAGGTTTATTCAACAAGTAAATGAAACAAAACTTTAAAAAAAATATGCATACATGACAAGCGTGGTAAAGTTTTATAAAGTTAATATATTCAATATGTTTGGATAAATCTTTATTATCACTTGCGAAAAATAATTTTGGTATTGCATGCAAGATTTTAAAGAACTTAGTAGTTTTCCTAACTAAATTTAAGTGTTATTTACCTCGTTTTAATTCAAATTTGTCTATTATCTGGTTTAAAATTTGTATGCAATGTAGAATGAAACGGTGCAAAAATTGCCACTTGGCGCACTTGTGCTTAATCAAGAATATTTCACACTGGTTTTTTTAAAGCATGACTACACACGATTATGAATTTGAATAAGTGGAATTTTCATCTCTAGATTATTTAAAAATAGTTATTGATGTAATTAGGGCGTAATGTTAGTCTTTTTTTTAAAAGTTGAATACATCATTTAACTATGATGAATTTGAGTGAAATTAATATATTCGAGTTTAAAAAAGAGTAATTTAATCACGTGCCATATATTTAAGTAAATATAATCTAGTGCAAAAATATAGTTAAATTACTAACAAAGTTATATTTTATAATTGCTTGAAAAAAAAACCGACTTTTACATTATAATTTCAATATCAGACGCGTGCACAAAGCTAGACTTTTTGAAACAGTGAAAAAAAGTACTTTTTTTCACCCAAAAGCAATCAAAAAAAGACTTTGTCGTACTAATAAGATGCCAACATTTCAAGTAAAATTTCGATTTGATAATACTAAAAAAATCCAAAGATTTATCGATCTGCTGTATTTAAAAATATTATGCGCGTGAATTATTTTTAAATCAGAGAATTTTTTTTCTTGCGATGGGAATATTTCTTAGGTCACGCCCTTCGAACTGCGAGTTCATTGGTTGCTTTCTTTGACAAAATGATGAAACACGCTTATTGGTTTTTTATAGCGTCACGCGCTCCGAATTGCAAGTTCATTGGTTGTTTTCTTTGACATCTCTCCTGGAAGCTGAAACTCATTTTAGTCTAATTAGCACGTGAATTATTTTTGAACCAATGAGATTTGATTTTTTCACGCAATTATAAAAAATAGTGTATGCAACACGTGCGAAAAGTAAACTTTTTAAAACACGTGTCTTTATTTCACTCGCTCGTACCTCGCTCGTGAAATAAAATCCACTAGTTTTAAAAAGTGATACTTTTCACACTTGTTGCATAAATAACTATTGTTCACTTGCAAATATTTTTCTTTCTATTGGCATTGAAAACTTCCCCGATAAATGTAGTATTTTCTGTTCTCAAAACAATACGCTATTTGCAATATGAATTCTATTAATATTCGTGCAAAATCCCTCTTATTCCAATAAATAATCGCTGGCATTTCTTTTTTTTGTCTCAATGGTATTTTAAATTTTAATTCGCACTTGAAGTGCATAATAAACATGAATACGCACATGTTCGTAATTTAAGATTTTACTAAATTTTCAAACAAAAGCAATTTATTAACATTAATTGTTACTTAACTAAAGGGAACTTTAATGATATCTATGTTCTGATATGAATAAAATGTACTTAAAAATTAAATATTTTCTAATTTTTTTTTATTTTCATGATACAATTCTCTTTAGAATAGAGGTAGAAAACTTTATAGAGCACGTATGGTATGCACTTGCACATGCAGCCTCGGGATAGTTTTGGCCAAACCAACTCTAGAATCCCCTGTAGCTCCCCGTCTGTCATCTGGAATTTCTTATCGTATTGCAACCTGGGGTTGGTGCACAAAATAATTTTCCTTCTACCTCTTTTTCTCCCCCTACTAAACTAGTGGGATAAAGAAGCCAAGCTGTAGCCAAATCAAATTGAAACATAGGGAAAACGAAGTTTAGGGTTGTTAAGTTTTTCACCCAAAGTCCCTAACTAATTAATCAGCTATAGGGATTTTTTTTTCGTCGCATCTGGGACTGTCGCAAGTGGGACGACACGGGATGTTTGACCACTCAATTAACCCCAGTCCCCTCCTCCAGACGCCACACGCACTTTATAACGAAAAGGGCACTCACATACCGAATGGGAGGCAATCGCAAATTTTGTTCTCTAACACCCAAGTATTGGCGCTACTGTAATGCTTCGTCACGCCAAGTTCCGTCACCTTTCTGAGACCCTCCAGAGTTTCCCCTCTTACGGCGCGAAAAGGATAAATTAGAGAATTTTTCCCTTCGTCGCAAATGGGAATGTCGCAAGTGGCACTAGTAAAGGAGAGTAAATACTAAGTTAATTTTTTGAAGCAGTATTTGAGAAAAAAAAAATGGAAGTTAGAATTTTAAATTTTGCCGCCCCCTACTCAACTGTTACTTTTTATCGAATTACTTTTTATCTATTTTGGTATTCAAACTATCGACGTGATACAATGTTTAAAGTGTATTATTGAATACTAATAAGACTGAATCAGAGTACTATTATCATTTCTAGATAATTATGCAAGCTAAAGAATAAGTTGCACATGGACATGACGAAAACCTGTGGGACATTTTATTTTCACTGAATTTATGTATTTATATTCATTTTAATGATTATATTTTAGGTTTTGTATGTTCTAGTAGTGTCAGCTGAACTAAAAAATCAACTTTAGCTATGAAAAATTGGTACTTAATTAGTATAAACTAACAAAAACAGTTCCCGGTCATGACGGTGAGACTGCCCACGGACATGACTTGTCATAGTCTGTGGACACAAATTTGTACTCAAAATAAATAACTTCTTTAATTCTTTCAACGCAAGTAAGAAGATAAAATATTCCTAATTTTAATTTATTCAAGTGGAAGCATAACTTTACTTCATACGAACTATATCTTGCGGCGGGGACATGTTTTTGTACGTTTTCTCAAGAACGACCCATCAACGACCAGCCAAAACTATTACATACAACTATTGGAGGATCGATTGGAATAAAGCAAAAGTTGATGACGCTTTATTGATTTGGCAGTCATACTCCATAATTAGTAATAAAGTTTATAACTGAAAATTTGAGTTTTATTTTCTTAATATATTGCAATGATTGCATATATTGATTATAAAAATCGATTTTAGTTGTTTTTCAATTTATGTAAAAGAATTTTTGTTACAACTCTATATTAATATCCAATATTCCATTCCAATTACAGATAAAATTACTAAACGCATTCCAATTTTAGTTAAATTAGCTCAATGTATTAAATTCAATGGTAAAGGTATTCATTGGTAAAGGTATTCATGGTAAAGGTATTCATTGTAAATAATTGTAAATTCATGGTAAAGGTATTCATTGGAAGTAAATATTTTTCCAAAATCAAATCTTGTGTTTAAGATGTTAAAAAAAATTGTGTAAAACTTAGTCGCGTTAGACATAAAATGAAATTTTCGTACGTTTTAACAGGATGTTAATTTATAAGATTGTATTTTGATAATTTAAAGAGAAGAGTAACGGTTCTCTTCCAAGAATTTGGGCTCACAATCGAAACACCGTGGAAAACTTTCTAGTGTTAATAGGAACCACCCTTTTTTCTGCATAACTTTTTTTTTTAATTTCTCACGATTTTATTTCAATGAAACTATTTTGGTCATCTTTATAACTTATACGAGGTTCTAAAAATGTCTCTCATGTAAAGATTTTTAATATTTATTCATTAATTTCATTTTGTGTACCGTATCACCAAATATTTAGACAAGTGAGAGTATATTCAAAAGCGAATCAATGGCTTTACTTGGCCACTTGATAAAACAATTAGCTGAAATATTTGATGCTGCCATTCTACTTTCTAACGACTCTAGTATTTCGAGGCCCGAGATACTATAGCACGAGCAATGAATGTGTGAAGGAGTTTATTATTTAATATTTTTAATTAACCAAACAAACTTGGGTTGTTTAATAATTTTATAATACAAATATCAATTTAAATGCTTGATAAATTAATAAAATATTTTTTATAATTCATTTTAAATATTGCAAGAAACTATAGAAATTTAGTTTTATATCGTATGTTTTAGAGCTTAAATATAAGTATGTATTGAAAACGGAATTTCGAACATGACTAAGTTTTTTTTAAATCGTATTTGAACAAAAATTCGAAGAATTTTTTAAACAAAAATTTGTTTTACTTTCAGAATTTCTGGAATAGGTGTAAAAAAAATTGACAATTTAAATTAAAAATTCAGAAAATATTTAAAGTTATTTTTCAAATTTTAAAAGAGTAAGTACTTTTGATATTGTATTTATTATCAGAAAATCTTTACTTTTTGCTGTATACATTTTTAATGTAGTAAATTTAGGCAATATTTTAAAAAACTTGTTTTGAGTAAAGTTCCTATTCAGGCAGTTTGTAATGTTAAATAGGGCTTTATTTAGTATTAAGAGTTTTAGTTAGTTTAGTATTAAATCAATTAAAATTTAAGTTTAATATGTGCATTTTAAAATTGTAATGTCTTTGACAGTCTCCTGTAAAATTTCTTAAATCTTCAGTAATGTAGCTTTTTTAAAGTTGTCCGTTTCTTACTCGGCTATTTGTTTTCAGATTTTGGATTTCACCTCTATTATCACTGCCTATTTTATCGCTCAAGCCTGGTTCGAGAATAAGCCTATAACTTTATAGCTTCCGTATGGCAAAAACCGGCAAGAAAAAGAAAAGTGCCGCTGCTTCTAAACCGAAAATCGTCACTCGCAAGAAACCTACAAAAACAGACCTGAAGTCAACTTTTATAACAGAAGAGGTTTTTTTATGCCCCGATATGCTTAAACAATCCTTAAATAATCCTCGGGCAAAAACCAAAAAATCACTGAAATGTGGGCATTATTTTCACCGTGTTTGTGCATGTAAGTGGTTTTTGATGTCGAGAACCGAAAGATGCCCCGCCCTGTCGGTAGTCAGCTAAATAAATTCCCCAACAATCTGAAAATTACGTCAAGAAACTCAGTAATGTCAACAAGAAGCTCTAAAAATTTTGTCAACAAGTTGAATTATGTCGTAAAACTATCAATCGTGTTTTGTACAACCCTTGGATTTCTATATTAAAGAAGCTCAGTAAACACCATATGCATATAGAATCTTACTCTATTTTTGAATACCTGTTTATTCTCGATCAATTCAGCTATATTTTAGACATGCTCCTGCAACAAAAACCCGTAAAATACCTATTCGGTTAACCTAACATTCCTTTTTGGATTGGAAACGAGGATTATTCTTGGCTATACAGAACATGGGCTATAGGAGGAAAGTTTTAAATTCATTGTTAATCACCTGACTGTGGTTCTAAAATACAACGTCCATCGCCAATAGCCCTCGTGTAGCTCTAGTGCAACGATAATTCAAACCAAACCACAATTCATTGTTACGGTAATTAATCTTTTCAAATATATAGGGTGGTAATAAAATAACGCTCGCTATTCGGAGTGGTCTGTAGCTTGAATGAATAATCCAAATGAAAAAAACTTTGAGACACTTACTAATCAAGAAGGGGGGAAAAGAATTTAATCATAAAAAACAAACTCGTCACCTGACCAGGGTTCGAAATTACGAGGCGTAATTGGATGTGTTGGCCGTAATTAGCCATAATTTGCTATGCCTCGTAAATTAGTACCTTGGTCAAGAGACGAGTTTCTGTTTTCTGATTCCATTCTATTTCGAAAAAAAAAAAGAAACTTGTCTCGCGACCAGGGTTCGAAATTACGAGGCGTAATTAGCTGTGTTGGCCGTAAATTGCCATAATTGACGACGCCTCGTAATTTAGAACCCTGGTCAAGAGACGAGTTTGTTTTTTATCATTATTCTTTTTTATGATTTCATTCTTTTTCCCCCTTCTTGATTAGTAAGTGTCTCAATTTTTGATGATTTTGGATCATTTATTCAAGCTACAGACCACTCCGAATAGCGAGTGTTATTTTATAACCACCCTGCATACTTAGAGATAGAATGTCACCATTATCAATCATAAGGTATAGTCGGCCTGTCACTGTTTAGCATCTGAAATATTTTGATTGCAAAAAAAGTCCACCTTGCAAACAGGTAGAGAATTTAAAGGAGGCAGGGTTGCCTCTTCCATGGTGTTTGGCGAGCAAAGGTCGTTGTTGGGTAAATTTGGTCTATAAATTATGAAGTTCGCCGGGTCAGCTAGTTTAAATTATTAATTGAAGCAAATATTTTAATGCATTTTAACACCAAAATTATAGTAAAAACATGAAAAAAAAAATTAAAATAGTTTTTGGCTTTCCTCTTTAAGCGTAAGCAATTTCGTTCGGCATCTTTTAATGAGTTTTTCAAGTGCGATAGATATTTTTTCTGGCAATTTAGCTATAACAAAATTGTTTCTTTCAAGATTTTGTAAAGTTATTTGGCAACTGTCAATATTTGTTGCCAATTCGAAGTTTAGATTTTCAGGAAAAAAAAAACCTACCAAAGAGCCAAATTTTAATAACACCGCCAAGTCACACCCGCTTCTAGATATTTTTATTTGAAAGAAGAAATTGGGAACTGCTATGAAATAATAGCTGAGAAATAAAATCTATTCTTTTTCTTGATTCAAATTTTCAATTTAAAAACCAACACTAAAAGCCTAAGTTTTGAATACATTTCCAAGTCTTATTCCCTTCTAGTGAAAATGCCTTTGTATGAAATACTTAATATCAAAGATAGGATTTAGAGACATTTAATTATAAGATATTTTTTTACATACTTTTACGCATACTCGTTCCGTTACTTCATTTTTTAAAATAATTTTTAAAATTGAGTTAAGCCTTTCATATCAAGTCAAACATAAAAAAATAAATAAGCCTCAAATTTTGATAATTCAATTTATTAAAACTTGTCAAAAAAATAATTTTGTTTCAAAACAGAGAAGAATTTTGATATGGGTGCTTTTACATACATTCATCGTTGATTTAAAGATTTCATTTACCCAAGCTGTCGTGGTAGTAACATTTTTATTCAGAATTTTCTTCATTCGAGTCATCGTCCTCGGATCTATTCCAAAAGTTCTCATACTCCAACAAGAAATCCTCAACACATTTCAATAAAGCAGAAGGATCGATCTTGTGCCACACTTGCAACTTTTCGCCAGTCCTGGGGTCCAAAATAGCCACGTAAGGAAACTCAATCGGCTTGTAGAACTGCTCGTACCACTTTCCATACGCGTTTTTCTGGTTGACGCGCCACAAAATGAAGTTCTTTGATACTGAATCCTTCACGTTTTTGCTCTTCCAGACGTTTCGGTTCTGCTCCAGACAACTTTTGGCCGAATCCAAGACGTTTACCATCAGCCATTTTCTCGCCTTTTGAGCTTCGTATCTTGCTGTTCGGAAACTGTATCGGTTTAGTCCCAGGACGTATGGCTTAACGGGTGTTTTCGGCTCACGCAATCTGTCACTCTCCATAAGCGTGTCCCGGACTGGTCTTATCGGACTGCGAATTCCATTGGAGCCATCAGATGGGATTTCTTGACGTTCGATATTTTCCAATTCGTCCATGATTTTATTATTGTAGCGGTAGTTTAATTTAATAGTATGTCTCAATCGTTAAATTTAAAAGTAGGATTGTTTGTTAAACTCCTTAAAACCAGACTGAAAACCGTTGATTTGAAAATGATGGTAAGAATTTTTGATTATTTTCTTCAATGACAATAAATTTAACTAGATGTAAATTGAAACTAATTTAGTTTTTGCGATCTCGAGCAAAAAATCTATTTTTATTTCAAAATAATGGGGTAATGGGCCAAAATATCGCGGCCGAAATATCGTGCGCCCAAAATATCGCGGTCCCAAAATATCGCGTGGACAAAATATCGCCGTAAAGTAAAAATGGAGTGGATTTAGTGGATTTTATGGTGTTTGGCAGTGAGAGGGAGTTCGATGGTAAAATGGTATTACTTATCTAGTACATTGCGATGAAGTTCGGTTTTACCGATTAGACCTGGATTTTTATAAAAATGTATTTTAGGTCACGCATTTTTATGCATTTTTTTTGTTATGACCATTTAGTGACGAGGTGGGTTTAATGGGTTAAGGTTTTATATTTGAACTTGATTTTTATAATAGATATAACGGAGTTCGATGGTAAAATGGTATTACTTATCTAGTAAATTGCGATGAAGTCCGGTTTTACCTATTAGACCAGGATTTTTATAAAAATGTATTTTAGGTCATGCATTTTTATGCATTTTTTTGGTCTGACCATTTAGTGACGAGGTGGGTTTAATGGGTTAAGGTTTTATATTTGAACTTGATTTTTATAATAGATATAATGGAGTTCGATGGTAAAATGGTATTACTTATCTAGTAAATTGTGATGAAGTCCGGTTTTACCTATTCGAGCCTAGATTTTTATAAAAATATATTTTAAGTCATTCATTTTTATGCATTTTTTTGTTATGACCATTTAGTCCAGAGGGGGGTTTAATGGGTTAAGGTTTTATATTTGAACTTGATTTTTAGCTCGATGGTAAAATGGTATTACTTATCTATTAAACTGTGATGAAGTTCAGTTTTACCTGTTAGAGCCTTGCCAGCCCGCCGGCGTAGTGGTTAGTGTACTAGCCCACGGAGCTGCTGGGCTCTGGTTCGAATCCCGGTAACGGCATGGATGTTTCTGCTTGTCAATAAGGGTTGTTATTTGTCTATGTGTTTGTGTCGTCCTTCTTTGTGCGCCTCTTGTGACTGTCTCTTCTGGCGAGCTGGGTAATGGGCTGTAAAGCATACACTCTCCCTTCTAGAGAGCGCAATCACTGTCGTTTACCTATTAGATCCTGGATTTTTGTAAAAATGTATTTTAAGTCATGCATTTTTATGCATTTTTTTTGTTATGAGCATTTAGTCACGAGGTAGGTTTAATTGGCCAAGGTTTTATATTTGAACTTGATTTTTATAAATCCTATTAAATTTGGCCAAAATATGGCTTCGACTAAAGTAAGTGGATTCGTGTGTGATTTTCAAGATAGGTATGATATGGTAAATTTGTATAGTGCTTTGTACAAAGTGTGTGTATAAATATCATGTATGCTGTACGGTAAGTTACGTATGGTTTGTTTGATACGCTATGTGGGGTCTGTTTGGGAGTATTTATTATTGATGGATATATAATTAAGGTTGTAACAGTTTTTATAAAAATTTTCTTAATCAAAAATAATTTTTAATATTTGTTCATTTGGGTTAAAAGAAATGATTAAAATGTATCTTATTTTGTAGTTTCGCGATTTCTTTATAAAAATCGTAAGCGTTGTCCGATGTGCGGCTTATTCGTGCTGGTTAATTTTGTTTTCAAATAATTAAGATTGTCTAAGTCTATTTTTGAATGAATTTCAAGGTTGTTTCTGAGCATTTAAATTAGAATTATATTATAAATAGTTTATTATTTCAGATTGGACAAAATAGTTATCAATAGTTTAATCTGGTTGTAAGAAAATTTATCACTACTTAAGTGATGTTCACAATGCATTGATTTAATTTTATTATTTTTTACAAATTAAACATATTCGATTCCTTTATATTATTTTTACATTTTCATATCATTATATATGGAAACTTTTGCCTAGTTGGGTAATTGAAATATTTCTATACGTTTTGAACTCATTTAGACCATTTAGTAAAACACAAATTTTCTTTCAAAAACTCATCATTAAAGTTTACGCGGTTTTAGGAGTTCTTTCGAAAGGAGTTTCAATAGTGTTTATAATAACTAATGCCAAATAACTCTCCGTTAAATTTATTTCAAAAATCGCCAATGGTTTAAGTAGCAAGTACAAGTAATTCTTATTGTTCTATAAATATTTTTTTTATCATCACTAACGACAGCAGCTGGTCACTATTTAAATCTAAGGAAAACGGTTTATGGAAGAAAAACGCAGACACATAGGTATATGGAACCTGGGGGGGGGGGGGGGGGCTCAAAGGGTCAACCCCTCTGTCGTTTCGACAAAGGAACTTTTCTTTATCCCCCCCCCCTTTTTTTACTCAAAACTCTGAGACTCTGAACAGATGTCTGCTTCTTTGTGTTGATTTTTCGAAATCCCGTAGAGGCTAAACATAATTATAGGTTAACTACCCTCTTCTACACATAGACATATTTGTTAAAGCCGGCTTCTTTTATAAAAGATTTGTTTACGCGTGCAAGTGGAGTTCGCGCTCTATTGTATCATTTTGTCAGACAGGGCTCAAGCGTACGATGGAGTCAAAGTCTGTTTTATTTGTATTTTAGCTAAAAGGAAGACTTTTCTTTAAAAATGTGTGATATACATACCATTTGGCATCATCACGTTTCTGATCATAATTCTTAAGAATAATAGGGATGACATTTATTGGGGTTAATAAAAAATATTTCCACTAGAAAAAAGGTTTAAAGAAATTATTACGTGCTTTTGGGGTTACGGCTTTTTGATATCATAAATGGCTATTTACGATCAGAAAAAAAAAATTATAAAATAATGATGCCAAATTGTGATTGGGACGAAAAGGGTTAACAGCCTGCTCGTCGGCGCAATGGTTAGAGTGCTAGCCTCTGGAGCTGCTGGGCACGGGTTCGAATCCCGGTTAAGGCGTGGATGTTTATGTTTGTCAATAAATGTTGTTATTTGTCTATGTGTACTTCTTTGTGGGTCTCTTGTGACTGTCTCTTCAGGTGAGCGGGGTAATGGACTAAAAAGCCTACACTCTCCCCTTATAGAGTTCGCAATAATTGTCATTGGTTAAAGGGTTAATAAAAATCACAAAAAAGTTATAAATTATTAATACTTTTGACCCCAAAAAAACCACTTGAGCCTGGGTTTTATTGTTTGTTTTTAAGGGTTTTTTTTAAATAAAATTTGCCCGTTTTTTTTTTTTTGGGGGGGGGGGGGTTGTGGGCGGGTCGTAAACACTGGTAAAACAACAGTTTGACATTCCTTAGAACCACTCGTGTTTCATCTAGCTTCTCTAAGCGTGTTTGTGGCAGATTGCAATGATTAAAATAAAATTAATTAAATGAGTTCAATCAGCGCTCAATTTTGGGCCCTTTGCTGTTAATAATTTTTATAAATGATTTTGGTAATCTGTCATTATTTGAAAAATTAATCATGTATTCAGAAGATACTAATTTGGTACATTCAAGTAAAAACTACAACTTATTAAGGGAAATTATAAACTCTGATCTAATGAAAGTTAAAAAATTGTACATCAACAAAATGACTTTAGGTAGGCGAGTACCCAAAATTATAAAATTTTTACTATTACTTCAATCTTTTCCAAATTTGGCATAGTGATTCCAAATATAATGAACAATGCTTTTTGGGCAATTTTTTGTATTTAAATATAATTGA
>CM043117.1:63681057-63756723 GCA_023701765.1 Hylyphantes graminicola
GAAACATTCACAGGACCCCGTGTTGCGGACGGTTGTGGTTATTCGGGGTGACTGTGGAGGGAACTGAGTGTGGCGCACGAGGTCAAATAGGTTTTACTGCAGGTGAAACCTTGCTGGGAACGGAGTGGAAACATTCACAGGACCCCGTGTTGCGGACGGTTGTGGTTATTCGGGGTGACTGTGGAGGGGACTGAGTGTGGCGCACGAGGTCAAATAGGTTTTACTGCAGGTGAAACCTTGCTGGGAACGGAGTGGAAACATTCACAGGACCCCGTGTTGCGGACGGTTGTGGTTATTCGGGTGACTGTGGAGGGGACTGAGTGTGGCGCACGAGGTCAAATAGGTTTTACTGCAAGTGAAACCTTGCTGGGAACGGAGTGGAAACATTCACAGGACCCCGTATTGCGGACGGTTTTGGTTATTCGGGGTGACTGTGGAGGGACTGAGTGTGGCGCACGAGGTCAAATAGGTTTTACTGCAGGTGAAACCTTGCTGGGAACGGAGTGGAAACATTCACAGGACCCCGTGTTGCGGACGGTTGTGGTTATTCGGGGTGACTGTGGAGGGGACTGAGTGTGGCGCACGAGGTCAAATAGGTTTTACTGCAGGTGAAACCTTGCTGGGAACGGAGTGGAAACATTCACAGGACCCCGTGTTGCGGACGGTTGTGGTTATTCGGGGTGACTGTGGAGGGGACTGAGTGTGGCGCACGAGGTCAAATAGGTTTTACTGCAGGTGAAACCTTGCTGGGAACGGAGTGGAAACATTCACAGGACCCCGTGTTGCGGACGGTTGTGGTTATTCGGGGTGACTGTGGAGGGGACTGAGTGTGGCGCACGAGGTCAAATAGGTTTTACTGCAGGTGAAACCTTGCTGGGAACGGAGTGGAAACATTCACAGGACCCCGTGTTGCGGACGGTTGTGTTTATTCGGGGTGACTGTGGAGGGGACTGAGTGTGGCGCACGAGGTCAAATAGGTTTTACTGCAAGTGAAACCTTGCTGGGAACGGAGTGGAAACATTCACAGGACCCCGTATTGCGGACGGTTTTGGTTGGCCGGGGTGACTGTGGAGGGGACTGAGTGTGGCGCACGAGGTCAAATAGGTTTTACTGCAGGTGAAACCTTGCTGGGAACGGAGTGGAAACATTCACAGGACCCCGTGTTGCGGACGGTTGTGGTTATTCGGGGTGACTGTGGAGGGGACTGAGTGTGGCGCACGAGGTCAAATAGGTTTTACTGCAGGTGAAACCTTGCTGGGAACGGAGTGGAAACATTCACAGGACCCCGTGTTGCGGACGGTTGTGGTTATTCGGGGTGACTGTGGAGGGGACTGAGTGTGGCGCACGAGGTCAAATAGGTTTTACTGCAGGTGAAACCTTGCTGGGAACGGAGTGGAAACATTCACAGGACCCCGTGTTGCGGACGGTTGTGGTTATTCGGGGTGACTGTGGAGGGGACTGAGTGTGGCGCACGAGGTCAAATAGGTTTTACTGCAGGTGAAACCTTGCTGGGAACGGAGTGGAAACATTCACAGGACCCCGTGTTGCGGACGGTTGTGGTTATTCGGGGTGACTGTGGAGGGGACTGAGTGTGGCGCACGAGGTCAAATAGGTTTTACTGCAGGTGAAACCTTGCTGGGAACGGAGTGGAAACATTCACAGGACCCCGTGTTGCGGACGGTTGTGGTTATTCGGGGTGACTGTGGAGGGGACTGAGTGTGGCGCACGAGGTCAAATAGGTTTTACTGCAGGTGAAACCTTGCTGGGAACGGAGTGGAAACATTCACAGGACCCCGTGTTGCGGACGGTTGTGGTTATTCGGGGTGACTGTGGAGGGGACTGAGTGTGGCGCACGAGGTCAAATAGGTTTTACTGCAGGTGAAACCTTGCTGGGAACGGAGTGGAAACATTCACAGGACCCCGTGTTGCGGACGGTTGTGGTTATTCGGGGTGACTGTGGAGGGGACTGAGTGTGGCGCACGAGGTCAAATAGGTTTTACTGCAGGTGAAACCTTGCTGGGAACGGAGTGGAAACATTCACAGGACCCCGTGTTGCGGACGGTTGTGGTTATTCGGGGTGACTGTGGAGGGGACTGAGTGTGGCGCACGAGGTCAAATAGGTTTTACTGCAGGTGAAACCTTGCTGGGAACGGAGTGGAAACATTCACAGGACCCCGTGTTGCGGACGGTTGTGGTTATTCGGGGTGACTGTGGAGGGGACTGAGTGTGGCGCACGAGGTCAAATAGGTTTTACTGCAGGTGAAACCTTGCTGGGAACGGAGTGGAAACATTCACAGGACCCCGTGTTGCGGACGGTTGTGGTTATTCGGGTGACTGTGGAGGGGACTGAGTGTGGCGCACGAGGTCAAATAGGTTTTACTGCAGGTGAAACCTTGCTGGGAACGGAGTGGAAACATTCACAGGACCCCGTGTTGCGGACGGTTTTGGTTGGCCGGGGTGACTGTGGAGGGGACTGAGTGTGGCGCACGAGGTCAAATAGGTTTTACTGCAGGTGAAACCTTGCTGGGAACGGAGTGGAAACATTCACAGGACCCCGTGTTGCGGACGGTTGTGGTTATTCGGGGTGACTGTGGAGGGGACTGAGTGTGGCGCACGAGGTCAAATAGGTTTTACTGCAGGTGAAACCTTGCTGGGAACGGAGTGGAAACATTCACAGGACCCCGTGTTGCGGACGGTTGTGGTTATTCGGGGTGACTGTGGAGGGGACTGAGTGTGGCGCACGAGGTCAAATAGGTTTTACTGCAGGTGAAACCTTGCTGGGAACGGAGTGGAAACATTCACAGGACCCCGTGTTGCGGACGGTTGTGGTTATTCGGGGTGACTGTGGAGGGGACTGAGTGTGGCGCACGAGGTCAAATAGGTTTTACTGCAGGTGAAACCTTGCTGGGAACGGAGTGGAAACATTCACAGGACCCCGTGTTGCGGACGGTTGTGGTTATTCGGGGTGACTGTGGAGGGGACTGAGTGTGGCGCACGAGGTCAAATAGGTTTTACTGCAGGTGAAACCTTGCTGGGAACGGAGTGGAAACATTCACAGGACCCCGTGTTGCGGACGGTTGTGGTTATTCGGGGTGACTGTGGAGGGGACTGAGTGTGGCGCACGAGGTCAAATAGGTTTTACTGCAGGTGAAACCTTGCTGGGAACGGAGTGGAAACATTCACAGGACCCCGTGTTGCGGACGGTTGTGGTTATTCGGGGTGACTGTGGAGGGGACTGAGTGTGGCGCACGAGGTCAAATAGGTTTTACTGCAGGTGAAACCTTGCTGGGAACGGAGTGGAAACATTCACAGGACCCCGTGTTGCGGACGGTTGTGGTTATTCGGGGTGACTGTGGAGGGGACTGAGTGTGGCGCACGAGGTCAAATAGGTTTTACTGCAGGTGAAACCTTGCTGGGAACGGAGTGGAAACATTCACAGGACCCCGTGTTGCGGACGGTTGTGGTTATTCGGGGTGACTGTGGAGGGGACTGAGTGTGGCGCACGAGGTCAAATAGGTTTTACTGCAGGTGAAACCTTGCTGGGAACGGAGTGGAAACATTCACAGGACCCCGTGTTGCGGACGGTTGTGGTTATTCGGGGTGACTGTGGAGGGGACTGAGTGTGGCGCACGAGGTCAAATAGGTTTTACTGCAGGTGAAACCTTGCTGGGAACGGAGTGGAAACATTCACAGGACCCCGTGTTGCGGACGGTTGTGGTTATTCGGGGTGACTGTGGAGGGGACTGAGTGTGGCGCACGAGGTCAAATAGGTTTTACTGCAGGTGAAACCTTGCTGGGAACGGAGTGGAAACATTCACAGGACCCCGTGTTGCGGACGGTTGTGGTTATTCGGGGTGACTGTGGAGGGGACTGAGTGTGGCGCACGAGGTCAAATAGGTTTTACTGCAGGTGAAACCTTGCTGGGAACGGAGTGGAAACATTCACAGGACCCCGTGTTGCGGACGGTTGTGGTTATTCGGGGTGACTGTGGAGGGGACTGAGTGTGGCGCACGAGGTCAAATAGGTTTTACTGCAGGTGAAACCTTGCTGGGAACGGAGTGGAAACATTCACAGGACCCCGTGTTGCGGACGGTTGTGGTTATTCGGGGTGACTGTGGAGGGGACTGAGTGTGGCGCACGAGGTCAAATAGGTTTTACTGCAGGTGAAACCTTGCTGGGAACGGAGTGGAAACATTCACAGGACCCCGTGTTGCGGACGGTTGTGGTTATTCGGGGTGACTGTGGAGGGGACTGAGTGTGGCGCACGAGGTCAAATAGGTTTTACTGCAGGTGAAACCTTGCTGGGAACGGAGTGGAAACATTCACAGGACCCCGTGTTGCGGACGGTTGTGGTTATTCGGGGTGACTGTGGAGGGACTGATTGTGGCGCACGAGGTCAAATAGGTTTTACTGCAGGTGAAACCTTGCTGGGAACGGAGTGGAAACATTCACAGGACCCCGTGTTGCGGACGGTTGTGGTTATTCGGGGTGACTGTGGAGGGGACTGAGTGTGGCGCACGAGGTCAAATAGGTTTTACTGCAGGTGAAACCTTGCTGGGAACGGAGTGGAAACATTCACAGGACCCCGTGTTGCGGACGGTTGTGGTTATTCGGGGTGACTGTGGAGGGGACTGAGTGTGGCGCACGAGGTCAAATAGGTTTTACTGCAGGTGAAACCTTGCTGGGAACGGAGTGGAAACATTCACAGGACCCCGTGTTGCGGACGGTTGTGGTTATTCGGGGTGACTGTGGAGGGGACTGAGTGTGGCGCACGAGGTCAAATAGGTTTTACTGCAGGTGAAACCTTGCTGGGAACGGAGTGGAAACATTCACAGGACCCCGTGTTGCGGACGGTTGTGGTTATTCGGGTGACTGTGGAGGGGACTGAGTGTGGCGCACGAGGTCAAATAGGTTTTACTGCAGGTGAAACCTTGCTGGGAACGGAGTGGAAACATTCACAGGACCCCGTGTTGCGGACGGTTGTGGTTATTCGGGGTGACTGTGGAGGGGACTGAGTGTGGCGCACGAGGTCAAATAGGTTTTACTGCAGGTGAAACCTTGCTGGGAACGGAGTGGAAACATTCACAGGACCCCGTGTTGCGGACGGTTGTGGTTATTCGGGGTGACTGTGGAGGGGACTGAGTGTGGCGCACGAGGTCAAATAGGTTTTACTGCAGGTGAAACCTTGCTGGGAACGGAGTGGAAACATTCACAGGACCCCGTGTTGCGGACGGTTGTGGTTATTCGGGGTGACTGTGGAGGGGACTGAGTGTGGCGCACGAGGTCAAATAGGTTTTACTGCAGGTGAAACCTTGCTGGGAACGGAGTGGAAACATTCACAGGACCCCGTGTTGCGGACGGTTGTGGTTATTCGGGGTGACTGTGGAGGGGACTGAGTGTGGCGCACGAGGTCAAATAGGTTTTACTGCAGGTGAAACCTTGCTGGGAACGGAGTGGAAACATTCACAGGACCCCGTGTTGCGGACGGTTGTGGTTATTCGGGGTGACTGTGGAGGGGACTGAGTGTGGCGCACGAGGTCAAATAGGTTTTACTGCAGGTGAAACCTTGCTGGGAACGGAGTGGAAACATTCACAGGACCCCGTGTTGCGGACGGTTGTGGTTATTCGGGGTGACTGTGGAGGGGACTGAGTGTGGCGCACGAGGTCAAATAGGTTTTACTGCAGGTGAAACCTTGCTGGGAACGGAGTGGAAACATTCACAGGACCCCGTGTTGCGGACGGTTGTGGTTATTCGGGGTGACTGTGGAGGGGACTGAGTGTGGCGCACGAGGTCAAATAGGTTTTACTGCAGGTGAAACCTTGCTGGGAACGGAGTGGAAACATTCACAGGACCCCGTGTTGCGGACGGTTGTGGTTATTCGGGGTGACTGTGGAGGGGACTGAGTGTGGCGCACGAGGTCAAATAGGTTTTACTGCAGGTGAAACCTTGCTGGGAACGGAGTGGAAACATTCACAGGACCCCGTGTTGCGGACGGTTGTGGTTATTCGGGGTGACTGTGGAGGGGACTGAGTGTGGCGCACGAGGTCAAATAGGTTTTACTGCAGGTGAAACCTTGCTGGGAACGGAGTGGAAACATTCACAGGACCCCGTGTTGCGGACGGTTGTGGTTATTCGGGGTGACTGTGGAGGGGACTGAGTGTGGCGCACGAGGTCAAATAGGTTTTACTGCAGGTGAAACCTTGCTGGGAACGGAGTGGAAACATTCACAGGACCCCGTGTTGCGGACGGTTGTGGTTATTCGGGGTGACTGTGGAGGGGACTGAGTGTGGCGCACGAGGTCAAATAGGTTTTACTGCAGGTGAAACCTTGCTGGGAACGGAGTGGAAACATTCACAGGACCCCGTGTTGCGGACGGTTGTGGTTATTCGGGTGACTGTGGAGGGGACTGAGTGTGGCGCACGAGGTCAAATAGGTTTTACTGCAGGTGAAACCTTGCTGGGAACGGAGTGGAAACATTCACAGGACCCCGTGTTGCGGACGGTTGTGGTTATTCGGGGTGACTGTGGAGGGGACTGAGTGTGGCGCACGAGGTCAAATAGGTTTTACTGCAGGTGAAACCTTGCTGGGAACGGAGTGGAAACATTCACAGGACCCCGTGTTGCGGACGGTTGTGGTTATTCGGGGTGACTGTGGAGGGGACTGAGTGTGGCGCACGAGGTCAAATAGGTTTTACTGCAGGTGAAACCTTGCTGGGAACGGAGTGGAAACATTCACAGGACCCCGTGTTGCGGACGGTTGTGGTTATTCGGGGTGACTGTGGAGGGGACTGAGTGTGGCGCACGAGGTCAAATAGGTTTTACTGCAGGTGAAACCTTGCTGGGAACGGAGTGGAAACATTCACAGGACCCCGTGTTGCGGACGGTTGTGGTTATTCGGGGTGACTGTGGAGGGGACTGAGTGTGGCGCACGAGGTCAAATAGGTTTTACTGCAGGTGAAACCTTGCTGGGAACGGAGTGGAAACATTCACAGGACCCCGTGTTGCGGACGGTTGTGGTTATTCGGGGTGACTGTGGAGGGGACTGAGTGTGGCGCACGAGGTCAAATAGGTTTTACTGCAGGTGAAACCTTGCTGGGAACGGAGTGGAAACATTCACAGGACCCCGTGTTGCGGACGGTTGTGGTTATTCGGGGTGACTGTGGAGGGGACTGAGTGTGGCGCACGAGGTCAAATAGGTTTTACTGCAGGTGAAACCTTGCTGGGAACGGAGTGGAAACATTCACAGGACCCCGTGTTGCGGACGGTTTTGTGGTTATTCGGGGTGACTGTGGAGGGGACTGAGTGTGGCGCACGAGGTCAAATAGGTTTTACTGCAGGTGAAACCTTGCTGGGAACGGAGTGGAAACATTCACAGGACCCCGTGTTGCGGACGGTTGTGGTTATTCGGGGTGACTGTGGAGGGGACTGAGTGTGGCGCACGAGGTCAAATAGGTTTTACTGCAGGTGAAACCTTGCTGGGAACGGAGTGGAAACATTCACAGGACCCCGTGTTGCGGACGGTTGTGGTTATTCGGGGTGACTGTGGAGGGGACTGAGTGTGGCGCACGAGGTCAAATAGGTTTTACTGCAGGTGAAACCTTGCTGGGAACGGAGTGGAAACATTCACAGGACCCCGTGTTGCGGACGGTTGTGGTTATTCGGGGTGACTGTGGAGGGGACTGAGTGTGGCGCACGAGGTCAAATAGGTTTTACTGCAGGTGAAACCTTGCTGGGAACGGAGTGGAAACATTCACAGGACCCCGTGTTGCGGACGGTTGTGGTTATTCGGGGTGACTGTGGAGGGGACTGAGTGTGGCGCACGAGGTCAAATAGGTTTTACTGCAGGTGAAACCTTGCTGGGAACGGAGTGGAAACATTCACAGGACCCCGTGTTGCGGACGGTTGTGGTTATTCGGGGTGACTGTGGAGGGGACTGAGTGTGGCGCACGAGGTCAAATAGGTTTTACTGCAGGTGAAACCTTGCTGGGAACGGAGTGGAAACATTCACAGGACCCCGTGTTGCGGACGGTTGTGGTTATTCGGGTGACTGTGGAGGGGACTGAGTGTGGCGCACGAGGTCAAATAGGTTTTACTGCAGGTGAAACCTTGCTGGGAACGGAGTGGAAACATTCACAGGACCCCGTGTTGCGGACGGTTGTGGTTATTCGGGGTGACTGTGGAGGGGACTGAGTGTGGCGCACGAGGTCAAATAGGTTTTACTGCAGGTGAAACCTTGCTGGGAACGGAGTGGAAACATTCACAGGACCCCGTGTTGCGGACGGTTGTGGTTATTCGGGGTGACTGTGGAGGGGACTGAGTGTGGCGCACGAGGTCAAATAGGTTTTACTGCAGGTGAAACCTTGCTGGGAACGGAGTGGAAACATTCACAGGACCCCGTGTTGCGGACGGTTGTGGTTATTCGGGGTGACTGTGGAGGGGACTGAGTGTGGCGCACGAGGTCAAATAGGTTTTACTGCAGGTGAAACCTTGCTGGGAACGGAGTGGAAACATTCACAGGACCCCGTGTTGCGGACGGTTGTGGTTATTCGGGGTGACTGTGGAGGGGACTGAGTGTGGCGCACGAGGTCAAATAGGTTTTACTGCAGGTGAAACCTTGCTGGGAACGGAGTGGAAACATTCACAGGACCCCGTGTTGCGGACGGTTGTGGTTATTCGGGGTGACTGTGGAGGGGACTGAGTGTGGCGCACGAGGTCAAATAGGTTTTACTGCAGGTGAAACCTTGCTGGGAACGGAGTGGAAACATTCACAGGACCCCGTGTTGCGGACGGTTGTGGTTATTCGGGGTGACTGTGGAGGGGACTGAGTGTGGCGCACGAGGTCAAATAGGTTTTACTGCAGGTGAAACCTTGCTGGGAACGGAGTGGAAACATTCACAGGACCCCGTGTTGCGGACGGTTGTGGTTATTCGGGGTGACTGTGGAGGGGACTGAGTGTGGCGCACGAGGTCAAATAGGTTTTACTGCAGGTGAAACCTTGCTGGGAACGGAGTGGAAACATTCACAGGACCCCGTGTTGCGGACGGTTGTGGTTATTCGGGGTGACTGTGGAGGGGACTGAGTGTGGCGCACGAGGTCAAATAGGTTTTACTGCAGGTGAAACCTTGCTGGGAACGGAGTGGAAACATTCACAGGACCCCGTGTTGCGGACGGTTGGTTATTCGGGGTGACTGTGGAGGGGACTGAGTGTGGCGCACGAGGTCAAATAGGTTTTACTGCAGGTGAAACCTTGCTGGGAACGGAGTGGAAACATTCACAGGACCCCGTGTTGCGGACGGTTGTGGTTATTCGGGGTGACTGTGGAGGGGACTGAGTGTGGCGCACGAGGTCAAATAGGTTTTACTGCAGGTGAAACCTTGCTGGGAACGGAGTGGAAACATTCACAGGACCCCGTGTTGCGGACGGTTGTGGTTATTCGGGGTGACTGTGGAGGGGACTGAGTGTGGCGCACGAGGTCAAATAGGTTTTACTGCAGGTGAAACCTTGCTGGGAACGGAGTGGAAACATTCACAGGACCCCGTGTTGCGGACGGTTGTGGTTATTCGGGTGACTGTGGAGGGGACTGAGTGTGGCGCACGAGGTCAAATAGGTTTTACTGCAGGTGAAACCTTGCTGGGAACGGAGTGGAAACATTCACAGGACCCCGTGTTGCGGACGGTTGTGGTTATTCGGGGTGACTGTGGAGGGGACTGAGTGTGGCGCACGAGGTCAAATAGGTTTTACTGCAGGTGAAACCTTGCTGGGAACGGAGTGGAAACATTCACAGGACCCCGTGTTGCGGACGGTTGTGGTTATTCGGGGTGACTGTGGAGGGGACTGAGTGTGGCGCACGAGGTCAAATAGGTTTTACTGCAGGTGAAACCTTGCTGGGAACGGAGTGGAAACATTCACAGGACCCCGTGTTGCGGACGGTTGTGGTTATTCGGGGTGACTGTGGAGGGGACTGAGTGTGGCGCACGAGGTCAAATAGGTTTTACTGCAGGTGAAACCTTGCTGGGAACGGAGTGGAAACATTCACAGGACCCCGTGTTGCGGACGGTTGTGGTTATTCGGGGTGACTGTGGAGGGGACTGAGTGTGGCGCACGAGGTCAAATAGGTTTTACTGCAGGTGAAACCTTGCTGGGAACGGAGTGGAAACATTCACAGGACCCCGTGTTGCGGACGGTTGTGGTTATTCGGGGTGACTGTGGAGGGGACTGAGTGTGGCGCACGAGGTCAAATAGGTTTTACTGCAGGTGAAACCTTGCTGGGAACGGAGTGGAAACATTCACAGGACCCCGTGTTGCGGACGGTTGTGGTTATTCGGGGTGACTGTGGAGGGGACTGAGTGTGGCGCACGAGGTCAAATAGGTTTTACTGCAGGTGAAACCTTGCTGGGAACGGAGTGGAAACATTCACAGGACCCCGTGTTGCGGACGGTTGTGGTTATTCGGGGTGACTGTGGAGGGGACTGAGTGTGGCGCACGAGGTCAAATAGGTTTTACTGCAGGTGAAACCTTGCTGGGAACGGAGTGGAAACATTCACAGGACCCCGTGTTGCGGACGGTTGTGGTTATTCGGGGTGACTGTGGAGGGGACTGAGTGTGGCGCACGAGGTCAAATAGGTTTTACTGCAGGTGAAACCTTGCTGGGAACGGAGTGGAAACATTCACAGGACCCCGTGTTGCGGACGGTTGTGGTTATTCGGGGTGACTGTGGAGGGGACTGAGTGTGGCGCACGAGGTCAAATAGGTTTTACTGCAGGTGAAACCTTGCTGGGAACGGAGTGGAAACATTCACAGGACCCCGTGTTGCGGACGGTTGTGGTTATTCGGGGTGACTGTGGAGGGGACTGAGTGTGGCGCACGAGGTCAAATAGGTTTTACTGCAGGTGAAACCTTGCTGGGAACGGAGTGGAAACATTCACAGGACCCCGTGTTGCGGACGGTTGTGGTTATTCGGGGTGACTGTGGAGGGGACTGAGTGTGGCGCACGAGGTCAAATAGGTTTTACTGCAGGTGAAACCTTGCTGGGAACGGAGTGGAAACATTCACAGGACCCCGTGTTGCGGACGGTTGTGGTTATTCGGGGTGACTGTGGAGGGGACTGAGTGTGGCGCACGAGGTCAAATAGGTTTTACTGCAGGTGAAACCTTGCTGGGAACGGAGTGGAAACATTCACAGGACCCCGTGTTGCGGACGGTTGTGGTTATTCGGGGTGACTGTGGAGGGGACTGAGTGTGGCGCACGAGGTCAAATAGGTTTTACTGCAGGTGAAACCTTGCTGGGAACGGAGTGGAAACATTCACAGGACCCCGTGTTGCGGACGGTTGTGGTTATTCGGGGTGACTGTGGGAGGGACTGAGTGTGGCGCACGAGGTCAAATAGGTTTTACTGCAGGTGAAACCTTGCTGGGAACGGAGTGGAAACATTCACAGGACCCCGTGTTGCGGACGGTTGTGGTTATTCGGGGTGACTGTGGAGGGGACTGAGTGTGGCGCACGAGGTCAAATAGGTTTTACTGCAGGTGAAACCTTGCTGGGAACGGAGTGGAAACATTCACAGGACCCCGTGTTGCGGACGGTTGTGGTTATTCGGGGTGACTGTGGAGGGGACTGAGTGTGGCGCACGAGGTCAAATAGGTTTTACTGCAGGTGAAACCTTGCTGGGAACGGAGTGGAAACATTCACAGGACCCCGTGTTGCGGACGGTTGTGGTTATTCGGGGTGACTGTGGAGGGGACTGAGTGTGGCGCACGAGGTCAAATAGGTTTTACTGCAGGTGAAACCTTGCTGGGAACGGAGTGGAAACATTCACAGGACCCCGTGTTGCGGACGGTTTTGGTTGGCCGGGGTGACTGTGGAGGGGACTGAGTGTGGCGCACGAGGTCAAATAGGTTTTACTGCAGGTGAAACCTTGCTGGGAACGGAGTGGAAACATTCACAGGACCCCGTGTTGCGGACGGTTGTGGTTATTCGGGGTGACTGTGGAGGGGACTGAGTGTGGCGCACGAGGTCAAATAGGTTTTACTGCAGGTGAAACCTTGCTGGGAACGGAGTGGAAACATTCACAGGACCCCGTGTTGCGGACGGTTGTGGTTATTCGGGGTGACTGTGGAGGGGACTGAGTGTGGCGCACGAGGTCAAATAGGTTTTACTGCAGGTGAAACCTTGCTGGGAACGGAGTGGAAACATTCACAGGACCCCGTGTTGCGGACGGTTGTGGTTATTCGGGGTGACTGTGGAGGGGACTGAGTGTGGCGCACGAGGTCAAATAGGTTTTACTGCAGGTGAAACCTTGCTGGGAACGGAGTGGAAACATTCACAGGACCCCGTGTTGCGGACGGTTGTGGTTATTCGGGGTGACTGTGGAGGGGACTGAGTGTGGCGCACGAGGTCAAATAGGTTTTACTGCAGGTGAAACCTTGCTGGGAACGGAGTGGAAACATTCACAGGACCCCGTGTTGCGGACGGTTGTGGTTATTCGGGGTGACTGTGGAGGGGACTGAGTGTGGCGCACGAGGTCAAATAGGTTTTACTGCAGGTGAAACCTTGCTGGGAACGGAGTGGAAACATTCACAGGACCCCGTGTTGCGGACGGTTGTGGTTATTCGGGGTGACTGTGGAGGGGACTGAGTGTGGCGCACGAGGTCAAATAGGTTTTACTGCAGGTGAAACCTTGCTGGGAACGGAGTGGAAACATTCACAGGACCCCGTGTTGCGGACGGTTGTGGTTATTCGGGGTGACTGTGGAGGGGACTGAGTGTGGCGCACGAGGTCAAATAGGTTTTACTGCAGGTGAAACCTTGCTGGGAACGGAGTGGAAACATTCACAGGACCCCGTATTGCGGACGGTTTTGGTTGGCCGGGGTGACTGTGGAGGGGACTGAGTGTGGCGCACGAGGTCAAATAGGTTTTACTGCAGGTGAAACCTTGCTGGGAACGGAGTGGAAACATTCACAGGACCCCGTGTTGCGGACGGTTGTGGTTATTCGGGGTGACTGTGGAGGGGACTGAGTGTGGCGCACGAGGTCAAATAGGTTTTACTGCAGGTGAAACCTTGCTGGGAACGGAGTGGAAACATTCACAGGACCCCGTGTTGCGGACGGTTGTGGTTATTCGGGGTGACTGTGGAGGGGACTGAGTGTGGCGCACGAGGTCAAATAGGTTTTACTGCAGGTGAAACCTTGCTGGGAACGGAGTGGAAACATTCACAGGACCCCGTGTTGCGGACGGTTGTGGTTATTCGGGGTGACTGTGGAGGGGACTGAGTGTGGCGCACGAGGTCAAATAGGTTTTACTGCAGGTGAAACCTTGCTGGGAACGGAGTGGAAACATTCACAGGACCCCGTGTTGCGGACGGTTGTGGTTATTCGGGGTGACTGTGGAGGGGACTGAGTGTGGCGCACGAGGTCAAATAGGTTTTACTGCAGGTGAAACCTTGCTGGGAACGGAGTGGAAACATTCACAGGACCCCGTGTTGCGGACGGTTGTGGTTATTCGGGGTGACTGTGGAGGGGACTGAGTGTGGCGCACGAGGTCAAATAGGTTTTACTGCAGGTGAAACCTTGCTGGGAACGGAGTGGAAACATTCACAGGACCCCGTGTTGCGGACGGTTGTGGTTATTCGGGGTGACTGTGGAGGGGACTGAGTGTGGCGCACGAGGTCAAATAGGTTTTACTGCAGGTGAAACCTTGCTGGGAACGGAGTGGAAACATTCACAGGACCCCGTGTTGCGGACGGTTGTGGTTATTCGGGGTGACTGTGGAGGGGACTGAGTGTGGCGCACGAGGTCAAATAGGTTTTACTGCAGGTGAAACCTTGCTGGGAACGGAGTGGAAACATTCACAGGACCCCGTGTTGCGGACGGTTGTGGTTATTCGGGGTGACTGTGGAGGGGACTGAGTGTGGCGCACGAGGTCAAATAGGTTTTACTGCAGGTGAAACCTTGCTGGGAACGGAGTGGAAACATTCACAGGACCCCGTGTTGCGGACGGTTGTGGTTATTCGGGGTGACTGTGGAGGGGACTGAGTGTGGCGCACGAGGTCAAATAGGTTTTACTGCAGGTGAAACCTTGCTGGGAACGGAGTGGAAACATTCACAGGACCCCGTGTTGCGGACGGTTGTGGTTATTCGGGGTGACTGTGGAGGGGACTGAGTGTGGCGCACGAGGTCAAATAGGTTTTACTGCAGGTGAAACCTTGCTGGGAACGGAGTGGAAACATTCACAGGACCCCGTGTTGCGGACGGTTGTGGTTATTCGGGGTGACTGTGGAGGGGACTGAGTGTGGCGCACGAGGTCAAATAGGTTTTACTGCAGGTGAAACCTTGCTGGGAACGGAGTGGAAACATTCACAGGACCCCGTGTTGCGGACGGTTGTGGTTATTCGGGGTGACTGTGGAGGGGACTGAGTGTGGCGCACGAGGTCAAATAGGTTTTACTGCAGGTGAAACCTTGCTGGGAACGGAGTGGAAACATTCACAGGACCCCGTGTTGCGGACGGTTGTGGTTATTCGGGTGACTGTGGAGGGGACTGAGTGTGGCGCACGAGGTCAAATAGGTTTTACTGCAGGTGAAACCTTGCTGGGAACGGAGTGGAAACATTCACAGGACCCCGTGTTGCGGACGGTTGTGGTTATTCGGGGTGACTGTGGAGGGGACTGAGTGTGGCGCACGAGGTCAAATAGGTTTTACTGCAGGTGAAACCTTGCTGGGAACGGAGTGGAAACATTCACAGGACCCCGTGTTGCGGACGGTTGTGGTTATTCGGGGTGACTGTGGAGGGGACTGAGTGTGGCGCACGAGGTCAAATAGGTTTTACTGCAGGTGAAACCTTGCTGGGAACGGAGTGGAAACATTCACAGGACCCCGTGTTGCGGACGGTTGTGGTTATTCGGGGTGACTGTGGAGGGGACTGAGTGTGGCGCACGAGGTCAAATAGGTTTTACTGCAGGTGAAACCTTGCTGGGAACGGAGTGGAAACATTCACAGGACCCCGTGTTGCGGACGGTTGTGGTTATTCGGGGTGACTGTGGAGGGGACTGAGTGTGGCGCACGAGGTCAAATAGGTTTTACTGCAGGTGAAACCTTGCTGGGAACGGAGTGGAAACATTCACAGGACCCCGTGTTGCGGACGGTTGTGGTTATTCGGGGTGACTGTGGAGGGGACTGAGTGTGGCGCACGAGGTCAAATAGGTTTTACTGCAGGTGAAACCTTGCTGGGAACGGAGTGGAAACATTCACAGGACCCCGTGTTGCGGACGGTTGTGGTTATTCGGGGTGACTGTGGAGGGGACTGAGTGTGGCGCACGAGGTCAAATAGGTTTTACTGCAGGTGAAACCTTGCTGGGAACGGAGTGGAAACATTCACAGGACCCCGTGTTGCGGACGGTTGTGGTTATTCGGGGTGACTGTGGAGGGGACTGAGTGTGGCGCACGAGGTCAAATAGGTTTTACTGCAGGTGAAACCTTGCTGGGAACGGAGTGGAAACATTCACAGGACCCCGTGTTGCGGACGGTTGTGGTTATTCGGGGTGACTGTGGAGGGGACTGAGTGTGGCGCACGAGGTCAAATAGGTTTTACTGCAGGTGAAACCTTGCTGGGAACGGAGTGGAAACATTCACAGGACCCCGTGTTGCGGACGGTTGTGGTTATTCGGGGTGACTGTGGAGGGGACTGAGTGTGGCGCACGAGGTCAAATAGGTTTTACTGCAGGTGAAACCTTGCTGGGAACGGAGTGGAAACATTCACAGGACCCCGTGTTGCGGACGGTTGTGGTTATTCGGGGTGACTGTGGAGGGGACTGAGTGTGGCGCACGAGGTCAAATAGGTTTTACTGCAGGTGAAACCTTGCTGGGAACGGAGTGGAAACATTCACAGGACCCCGTGTTGCGGACGGTTGTGGTTATTCGGGGTGACTGTGGAGGGGACTGAGTGTGGCGCACGAGGTCAAATAGGTTTTACTGCAGGTGAAACCTTGCTGGGAACGGAGTGGAAACATTCACAGGACCCCGTGTTGCGGACGGTTGTGGTTATTCGGGGTGACTGTGGAGGGGACTGAGTGTGGCGCACGAGGTCAAATAGGTTTTACTGCAGGTGAAACCTTGCTGGGAACGGAGTGGAAACATTCACAGGACCCCGTGTTGCGGACGGTTGTGGTTATTCGGGGTGACTGTGGAGGGGACTGAGTGTGGCGCACGAGGTCAAATAGGTTTTACTGCAGGTGAAACCTTGCTGGGAACGGAGTGGAAACATTCACAGGACCCCGTGTTGCGGACGGTTGTGGTTATTCGGGGTGACTGTGGAGGGGACTGAGTGTGGCGCACGAGGTCAAATAGGTTTTACTGCAGGTGAAACCTTGCTGGGAACGGAGTGGAAACATTCACAGGACCCCGTGTTGCGGACGGTTTTGGTTGGCCGGGGTGACTGTGGAGGGGACTGAGTGTGGCGCACGAGGTCAAATAGGTTTTACTGCAGGTGAAACCTTGCTGGGAACGGAGTGGAAACATTCACAGGACCCCGTGTTGCGGACGGTTGTGGTTATTCGGGGTGACTGTGGAGGGGACTGAGTGTGGCGCACGAGGTCAAATAGGTTTTACTGCAGGTGAAACCTTGCTGGGAACGGAGTGGAAACATTCACAGGACCCCGTGTTGCGGACGGTTGTGGTTATTCGGGGTGACTGTGGAGGGGACTGAGTGTGGCGCACGAGGTCAAATAGGTTTTACTGCAGGTGAAACCTTGCTGGGAACGGAGTGGAAACATTCACAGGACCCCGTGTTGCGGACGGTTGTGGTTATTCGGGGTGACTGTGGAGGGGACTGAGTGTGGCGCACGAGGTCAAATAGGTTTTACTGCAGGTGAAACCTTGCTGGGAACGGAGTGGAAACATTCACAGGACCCCGTGTTGCGGACGGTTGTGGTTATTCGGGGTGACTGTGGAGGGGACTGAGTGTGGCGCACGAGGTCAAATAGGTTTTACTGCAGGTGAAACCTTGCTGGGAACGGAGTGGAAACATTCACAGGACCCCGTGTTGCGGACGGTTGTGGTTATTCGGGGTGACTGTGGAGGGGACTGAGTGTGGCGCACGAGGTCAAATAGGTTTTACTGCAGGTGAAACCTTGCTGGGAACGGAGTGGAAACATTCACAGGACCCCGTGTTGCGGACGGTTGTGGTTATTCGGGGTGACTGTGGAGGGGACTGAGTGTGGCGCACGAGGTCAAATAGGTTTTACTGCAGGTGAAACCTTGCTGGGAACGGAGTGGAAACATTCACAGGACCCCGTGTTGCGGACGGTTTTGGTTATTCGGGGTGACTGTGGAGGGGACTGAGTGTGGCGCACGAGGTCAAATAGGTTTTACTGCAGGTGAAACCTTGCTGGGAACGGAGTGGAAACATTCACAGGACCCCGTGTTGCGGACGGTTGTGGTTATTCGGGGTGACTGTGGAGGGGACTGAGTGTGGCGCACGAGGTCAAATAGGTTTTACTGCAGGTGAAACCTTGCTGGGAACGGAGTGGAAACATTCACAGGACCCCGTGTTGCGGACGGTTTTGGTTGGCCGGGGTGACTGTGGAGGGGACTGAGTGTGGCGCACGAGGTCAAATAGGTTTTACTGCAGGTGAAACCTTGCTGGGAACGGAGTGGAAACATTCACAGGACCCCGTGTTGCGGACGGTTGTGGTTATTCGGGGTGACTGTGGAGGGGACTGAGTGTGGCGCACGAGGTCAAATAGGTTTTACTGCAGGTGAAACCTTGCTGGGAACGGAGTGGAAACATTCACAGGACCCCGTGTTGCGGACGGTTGTGGTTATTCGGGGTGACTGTGGAGGGGACTGAGTGTGGCGCACGAGGTCAAATAGGTTTTACTGCAGGTGAAACCTTGCTGGGAACGGAGTGGAAACATTCACAGGACCCCGTGTTGCGGACGGTTTTGGTTTGGCGGGGTGACTGTGGAGGGGACTGAGTGTGGCGCACGAGGTCAAATAGGTTTTACTGCAGGTGAAACCTTGCTGGGAACGGAGTGGAAACATTCACAGGACCCCGTGTTGCGGACGGTTGTGGTTATTCGGGGTGACTGTGGAGGGGACTGAGTGTGGCGCACGAGGTCAAATAGGTTTTACTGCAGGTGAAACCTTGCTGGGAACGGAGTGGAAACATTCACAGGACCCCGTGTTGCGGACGGTTGTGGTTATTCGGGGTGACTGTGGAGGGGACTGAGTGTGGCGCACGAGGTCAAATAGGTTTTACTGCAGGTGAAACCTTGCTGGGAACGGAGTGGAAACATTCACAGGACCCCGTGTTGCGGACGGTTGTGGTTATTCGGGGTGACTGTGGAGGGGACTGAGTGTGGCGCACGAGGTCAAATAGGTTTTACTGCAGGTGAAACCTTGCTGGGAACGGAGTGGAAACATTCACAGGACCCCGTGTTGCGGACGGTTGTGGTTATTCGGGGTGACTGTGGAGGGGACTGAGTGTGGCGCACGAGGTCAAATAGGTTTTACTGCAGGTGAAACCTTGCTGGGAACGGAGTGGAAACATTCACAGGACCCCGTGTTGCGGACGGTTGTGGTTATTCGGGGTGACTGTGGAGGGGACTGAGTGTGGCGCACGAGGTCAAATAGGTTTTACTGCAGGTGAAACCTTGCTGGGAACGGAGTGGAAACATTCACAGGACCCCGTGTTGCGGACGGTTGTGGTTATTCGGGGTGACTGTGGAGGGGACTGAGTGTGGCGCACGAGGTCAAATAGGTTTTACTGCAGGTGAAACCTTGCTGGGAACGGAGTGGAAACATTCACAGGACCCCGTGTTGCGGACGGTTGTGGTTATTCGGGGTGACTGTGGAGGGGACTGAGTGTGGCGCACGAGGTCAAATAGGTTTTACTGCAGGTGAAACCTTGCTGGGAACGGAGTGGAAACATTCACAGGACCCCGTGTTGCGGACGGTTGTGGTTATTCGGGGTGACTGTGGAGGGGACTGAGTGTGGCGCACGAGGTCAAATAGGTTTTGCTGCAGGTGAAACCTTGCTGGGAACGGAGTGGAAACATTCACAGGACCCCGTGTTGCGGACGGTTTTGGTTGGCCGGGGTGACTGTGGAGGGGACTGAGTGTGGCGCACGAGGTCAAATAGGTTTTACTGCAGGTGAAACCTTGCTGGGAACGGAGTGGAAACATTCACAGGACCCCGTATTGCGGACGGTTTTGGTTATTCGGGGTGACTGTGGAGGGGACTGAGTGTGGCGCACGAGGTCAAATAGGTTTTACTGCAGGTGAAACCTTGCTGGGAACGGAGTGGAAACATTCACAGGACCCCGTGTTGCGGACGGTTGTGGTTATTCGGGGTGACTGTGGAGGGGACTGAGTGTGGCGCACGAGGTCAAATAGGTTTTACTGCAGGTGAAACCTTGCTGGGAACGGAGTGGAAACATTCACAGGACCCCGTGTTGCGGACGGTTGTGGTTATTCGGGGTGACTGTGGAGGGGACTGAGTGTGGCGCACGAGGTCAAATAGGTTTTACTGCAGGTGAAACCTTGCTGGGAACGGAGTGGAAACATTCACAGGACCCCGTGTTGCTGACGGTTGTGGTTATTCGGGGTGACTGTGGAGGGGACTGAGTGTGGCGCACGAGGTCAAATAGGTTTTGCTGCAAGTGAAACCTTGCTGGGAACGGAGTGGAAACATTCACAGGACCCCGTATTGCGGACGGTTTTGGTTTGTGCGGGGTGACTGTGGAGGGGACTGAGTGTGGCGCACGAGGTCAAATAGGTTTTACTGCAGGTGAAACCTTGCTGGGAACGGAGTGGAAACATTCACAGGACCCCGTGTTGCGGACGGTTGTGGTTATTCGGGGTGACTGTGGAGGGGACTGAGTGTGGCGCACGAGGTCAAATAGGTTTTACTGCAGGTGAAACCTTGCTGGGAACGGAGTGGAAACATTCACAGGACCCCGTGTTGCGGACGGTTGTGGTTATTCGGGGTGACTGTGGAGGGGACTGAGTGTGGCGCACGAGGTCAAATAGGTTTTACTGCAGGTGAAACCTTGCTGGGAACGGAGTGGAAACATTCACAGGACCCCGTGTTGCGGACGGTTGTGGTTATTCGGGGTGACTGTGGAGGGGACTGAGTGTGGCGCACGAGGTCAAATAGGTTTTGCTGCAGGTGAAACCTTGCTGGGAACGGAGTGGAAACATTCACAGGACCCCGTGTTGCGGACGGTTGTGGTTATTCGGGGTGACTGTGGAGGGGACTGAGTGTGGCGCACGAGGTCAAATAGGTTTTACTGCAGGTGAAACCTTGCTGGGAACGGAGTGGAAACATTCACAGGACCCCGTGTTGCGGACGGTTGTGGTTATTCGGGGTGACTGTGGAGGGGACTGAGTGTGGCGCACGAGGTCAAATAGGTTTTACTGCAGGTGAAACCTTGCTGGGAACGGAGTGGAAACATTCACAGGACCCCGTGTTGCGGACGGTTGTGGTTATTCGGGGTGACTGTGGAGGGGACTGAGTGTGGCGCACGAGGTCAAATAGGTTTTACTGCAGGTGAAACCTTGCTGGGAACGGAGTGGAAACATTCACAGGACCCCGTGTTGCGGACGGTTGTGGTTATTCGGGGTGACTGTGGAGGGGACTGAGTGTGGCGCACGAGGTCAAATAGGTTTTACTGCAGGTGAAACCTTGCTGGGAACGGAGTGGAAACATTCACAGGACCCCGTGTTGCGGACGGTTGTGGTTATTCGGGGTGACTGTGGAGGGGACTGAGTGTGGCGCACGAGGTCAAATAGGTTTTACTGCAGGTGAAACCTTGCTGGGAACGGAGTGGAAACATTCACAGGACCCCGTGTTGCGGACGGTTGTGGTTATTCGGGGTGACTGTGGAGGGGACTGAGTGTGGCGCACGAGGTCAAATAGGTTTTACTGCAGGTGAAACCTTGCTGGGAACGGAGTGGAAACATTCACAGGACCCCGTGTTGCGGACGGTTGTGGTTATTCGGGGTGACTGTGGAGGGGACTGAGTGTGGCGCACGAGGTCAAATAGGTTTTACTGCAGGTGAAACCTTGCTGGGAACGGAGTGGAAACATTCACAGGACCCCGTGTTGCGGACGGTTGTGGTTATTCGGGGTGACTGTGGAGGGGACTGAGTGTGGCGCACGAGGTCAAATAGGTTTTACTGCAGGTGAAACCTTGCTGGGAACGGAGTGGAAACATTCACAGGACCCCGTGTTGCGGACGGTTGTGGTTATTCGGGGTGACTGTGGAGGGGACTGAGTGTGGCGCACGAGGTCAAATAGGTTTTACTGCAGGTGAAACCTTGCTGGGAACGGAGTGGAAACATTCACAGGACCCCGTGTTGCGGACGGTTGTGGTTATTCGGGGTGACTGTGGAGGGGACTGAGTGTGGCGCACGAGGTCAAATAGGTTTTACTGCAGGTGAAACCTTGCAGGGAACGGAGTGGAAACATTCACAGGACCCCGTGTTGCGGACGGTTGTGGTTATTCGGGGTGACTGTGGAGGGGACTGAGTGTGGCGCACGAGGTCAAATAGGTTTTACTGCAGGTGAAACCTTGCTGGGAACGGAGTGGAAACATTCACAGGACCCCGTGTTGCGGACGGTTGTGGTTATTCGGGGTGACTGTGGAGGGGACTGAGTGTGGCGCACGAGGTCAAATAGGTTTTACTGCAGGTGAAACCTTGCTGGGAACGGAGTGGAAACATTCACAGGACCCCGTGTTGCGGACGGTTGTGGTTATTCGGGGTGACTGTGGAGGGGACTGAGTGTGGCGCACGAGGTCAAATAGGTTTTACTGCAGGTGAAACCTTGCTGGGAACGGAGTGGAAACATTCACAGGACCCCGTGTTGCGGACGGTTGTGGTTGGCCGGGGTGACTGTGGAGGGGACTGAGTGTGGCGCACGAGGTCAAATAGGTTTTACTGCAGGTGAAACCTTGCTGGGAACGGAGTGGAAACATTCACAGGACCCCGTGTTGCGGACGGTTGTGGTTATTCGGGGTGACTGTGGAGGGGACTGAGTGTGGCGCACGAGGTCAAATAGGTTTTACTGCAGGTGAAACCTTGCTGGGAACGGAGTGGAAACATTCACAGGACCCCGTGTTGCGGACGGTTGTGGTTATTCGGGGTGACTGTGGAGGGGACTGAGTGTGGCGCACGAGGTCAAATAGGTTTTACTGCAGGTGAAACCTTGCTGGGAACGGAGTGGAAACATTCACAGGACCCCGTGTTGCGGACGGTTGTGGTTATTCGGGGTGACTGTGGAGGGGACTGAGTGTGGCGCACGAGGTCAAATAGGTTTTACTGCAGGTGAAACCTTGCTGGGAACGGAGTGGAAACATTCACAGGACCCCGTGTTGCGGACGGTTTTGGTTGGCCGGGGTGACTGTGGAGGGGACTGAGTGTGGCGCACGAGGTCAAATAGGTTTTACTGCAGGTGAAACCTTGCTGGGAACGGAGTGGAAACATTCACAGGACCCCGTGTTGCGGACGGTTTTGGTTGGCCGGGGTGACTGTGGAGGGGACTGAGTGTGGCGCACGAGGTCAAATAGGTTTTACTGCAGGTGAAACCTTGCTGGGAACGGAGTGGAAACATTCACAGGACCCCGTGTTGCGGACGGTTGTGGTTATTCGGGGTGACTGTGGAGGGGACTGAGTGTGGCGCACGAGGTCAAATAGGTTTTACTGCAGGTGAAACCTTGCTGGGAACGGAGTGGAAACATTCACAGGACCCCGTGTTGCGGACGGTTGTGGTTATTCGGGGTGACTGTGGAGGGGACTGAGTGTGGCGCACGAGGTCAAATAGGTTTTACTGCAGGTGAAACCTTGCTGGGAACGGAGTGGAAACATTCACAGGACCCCGTGTTGCGGACGGTTGTGGTTATTCGGGGTGACTGTGGAGGGGACTGAGTGTGGCGCACGAGGTCAAATAGGTTTTACTGCAGGTGAAACCTTGCAGGGAACGGAGTGGAAACATTCACAGGACCCCGTGTTGCGGACGGTTGTGGTTATTCGGGGTGACTGTGGAGGGGACTGAGTGTGGCGCACGAGGTCAAATAGGTTTTACTGCAGGTGAAACCTTGCTGGGAACGGAGTGGAAACATTCACAGGACCCCGTATTGCGGACGGTTTTGGTTATTCGGGGTGACTGTGGAGGGGACTGAGTGTGGCGCACGAGGTCAAATAGGTTTTACTGCAAGTGAAACCTTGCTGGGAACGGAGTGGAAACATTCACAGGACCCCGTGTTGCGGACGGTTTTGGTTGGCCGGGGTGACTGTGGAGGGGACTGAGTGTGGCGCACGAGGTCAAATAGGTTTTACTGCAGGTGAAACCTTGCTGGGAACGGAGTGGAAACATTCACAGGACCCCGTGTTGCGGACGGTTGTGGTTATTCGGGGTGACTGTGGAGGGGACTGAGTGTGGCGCACGAGGTCAAATAGGTTTTGCTGCAGGTGAAACCTTGCTGGGAACGGAGTGGAAACATTCACAGGACCCCGTGTTGCGGACGGTTGTGGTTATTCGGGGTGACTGTGGAGGGGACTGAGTGTGGCGCACGAGGTCAAATAGGTTTTACTGCAGGTGAAACCTTGCTGGGAACGGAGTGGAAACATTCACAGGACCCCGTGTTGCGGACGGTTGTGGTTATTCGGGGTGACTGTGGAGGGGACTGAGTGTGGCGCACGAGGTCAAATAGGTTTTACTGCAGGTGAAACCTTGCTGGGAACGGAGTGGAAACATTCACAGGACCCCGTGTTGCGGACGGTTGTGGTTATTCGGGGTGACTGTGGAGGGGACTGAGTGTGGCGCACGAGGTCAAATAGGTTTTACTGCAGGTGAAACCTTGCTGGGAACGGAGTGGAAACATTCACAGGACCCCGTGTTGCGGACGGTTGTGGTTATTCGGGGTGACTGTGGAGGGGACTGAGTGTGGCGCACGAGGTCAAATAGGTTTTACTGCAGGTGAAACCTTGCTGGGAACGGAGTGGAAACATTCACAGGACCCCGTGTTGCGGACGGTTGTGGTTATTCGGGGTGACTGTGGAGGGGACTGAGTGTGGCGCACGAGGTCAAATAGGTTTTACTGCAGGTGAAACCTTGCTGGGAACGGAGTGGAAACATTCACAGGACCCCGTGTTGCGGACGGTTGTGGTTATTCGGGGTGACTGTGGAGGGGACTGAGTGTGGCGCACGAGGTCAAATAGGTTTTACTGCAGGTGAAACCTTGCTGGGAACGGAGTGGAAACATTCACAGGACCCCGTGTTGCGGACGGTTGTGGTTATTCGGGGTGACTGTGGAGGGGACTGAGTGTGGCGCACGAGGTCAAATAGGTTTTACTGCAGGTGAAACCTTGCTGGGAACGGAGTGGAAACATTCACAGGACCCCGTGTTGCGGACGGTTGTGGTTATTCGGGGTGACTGTGGAGGGGACTGAGTGTGGCGCACGAGGTCAAATAGGTTTTACTGCAGGTGAAACCTTGCTGGGAACGGAGTGGAAACATTCACAGGACCCCGTGTTGCGGACGGTTGTGGTTATTCGGGGTGACTGTGGAGGGGACTGAGTGTGGCGCACGAGGTCAAATAGGTTTTACTGCAGGTGAAACCTTGCTGGGAACGGAGTGGAAACATTCACAGGACCCCGTGTTGCGGACGGTTGTGGTTATTCGGGGTGACTGTGGAGGGGACTGAGTGTGGCGCACGAGGTCAAATAGGTTTTACTGCAGGTGAAACCTTGCTGGGAACGGAGTGGAAACATTCACAGGACCCCGTGTTGCGGACGGTTGTGGTTATTCGGGGTGACTGTGGAGGGGACTGAGTGTGGCGCACGAGGTCAAATAGGTTTTACTGCAGGTGAAACCTTGCTGGGAACGGAGTGGAAACATTCACAGGACCCCGTGTTGCGGACGGTTGTGGTTATTCGGGGTGACTGTGGAGGGGACTGAGTGTGGCGCACGAGGTCAAATAGGTTTTACTGCAGGTGAAACCTTGCAGGGAACGGAGTGGAAACATTCACAGGACCCCGTGTTGCGGACGGTTGTGGTTATTCGGGGTGACTGTGGAGGGGACTGAGTGTGGCGCACGAGGTCAAATAGGTTTTACTGCAGGTGAAACCTTGCTGGGAACGGAGTGGAAACATTCACAGGACCCCGTGTTGCGGACGGTTGTGGTTATTCGGGGTGACTGTGGAGGGGACTGAGTGTGGCGCACGAGGTCAAATAGGTTTTACTGCAGGTGAAACCTTGCTGGGAACGGAGTGGAAACATTCACAGGACCCGTGTTGCGGACGGTTGTGGTTATTCGGGGTGACTGTGGAGGGGACTGAGTGTGGCGCACGAGGTCAAATAGGTTTTACTGCAGGTGAAACCTTGCTGGGAACGGAGTGGAAACATTCACAGGACCCCGTGTTGCGGACGGTTTTGGTTGGCCGGGGTGACTGTGGAGGGGACTGAGTGTGGCGCACGAGGTCAAATAGGTTTTACTGCAGGTGAAACCTTGCTGGGAACGGAGTGGAAACATTCACAGGACCCCGTGTTGCGGACGGTTGTGGTTATTCGGGGTGACTGTGGAGGGGACTGAGTGTGGCGCACGAGGTCAAATAGGTTTTACTGCAGGTGAAACCTTGCTGGGAACGGAGTGGAAACATTCACAGGACCCCGTGTTGCTGACGGTTGTGGTTATTCGGGGTGACTGTGGAGGGGACTGAGTGTGGCGCACGAGGTCAAATAGGTTTTACTGCAGGTGAAACCTTGCAGGGAACGGAGTGGAAACATTCACAGGACCCCGTGTTGCGGACGGTTGTGGTTATTCGGGGTGACTGTGGAGGGGACTGAGTGTGGCGCACGAGGTCAAATAGGTTTTACTGCAGGTGAAACCTTGCTGGGAACGGAGTGGAAACATTCACAGGACCCCGTGTTGCGGACGGTTGTGGTTATTCGGGGTGACTGTGGAGGGGACTGAGTGTGGCGCACGAGGTCAAATAGGTTTTACTGCAGGTGAAACCTTGCTGGGAACGGAGTGGAAACATTCACAGGACCCCGTGTTGCGGACGGTTGTGGTTATTCGGGGTGACTGTGGAGGGGACTGAGTGTGGCGCACGAGGTCAAATAGGTTTTACTGCAGGTGAAACCTTGCTGGGAACGGAGTGGAAACATTCACAGGACCCCGTGTTGCGGACGGTTGTGGTTATTCGGGGTGACTGTGGAGGGGACTGAGTGTGGCGCACGAGGTCAAATAGGTTTTACTGCAGGTGAAACCTTGCTGGGAACGGAGTGGAAACATTCACAGGACCCCGTGTTGCGGACGGTTGTGGTTATTCGGGGTGACTGTGGAGGGGACTGAGTGTGGCGCACGAGGTCAAATAGGTTTTACTGCAGGTGAAACCTTGCTGGGAACGGAGTGGAAACATTCACAGGACCCCGTGTTGCGGACGGTTGTGGTTATTCGGGGTGACTGTGGAGGGGACTGAGTGTGGCGCACGAGGTCAAATAGGTTTTACTGCAAGTGAAACCTTGCTGGGAACGGAGTGGAAACATTCACAGGACCCCGTATTGCGGACGGTTTTGGTTGGCCGGGGTGACTGTGGAGGGGACTGAGTGTGGCGCACGAGGTCAAATAGGTTTTACTGCAGGTGAAACCTTGCTGGGAACGGAGTGGAAACATTCACAGGACCCCGTGTTGCGGACGGTTGTGGTTATTCGGGGTGACTGTGGAGGGGACTGAGTGTGGCGCACGAGGTCAAATAGGTTTTGCTGCAGGTGAAACCTTGCTGGGAACGGAGTGGAAACATTCACAGGACCCCGTGTTGCGGACGGTTGTGGTTATTCGGGGTGACTGTGGAGGGGACTGAGTGTGGCGCACGAGGTCAAATAGGTTTTACTGCAGGTGAAACCTTGCTGGGAACGGAGTGGAAACATTCACAGGACCCCGTGTTGCGGACGGTTGTGGTTATTCGGGGTGACTGTGGAGGGGACTGAGTGTGGCGCACGAGGTCAAATAGGTTTTACTGCAGGTGAAACCTTGCTGGGAACGGAGTGGAAACATTCACAGGACCCCGTGTTGCGGACGGTTGTGGTTATTCGGGGTGACTGTGGAGGGGACTGAGTGTGGCGCACGAGGTCAAATAGGTTTTACTGCAGGTGAAACCTTGCTGGGAACGGAGTGGAAACATTCACAGGACCCCGTGTTGCGGACGGTTGTGGTTATTCGGGGTGACTGTGGAGGGGACTGAGTGTGGCGCACGAGGTCAAATAGGTTTTACTGCAGGTGAAACCTTGCTGGGAACGGAGTGGAAACATTCACAGGACCCCGTGTTGCGGACGGTTGTGGTTATTCGGGGTGACTGTGGAGGGGACTGAGTGTGGCGCACGAGGTCAAATAGGTTTTGCTGCAAGTGAAACCTTGCTGGGAACGGAGTGGAAACATTCACAGGACCCCGTATTGCGGACGGTTTTGGTTGGCCGGGGTGACTGTGGAGGGGACTGAGTGTGGCGCACGAGGTCAAATAGGTTTTACTGCAGGTGAAACCTTGCTGGGAACGGAGTGGAAACATTCACAGGACCCCGTATTGCGGACGGTTTTGGTTGGCCGGGGTGACTGTGGAGGGGACTGAGTGTGGCGCACGAGGTCAAATAGGTTTTACTGCAGGTGAAACCTTGCTGGGAACGGAGTGGAAACATTCACAGGACCCCGTATTGCGGACGGTTTTGGTTGGCCGGGGTGACTGTGGAGGGGACTGAGTGTGGCGCACGAGGTCAAATAGGTTTTACTGCAAGTGAAACCTTGCTGGGAACGGAGTGGAAACATTCACAGGACCCCGTGTTGCGGACGGTTGTGGTTATTCGGGGTGACTGTGGAGGGGACTGAGTGTGGCGCACGAGGTCAAATAGGTTTTACTGCAGGTGAAACCTTGCTGGGAACGGAGTGGAAACATTCACAGGACCCCGTGTTGCGGACGGTTGTGGTTATTCGGGGTGACTGTGGAGGGGACTGAGTGTGGCGCACGAGGTCAAATAGGTTTTACTGCAGGTGAAACCTTGCTGGGAACGGAGTGGAAACATTCACAGGACCCCGTGTTGCGGACGGTTGTGGTTATTCGGGGTGACTGTGGAGGGGACTGAGTGTGGCGCACGAGGTCAAATAGGTTTTACTGCAGGTGAAACCTTGCTGGGAACGGAGTGGAAACATTCACAGGACCCCGTGTTGCTGACGGTTGTGGTTATTCGGGGTGACTGTGGAGGGGACTGAGTGTGGCGCACGAGGTCAAATAGGTTTTACTGCAGGTGAAACCTTGCTGGGAACGGAGTGGAAACATTCACAGGACCCCGTATTGCGGACGGTTTTGGTTGGCCGGGGTGACTGTGGAGGGGACTGAGTGTGGCGCACGAGGTCAAATAGGTTTTGCTGCAAGTGAAACCTTGCTGGGAACGGAGTGGAAACATTCACAGGACCCCGTGTTGCGGACGGTTGTGGTTATTCGGGGTGACTGTGGAGGGGACTGAGTGTGGCGCACGAGGTCAAATAGGTTTTACTGCAGGTGAAACCTTGCTGGGAACGGAGTGGAAACATTCACAGGACCCCGTGTTGCGGACGGTTTTGGTTGGCCGGGGTGACTGTGGAGGGGACTGAGTGTGGCGCACGAGGTCAAATAGGTTTTACTGCAGGTGAAACCTTGCTGGGAACGGAGTGGAAACATTCACAGGACCCCGTGTTGCGGACGGTTGTGGTTATTCGGGGTGACTGTGGAGGGGACTGAGTGTGGCGCACGAGGTCAAATAGGTTTTGCTGCAGGTGAAACCTTGCTGGGAACGGAGTGGAAACATTCACAGGACCCCGTGTTGCGGACGGTTGTGGTTATTCGGGGTGACTGTGGAGGGGACTGAGTGTGGCGCACGAGGTCAAATAGGTTTTGCTGCAGGTGAAACCTTGCTGGGAACGGAGTGGAAACATTCACAGGACCCCGTGTTGCGGACGGTTGTGGTTATTCGGGGTGACTGTGGAGGGGACTGAGTGTGGCGCACGAGGTCAAATAGGTTTTACTGCAGGTGAAACCTTGCTGGGAACGGAGTGGAAACATTCACAGGACCCCGTGTTGCGGACGGTTGTGGTTATTCGGGGTGACTGTGGAGGGGACTGAGTGTGGCGCACGAGGTCAAATAGGTTTTACTGCAGGTGAAACCTTGCTGGGAACGGAGTGGAAACATTCACAGGACCCCGTGTTGCGGACGGTTGTGGTTATTCGGGGTGACTGTGGAGGGGACTGAGTGTGGCGCACGAGGTCAAATAGGTTTTACTGCAGGTGAAACCTTGCTGGGAACGGAGTGGAAACATTCACAGGACCCCGTGTTGCGGACGGTTGTGGTTATTCGGGGTGACTGTGGAGGTTACTGAGTGTGGCGCACGAGGTCAAATAGGTTTTACTGCAGGTGAAACCTTGCTGGGAACGGAGTGGAAACATTCACAGGACCCCGTGTTGCGGACGGTTGTGGTTATTCGGGGTGACTGTGGAGGGGACTGAGTGTGGCGCACGAGGTCAAATAGGTTTTACTGCAGGTGAAACCTTGCTGGGAACGGAGTGGAAACATTCACAGGACCCCGTGTTGCGGACGGTTGTGGTTATTCGGGGTGACTGTGGAGGGGACTGAGTGTGGCGCACGAGGTCAAATAGGTTTTACTGCAGGTGAAACCTTGCTGGGAACGGAGTGGAAACATTCACAGGACCCCGTGTTGCGGACGGTTGTGGTTATTCGGGGTGACTGTGGAGGGGACTGAGTGTGGCGCACGAGGTCAAATAGGTTTTACTGCAGGTGAAACCTTGCTGGGAACGGAGTGGAAACATTCACAGGACCCCGTGTTGCGGACGGTTGTGGTTATTCGGGGTGACTGTGGAGGGGACTGAGTGTGGCGCACGAGGTCAAATAGGTTTTACTGCAGGTGAAACCTTGCTGGGAACGGAGTGGAAACATTCACAGGACCCCGTGTTGCGGACGGTTGTGGTTATTCGGGGTGACTGTGGAGGGGACTGAGTGTGGCGCACGAGGTCAAATAGGTTTTACTGCAGGTGAAACCTTGCAGGGAACGGAGTGGAAACATTCACAGGACCCCGTGTTGCGGACGGTTGTGGTTATTCGGGGTGACTGTGGAGGGGACTGAGTGTGGCGCACGAGGTCAAATAGGTTTTACTGCAGGTGAAACCTTGCTGGGAACGGAGTGGAAACATTCACAGGACCCCGTGTTGCGGACGGTTGTGGTTATTCGGGGTGACTGTGGAGGGGACTGAGTGTGGCGCACGAGGTCAAATAGGTTTTACTGCAGGTGAAACCTTGCTGGGAACGGAGTGGAAACATTCACAGGACCCCGTGTTGCGGACGGTTGTGGTTATTCGGGGTGACTGTGGAGGGGACTGAGTGTGGCGCACGAGGTCAAATAGGTTTTACTGCAGGTGAAACCTTGCTGGGAACGGAGTGGAAACATTCACAGGACCCCGTGTTGCGGACGGTTGTGGTTATTCGGGGTGACTGTGGAGGGGACTGAGTGTGGCGCACGAGGTCAAATAGGTTTTACTGCAGGTGAAACCTTGCTGGGAACGGAGTGGAAACATTCACAGGACCCCGTGTTGCGGACGGTTTTGGTTGGCCGGTGTGAGATCGTCTGAAAATATTTATTTATTTCTAGCACGAACAATTAAAATATATTTTATATCGTTTGGCGAAAACGGTTGCCATGGAGACTATGTGTTTATTTTTCGAAGAATTGACATTCCATGAAAGAATTTTGTGTGAGAAGCTGCTTTTTTATTTACTTTAAAAATATTTTATGCTTGGTGAACCTGTGGTTCAAGTGTTAAAATTAGTAAAATTAGTTTATAAAGCGACGTTGTATAAGTAGGCAGTAATAAAAGTTATTTTTGTTAAGTGAGGACTGAAATTCTATTGAGAACTCTTCACATCTGGCGTCCCCGACAGGACCTGGTAAGCGAATTCAAAATGTTTCAAGCAGTTAAAGGCTTTAAAAAAGAAGATTTATTGTACTTGTGCCAAGAGATTATCGGGTCCTTACCATCTAAAACTACGATTTTTGCACTGAAAGAAGAAATTTTGAACAGTGATGAATACAAAGCAGATCCAAATTTTATTACTTCTGTGTTCGAAACAACTGTTGCTGAAAGACAGCAAAGAGAAGAGAAAAAACGCCAAGACGAAGAAAAGAAAATTCGCCAAGACGAAGAAGAGAAAAGGCGCAAAGACGAAGAAGATAGAAGGCTTCAAGACGAAGAACGTCAAAGGCAAGATGTAGAACGTCAGAGGCAACATGAATTAGAATTGGCCAGAATAAATGCCCGAAGAGCGTTGGATGCTCCCGAGGAAACTGCAGAGTTAACAGGTAACGTCAAAAAGAAATTCAATTTGCCTAAATTAGAATTAAGACAATTTTCTGGAGATTTAAAGGACTGGCTGCCGTTTTGGAGTCAATTCGAGCATGTACATAATGATGTAGATATTGCGCCAGAAAATAAGTTTCAATACTTGATACAGTGTACTGTTAGTAAGTCGCGAGCTCGGGAGGTTGTTGAAAGTTTTCCGCCAACCGGCGCCAACTACGAAAAAGCCATCGAATCTTTAAAATCTCGTTACGGTCGAAATGATTTACTAATTGAATTTTATGTTCGCGAACTGTTAAATCTGGTCATCCAAAATGCTGCGCGAAGCTCTCCCATAAATCTATGCGCACTTTACGATAATTTAGAATCCCAGATTCGTGCACTAGAGACTCTTGGCGTAACAACGGACAAAAGCGCTGCTCTTCTTCACCCGTTAGTTGAGTCATGTTTGCCTGAAGATATACTTAGAGCATGGCAAAGACAAAGAGGTCCAGATTTCAACCACAATGGTGATCCACAAGAAAGACTAAATGGTTTGCTGAAATTCCTAAAATCTGAAGTGGAATCCGAGGAAAGGATTTGTTTAGCGATGCAAGGTTTTGGCTTGAACCAGAAGAAAGAAAACAATTGCTTCAAAGGTAAAAAATTTGATCAGAGGGTAAAAAAGAATAACACGCCAACGGCTTCCGGACTTTTCACGACTTCTCATACTCAGGAAACGAAAAAGATGTGTGTTTTCTGTGATAAAGCTCATTCGAGTGCAGACTGTTTTTCCGCACAAAAGATGAGTTTATCGGAAAAACAAAGAATTCTTAGAGAAAAGAATTGTTGTTTTGCCTGCCTGGCACCTGGTCACCCTGTCCGAAGATGTCGTGCATTTCTGAGATGTTGTATTTGTGGGAAAAAACATGTACCCTTGATGTGTGAAACAAATGAAGCAAGAAAAATTGAAGAAAAGAAGACAGACGAAAATGAAGTCGTTGACGAAGTTAACATGGCAAACATAAGTACCGGTCCTAGAGTGTTCTTACAAACTCTGAAATGCAAGCTTATTTCAGATAAAAAGGAAGTTGTCGTGCGAATAGTTCTGGACACCGGCTCTCAAAATTCTTATATTGTGAAAAATCTCGCCGAAGACATGGGATACACACCAGTGAAGAAAGAGACTCTGATACACTCTCTCTTTGGCGGAGTTAAAACCGGAGAATTTGCTCATACAGGCTACAGAATCAGGTTGAGAAATATGAAGAACAACTTCACGTGCAACTTTGAAGCATTAGATCAAGCTACAATCTGCAATGATATCTCACCTGTGAATTCGGGTCCATGGATAAAAGAGCTTCAGAATATGGATATATCTTTAAGTGATGTTGGAGAAAAGCCACAACCCGTACAAGTTCTTATAGGGGCTGACATTTTTGGAAAGATTTTGACCGGCCAACGAAGAGTCTTGTCAAGCGGATTGGTAGCCATTGAGACTTTACTTGGTTGGACTCTCTTAGGAAAAGTTCCTGAAAATGAAGCAACCTCAAGCAATGCTATGCTGGTGACATCACTTTTCGTCAAAGAATTTGACATTTCAGACTATTGGAAACTCGATTCCATAGGGATCCAGGATCCTATTGAAAAGCTCTCTAAGAGAGAGCAAGAAGATTTGACTAAAGAACAATTCCTTCAAACTATTAGGTACAGCTGGGGAAAAAAAAAACGAATCACCCCTCGTTTCTCGGCTGGTATTGATCAAGGAATTTTGTGTAAGGTGTCAATTTTCTGGAAATAGCGTGAGGAATTGGGAACTGGCAACAAAAATTGTTATAGGGGTCGTCTACATATTAAAATGAGTACCAACTTTGAAAATTCCAATGGCAACACCCAATTTTTTTTACATAAAAATGTTTAGCACCCTCAAAATACCCCATGTATAAAAAAGAATTATTTATTTTGCATTATTTGCTGAGATATTAAAGCCTTAATTTTGAACTCGGTTAGGGGCAAATCTCCTAAGTGAAAAAAGGTAATATTTTGGTTGTGTCTTTTCAAAACGACAAGCTAAAAAAGGGTTAGCATAATCTCGCCAACGGATGCTAGAATTTTACTGTCTTCAGTAATATTGGGATTTTTCGATTTTTTTTTTAAATTTTGGATTTTAAAATTCAGAAATAAAATAAAGGCTAGAAGATGAAAAGTTTTAATTTTAAATTAAGTCGCATATACGGTTATTTATAACGAACGTATTTTCAAATGCTATTAGTTACAATCAGATTGAAAAACATGATTATTACACTTATAATTAAAACTTTTTATGCAAATTTTTGTTTCATTCGCAAACATTGTTGCAGAAATTTTGTTTAAAATTCGTCGCACTCTATCGGTAATATCGGCCCAGTGGCTTGGTGGTAGTGCTTATTTCGCATTGTCATGCCACAGGTCCGGGGGATCGAATATCGGATTGGGCGAGGTTGACCCATCCTTTCATCCCTTAAGTGGGTCGATAAATTGGGGACCAAGCATGCTTGGGGAACTAAATGCTGGGGGTTCCGCGTGGGGCTTTCCACATTACCGGGACATATGCCTTGCACCCCAGAGCCCTTGTATCACGGAAGCTGAAATGGGCCCGGCAGGCCCTGGCCCACTAATGGACTGTTGCGCCGAGGAGTTCTAGTTTTTATCGGTAAACCACGTATTGCAAATTGAGGGTTACGACCTTAACACGATATTTAAGGAAAGCAAAATAAAAATATTCAGAATGATTTGGTAAAGAATTTTAACCAACGCAGTTGGCACTAATCATTTAAAAAAATTAATGTGGTAACAATCAAATGTATTTAAAACCGAATTCCAGTAATATTCTAGGGTATTTATTTCTTAATATTAAACACACTTTTTGAAATTGTATTGGAAATAACATACATTTAAAAATATAGTAACCGTTTAATGTTAATCATACAAAAAAAAAAAATACATTGTATGCACTTGAACTAAGAAAAGGTTTTTAGACATTTGACAGAAATCGATAATTTGAATAAACATTTACCAACAAACGCTTTTTAATCACCAAACGATAATGCAATTTAGGATCAAATTTGCCGAGTAATTTTTTACACGGTCCCTTAAATTCGTCTTTTTCAGTTTTTTTACAATAACTCGGCAAATAATTGTTATTGAATTAAAAAATTTGGGATTTTGGTTCTACTTGATCTACTTTATCGATTTATGCGAAAAAAATTTGGGGTTGCTATTCATGTTTTATTTTTTCTTATTTAAATTTAAATAAAAAATTATTAAAAATAAAAAATTGATGAAAAAACATGTGTGATTTGTTTTTGGAAAATTAAGAAGTATATAATGAAAAAAAAATCTTTGTTAAATTCTTTTTATTTGTAGATGTATGAATAAAAGTTTGTGAAACTTTTTTAACATTATGGGCGTTCAACTTTGAATACTTATATCTCAGCAAATAATGCAGAATAAATAATTCTTTTTCATATATGGGGTATTTTGAAGGTGCTGAACATTTTTATGTAAAAAAAATTGGGTGTTGCCATTGGAATTTTCAAAGTTGGTACTCATTTTAATATGTAGACGACCCCTATTACAATTTTTGTTGCCAGTTCTCAATTCCTCACGCTATTTCCTGAAAATTGACACCTTACACAAAATTCCTTGATCACTACCAGCCGAGAAACGAGGGGTGATTCGTTTTTTTTTTCCCCAGCTGTACAATGAGGATAATCGTTATGAAGTTCACTTGCCTTGGTTGGATAACAGTGTGCCATTAGCTGATAATCTTGAACAGGCTAAAAGAAGATTAGAAACTACGACCAAGAAGCTGCTTCAAGAAAATTTATATGACAGCTATGAGCAAATATTTTCAGATTGGCTTCGTGAAGGGATTATCGAAGAAGTACCAGTTGAAGAAATGTCTTTGTCTGCTAATTATCTACCGCATAGACCTGTCATCAAGGCTAGTAAGACTACTCCTATACGACCGGTTTTTGATGCCTCTGCTCGAGTCAAGGGATATCCTTCACTAAATGACTCTTTACATAGTGGTCCGAACTTGATTGAGCTCATACCTGATATTTTATTACGGTTTAGAGAGAAAAAGATTGGTGTGATTGCAGATATAAAAAAGGCTTTTCTGCAAATCAGTCTTAGTAGAGAAGACAGAGATTACTTGAGATTTCTATGGTGGACTGATAAATCTTGTGAAAATTATAAGTTTTTCCGCCATGCCAGAGTAGTTTTTGGTGTCCGCAGCAGTCCGTTCCTATTAGGAGCTGTATTGAAGTATCACATTGAACAGAATGTCGCCGTTGACCCTTTTGTAACTCAGTGTCTTTTGAAGAGTTTTTATGTGGATAATCTTGTAACTAGTGTCCATAATGAAGTAGAGCTGAAGCGATTGATAGATGTTTCTAATGACCTACTGAAGACAGGTGGTTTCATACTAAGAGATTGGGAGTATTCAACGACAGAAACCGGAGCCTCTAATAAAACGGAATTGTTAGGTCTTCAATGGGATAAAACTGAAGACAGTTTATCGCTGAGCGTCAGCTGGTTGGAAAAAGTAAATGTTGATAACGTCACTAAACGTACTATGTTGTCAGTAGCTCACAAAGTGTTTGACCCATTCGGATTCGCTTCTCCAGTAATGCTCTGCCCCAAGCTCATGCTTCAAAAAGCCTGGAAATTATCCTTTGGATGGGACGACGAAATAACCGGAACCCTTCGAGAAGAATTTATGCTTTGGTTTGAGGATCTTAGAGAATTGGAGAAAGTTATCATTCCCCGCTGGATAAACGTTACTTCGGAAGATCTCGGAAGCTTCTCCATTCATACCTTTTGCGACGCAAGCAAAGACGCTTATGCCGCCGTTGTTTATCTTGTACAAGAAGATTGCAAAAAAGTGCATTTTTTAACCTCGAGATCCCGTATATCCCCTTCAAAAGTCGCAACAATACCTAGATTGGAGCTTCTTGCGGCACTGATTGGAGCAAGGTTAACGAAATCTGTGTTAGATGCCTTTGGCTGGACCGACGTTAAATGTTTCTATTGGAGTGATTCTACAACTGTTCTTACCTGGATCAAGAAGCAAGAAAATTGGTCAATTTTCGTGAATAATCGGGTTCAGGAGATTCGTAGGATCACTGTAGCTTCTTCATGGCGTCATATATCTGGAGTTGAAAACCCTGCAGACTTGCCCTCTCGAGGATGTAAAGCAAGTGCTTTAGTGAAAAGTAGATGGTGGGAGGGGCCAAGATGGTTAGGCTCTTATGAAGACAAAGAAGCGCACATTGATTTTGAGCTTGATGAAGAGGAAATACTAAAGGAAAAGAAGAAAAGCTCTGTTCCGGCCTTGGTTTCCATTAAGCAGAATTCGTCTACCGGATGGTTTTATGAGCGTTTCTCGAAATACCAATCGATTGTAAAATTAGTGGGTTGGATTTTGAGATTTGTTACAAACTGTCAACGCAATGTTCAGCACAGGAAGAAAGGATCTCTGGACACCGAAGAATATAGAGAAGCTGAGAAAAAAGTGATAAAGTTGATCCAAGCAGAATCTCTTGTTAACGAACATGACGAAAAGCTCAAAACGCTGAGTGCGTATAAGGATGCTGACGGCATAATACGACTGAAAACGAAAATTGTTCTGATGGAAGATACAGAGGAATTTAGAGAACCAGCTATTCTCCCATCCAATCACGAAGTTGTCAAGAGGTTAATACTTTCCCATCACATCAAAAATAGTCATGCCGGAACTCAAATTCTTCTGAATATCTTGAGAGAGCATTTTTGGATATTGAATGGAAGAAAAACTGTGAAATCAGCTATCTCAAGATGTATCCCGTGCAAAAGATTTTCCTCTAAAGGTTGTGAAGCTGTATCTGCTCCGTTGCACGAAGATCGAGTACGTCAAGCCAATGCGTTCGAGATTTGTGGAACTGATTTAGCGGGCCCTCTATTTCTGAAGGACGGAAAGAAGGCTTGGGTGTGTATCTTTACGTGCGCCGTGTATAGAGCAGTTCACTTAGAGCTTGTGACATCACTTTCAACCGAAAGCTTTATGTTAGCTCTAAGAAGATTTATAGCCCGGAGAGGCAGGTGTGAAACAATCTATTGTGATAATGGAACTAATTTTGTCGGGGCTTCCAACTTGCTTAAAAATTTAGATTGGAACCGCATCTGCAGTGATAATGTTCTTCATCCAATCAAATGGAAGTTTAATCCCCCTTCTTCACCCTGGTGGGGAGGATGGTGGGAGCGGCTCATCAGTGTGCTTAAAGGTCTTTTGCGAAGAATACTAGGAAGAGCAAGTCTAACACATGAAGAATTAATAACTGTTCTTTGTGATTGCGAATCCGTAATAAACTCTCGCCCCTTAACCTACATAGACGAATGTGACTCAGAACTTGTCCCTCTTACACCTGCCATGTTTCTTCAGGATATCAAGCTATCGGGGGTTCCTGACTGTGATACTGCTGATCATAAAAGTCTCAACAAGCGCGTCAAGTACAGAGTAGCTTTGCAGGAAAACCTTCGAAAAAGGTTTCGGTCTGAATATCTTGGATCATTGATACGCAGGTGTGAAAAAAGTAAAACCTCGAAGATAAATGTGGGGGACATTGTGCTCATAAAAAGTGACAACACCAATCGCATCGACTGGCCTCTGGGAAAAGTAACAGAAGTTCTACCGGGAAAAGATGGAGTTTGTCGGCTCTTCAAACTCAAAACGTCGCGTGGAGAGATTCTTCGTCCCATTCAGCGCGTCTTCAGTTTGGAAATTTCTTCGAGCGATTCATCATTTCCACTGGATGAAGAAGCGTTACGTACGAAAATAGTCTCTACCAAGAAAGCTGATCTGAAGTGCTCCAGCAAGGACAAGAAAAGTTGGACTGCAAAAATCCCTAAGAGACTAGATCTTTAGTGTGAAGTTGAGTCGTGGAACTTCCACTACTCAAGGTGGGAGGATGTGAGATCGTCTGAAAATATTTATTTATTTCTAGCACGAACAATTAAAATATATTTTATATCGTTTGGCGAAAACGGTTGCCATGGAGACTATGTGTTTATTTTTCGAAGAATTGACAATCCATGAAAGAATTTTGTGTGAGAAGCTGCTTTTTTATTTACTTTAAAAATATTTTATGCTTGGTGAACCTGTGGTTCAAGTGTTAAAATTAGTAAAATTAGTTTATAAAGCGACGTTGTATAAGTAGGCAGTAATAAAAGTTATTTTTGTTAAGTGAGGACTGAAATTCTATTGAGAACTCTTCACAGCCGGGGTGACTGTGGAGGGGACTGAGTGTGGCGCACGAGGTCAAATAGGTTTTACTGCAGGTGAAACCTTGCTGGGAACGGAGTGGAAACATTCACAGGACCCCGTGTTGCGGACGGTTGTGGTTATTCGGGGTGACTGTGGAGGGGACTGAGTGTGGCGCACGAGGTCAAATAGGTTTTACTGCAGGTGAAACCTTGCTGGGAACGGAGTGGAAACATTCACAGGACCCCGTGTTGCGGACGGTTGTGGTTATTCGGGGTGACTGTGGAGGGGACTGAGTGTGGCGCACGAGGTCAAATAGGTTTTACTGCAGGTGAAACCTTGCTGGGAACGGAGTGGAAACATTCAAAGGACCCCGTGTTGCGGACGGTTGTGGTTATTCGGGGTGACTGTGGAGGGGACTGAGTGTGGCGCACGAGGTCAAATAGGTTTTACTGCAGGTGAAACCTTGCTGGGAACGGAGTGGAAACATTCACAGGACCCCGTGTTGCGGACGGTTGTGGTTATTCGGGGTGACTGTGGAGGGGACTGAGTGTGGCGCACGAGGTCAAATAGGTTTTACTGCAGGTGAAACCTTGCTGGGAACGGAGTGGAAACATTCACAGGACCCCGTGTTGCGGACGGTTGTGGTTATTCGGGGTGACTGTGGAGGGGACTGAGTGTGGCGCACGAGGTCAAATAGGTTTTGCTGCAAGTGAAACCTTGCTGGGAACGGAGTGGAAACATTCACAGGACCCCGTGTTGCGGACGGTTGTGGTTATTCGGGGTGACTGTGGAGGGGACTGAGTGTGGCGCACGAGGTCAAATAGGTTTTACTGCAGGTGAAACCTTGCTGGGAACGGAGTGGAAACATTCACAGGACCCCTGTTGCGGACGGTTGTGGTTATTCGGGGTGACTGTGGAGGGGACTGAGTGTGGCGCACGAGGTCAAATAGGTTTTACTGCAGGTGAAACCTTGCTGGGAACGGAGTGGAAACATTCACAGGACCCCGTGTTGCGGACGGTTGTGGTTATTCGGGGTGACTGTGGAGGGGACTGAGTGTGGCGCACGAGGTCAAATAGGTTTTACTGCAGGTGAAACCTTGCTGGGAACGGAGTGGAAACATTCACAGGACCCCGTGTTGCGGACGGTTGTGGTTATTCGGGGTGACTGTGGAGGGGACTGAGTGTGGCGCACGAGGTCAAATAGGTTTTGCTGCAGGTGAAACCTTGCTGGGAACGGAGTGGAAACATTCACAGGACCCCGTGTTGCGGACGGTTGTGGTTATTCGGGGTGACTGTGGAGGGGACTGAGTGTGGCGCACGAGGTCAAATAGGTTTTACTGCAGGTGAAACCTTGCTGGGAACGGAGTGGAAACATTCACAGGACCCCGTGTTGCGGACGGTTGTGGTTATTCGGGGTGACTGTGGAGGGGACTGAGTGTGGCGCACGAGGTCAAATAGGTTTTACTGCAGGTGAAACCTTGCTGGGAACGGAGTGGAAACATTCACAGGACCCCGTGTTGCGGACGGTTGTGGTTATTCGGGGTGACTGTGGAGGGGACTGAGTGTGGCGCACGAGGTCAAATAGGTTTTACTGCAGGTGAAACCTTGCTGGGAACGGAGTGGAAACATTCACAGGACCCCGTGTTGCGGACGGTTGTGGTTATTCGGGGTGACTGTGGAGGGGACTGAGTGTGGCGCACGAGGTCAAATAGGTTTTACTGCAAGTGAAACCTTGCTGGGAACGTAGTGGAAACATTCACAGGACCCCGTATTGCGGACGGTTTTGGTTATTCGGGGTGACTGTGGAGGGGACTGAGTGTGGCGCACGAGGTCAAATAGGTTTTACTGCAGGTGAAACCTTGCAGGGAACGGAGTGGAAACATTCACAGGACCCCGTGTTGCGGACGGTTGTGGTTATTCGGGGTGACTGTGGAGGGGACTGAGTGTGGCGCACGAGGTCAAATAGGTTTTACTGCAGGTGAAACCTTGCTGGGAACGGAGTGGAAACATTCACAGGACCCCGTGTTGCGGACGGTTGTGGTTATTCGGGGTGACTGTGGAGGGGACTGAGTGTGGCGCACGAGGTCAAATAGGTTTTACTGCAGGTGAAACCTTGCTGGGAACGGAGTGGAAACATTCACAGGACCCCGTGTTGCTGACGGTTGTGGTTATTCGGGGTGACTGTGGAGGGGACTGAGTGTGGCGCACGAGGTCAAATAGGTTTTACTGCAGGTGAAACCTTGCTGGGAACGGAGTGGAAACATTCACAGGACCCCGTGTTGCGGACGGTTGTGGTTATTCGGGGTGACTGTGGAGGGGACTGAGTGTGGCGCACGAGGTCAAATAGGTTTTACTGCAAGTGAAACCTTGCTGGGAACGGAGTGGAAACATTCACAGGACCCCGTATTGCGGACGGTTGTGGTTATTCGGGGTGACTGTGGAGGGGACTGAGTGTGGCGCACGAGGTCAAATAGGTTTTACTGCAGGTGAAACCTTGCTGGGAACGGAGTGGAAACATTCACAGGACCCCGTGTTGCGGACGGTTGTGGTTATTCGGGGTGACTGTGGAGGGGACTGAGTGTGGCGCACGAGGTCAAATAGGTTTTACTGCAGGTGAAACCTTGCTGGGAACGGAGTGGAAACATTCACAGGACCCCGTGTTGCGGACGGTTGTGGTTATTCGGGGTGACTGTGGAGGGGACTGAGTGTGGCGCACGAGGTCAAATAGGTTTTACTGCAGGTGAAACCTTGCTGGGAACGGAGTGGAAACATTCACAGGACCCCGTGTTGCGGACGGTTGTGGTTATTCGGGGTGACTGTGGAGGGGACTGAGTGTGGCGCACGAGGTCAAATAGGTTTTACTGCAGGTGAAACCTTGCTGGGAACGGAGTGGAAACATTCACAGGACCCCGTGTTGCGGACGGTTGTGGTTATTCGGGGTGACTGTGGAGGGGACTGAGTGTGGCGCACGAGGTCAAATAGGTTTTACTGCAGGTGAAACCTTGCTGGGAACGGAGTGGAAACATTCACAGGACCCCGTGTTGCGGACGGTTGTGGTTATTCGGGGTGACTGTGGAGGGGACTGAGTGTGGCGCACGAGGTCAAATAGGTTTTACTGCAGGTGAAACCTTGCTGGGAACGGAGTGGAAACATTCACAGGACCCCGTGTTGCGGACGGTTGTGGTTATTCGGGGTGACTGTGGAGGGGACTGAGTGTGGCGCACGAGGTCAAATAGGTTTTACTGCAGGTGAAACCTTGCTGGGAACGGAGTGGAAACATTCACAGGACCCCGTGTTGCGGACGGTTGTGGTTATTCGGGGTGACTGTGGAGGGGACTGAGTGTGGCGCACGAGGTCAAATAGGTTTTACTGCAGGTGAAACCTTGCTGGGAACGGAGTGGAAACATTCACAGGACCCCGTGTTGCGGACGGTTGTGGTTATTCGGGGTGACTGTGGAGGGGACTGAGTGTGGCGCACGAGGTCAAATAGGTTTTACTGCAGGTGAAACCTTGCTGGGAACGGAGTGGAAACATTCACAGGACCCCGTGTTGCGGACGGTTGTGGTTATTCGGGGTGACTGTGGAGGGGACTGAGTGTGGCGCACGAGGTCAAATAGGTTTTACTGCAGGTGAAACCTTGCTGGGAACGGAGTGGAAACATTCACAGGACCCCGTGTTGCGGACGGTTGTGGTTATTCGGGGTGACTGTGGAGGGGACTGAGTGTGGCGCACGAGGTCAAATAGGTTTTACTGCAGGTGAAACCTTGCTGGGAACGGAGTGGAAACATTCACAGGACCCCGTGTTGCGGACGGTTGTGGTTATTCGGGGTGACTGTGGAGGGGACTGAGTGTGGCGCACGAGGTCAAATAGGTTTTACTGCAGGTGAAACCTTGCTGGGAACGGAGTGGAAACATTCACAGGACCCCGTGTTGCGGACGGTTGTGGTTATTCGGGGTGACTGTGGAGGGGACTGAGTGTGGCGCACGAGGTCAAATAGGTTTTACTGCAGGTGAAACCTTGCTGGGAACGGAGTGGAAACATTCACAGGACCCCGTGTTGCGGACGGTTGTGGTTATTCGGGGTGACTGTGGAGGGGACTGAGTGTGGCGCACGAGGTCAAATAGGTTTTACTGCAGGTGAAACCTTGCTGGGAACGGAGTGGAAACATTCACAGGACCCCGTGTTGCGGACGGTTGTGGTTATTCGGGGTGACTGTGGAGGGGACTGAGTGTGGCGCACGAGGTCAAATAGGTTTTACTGCAGGTGAAACCTTGCTGGGAACGGAGTGGAAACATTCACAGGACCCCGTGTTGCGGACGGTTGTGGTTATTCGGGGTGACTGTGGAGGGGACTGAGTGTGGCGCACGAGGTCAAATAGGTTTTACTGCAGGTGAAACCTTGCTGGGAACGGAGTGGAAACATTCACAGGACCCCGTGTTGCGGACGGTTGTGGTTATTCGGGGTGACTGTGGAGGGGACTGAGTGTGGCGCACGAGGTCAAATAGGTTTTACTGCAGGTGAAACCTTGCTGGGAACGGAGTGGAAACATTCACAGGACCCCGTGTTGCGGACGGTTGTGGTTATTCGGGGTGACTGTGGAGGGGACTGAGTGTGGCGCACGAGGTCAAATAGGTTTTACTGCAGGTGAAACCTTGCTGGGAACGGAGTGGAAAACATTCACAGGACCCCGTGTTGCGGACGGTTGTGGTTATTCGGGGTGACTGTGGAGGGGACTGAGTGTGGCGCACGAGGTCAAATAGGTTTTACTGCAGGTGAAACCTTGCTGGGAACGGAGTGGAAACATTCACAGGACCCCGTGTTGCGGACGGTTGTGGTTATTCGGGGTGACTGTGGAGGGGACTGAGTGTGGCGCACGAGGTCAAATAGGTTTTACTGCAGGTGAAACCTTGCTGGGAACGGAGTGGAAACATTCACAGGACCCCGTGTTGCGGACGGTTGTGGTTATTCGGGGTGACTGTGGAGGGGACTGAGTGTGGCGCACGAGGTCAAATAGGTTTTACTGCAGGTGAAACCTTGCTGGGAACGGAGTGGAAACATTCACAGGACCCCGTGTTGCGGACGGTTGTGGTTATTCGGGGTGACTGTGGAGGGGACTGAGTGTGGCGCACGAGGTCAAATAGGTTTTACTGCAGGTGAAACCTTGCTGGGAACGGAGTGGAAACATTCACAGGACCCCGTGTTGCGGACGGTTGTGGTTATTCGGGGTGACTGTGGAGGGGACTGATTGTGGCGCACGAGGTCAAATAGGTTTTACTGCAGGTGAAACCTTGCTGGGAACGGAGTGGAAAACATTCACAGGACCCCGTGTTGCGGACGGTTGTGGTTATTCGGGGTGACTGTGGAGGGGACTGAGTGTGGCGCACGAGGTCAAATAGGTTTTACTGCAGGTGAAACCTTGCTGGGAACGGAGTGGAAACATTCACAGGACCCCGTGTTGCGGACGGTTGTGGTTATTCGGGGTGACTGTGGAGGGGACTGAGTGTGGCGCACGAGGTCAAATAGGTTTTACTGCAGGTGAAACCTTGCTGGGAACGGAGTGGAAACATTCACAGGACCCCGTGTTGCGGACGGTTGTGGTTATTCGGGGTGACTGTGGAGGGGACTGAGTGTGGCGCACGAGGTCAAATAGGTTTTACTGCAGGTGAAACCTTGCTGGGAACGGAGTGGAAACATTCACAGGACCCCGTGTTGCGGACGGTTGTGGTTATTCGGGGTGACTGTGGAGGGGACTGAGTGTGGCGCACGAGGTCAAATAGGTTTTACTGCAGGTGAAACCTTGCTGGGAACGGAGTGGAAACATTCACAGGACCCCGTGTTGCGGACGGTTGTGGTTATTCGGGGTGACTGTGGAGGGGACTGAGTGTGGCGCACGAGGTCAAATAGGTTTTACTGCAGGTGAAACCTTGCTGGGAACGGAGTGGAAACATTCACAGGACCCCGTGTTGCGGACGGTTGTGGTTATTCGGGGTGACTGTGGAGGGGACTGAGTGTGGCGCACGAGGTCAAATAGGTTTTACTGCAGGTGAAACCTTGCTGGGAACGGAGTGGAAACATTCACAGGACCCCGTGTTGCGGACGGTTGTGGTTATTCGGGGTGACTGTGGAGGGGACTGAGTGTGGCGCACGAGGTCAAATAGGTTTTACTGCAGGTGAAACCTTGCTGGGAACGGAGTGGAAACATTCACAGGACCCCGTGTTGCGGACGGTTGTGGTTATTCGGGGTGACTGTGGAGGGGACTGAGTGTGGCGCACGAGGTCAAATAGGTTTTACTGCAGGTGAAACCTTGCTGGGAACGGAGTGGAAACATTCACAGGACCCCGTGTTGCGGACGGTTGTGGTTATTCGGGGTGACTGTGGAGGGGACTGAGTGTGGCGCACGAGGTCAAATAGGTTTTACTGCAGGTGAAACCTTGCTGGGAACGGAGTGGAAACATTCACAGGACCCCGTGTTGCGGACGGTTGTGGTTATTCGGGGTGACTGTGGAGGGGACTGAGTGTGGCGCACGAGGTCAAATAGGTTTTACTGCAGGTGAAACCTTGCTGGGAACGGAGTGGAAACATTCACAGGACCCCGTGTTGCGGACGGTTGTGGTTATTCGGGGTGACTGTGGAGGGGACTGAGTGTGGCGCACGAGGTCAAATAGGTTTTACTGCAGGTGAAACCTTGCTGGGAACGGAGTGGAAACATTCACAGGACCCCGTGTTGCGGACGGTTGTGGTTATTCGGGGTGACTGTGGAGGGGACTGAGTGTGGCGCACGAGGTCAAATAGGTTTTACTGCAGGTGAAACCTTGCTGGGAACGGAGTGGAAACATTCACAGGACCCCGTGTTGCGGACGGTTGTGGTTATTCGGGGTGACTGTGGAGGGGACTGAGTGTGGCGCACGAGGTCAAATAGGTTTTACTGCAGGTGAAACCTTGCTGGGAACGGAGTGGAAACATTCACAGGACCCCGTGTTGCGGACGGTTGTGGTTATTCGGGGTGACTGTGGAGGGGACTGAGTGTGGCGCACGAGGTCAAATAGGTTTTACTGCAGGTGAAACCTTGCTGGGAACGGAGTGGAAACATTCACAGGACCCCGTGTTGCGGACGGTTGTGGTTATTCGGGGTGACTGTGGAGGGGACTGAGTGTGGCGCACGAGGTCAAATAGGTTTTACTGCAGGTGAAACCTTGCTGGGAACGGAGTGGAAACATTCACAGGACCCCGTGTTGCGGACGGTTGTGGTTATTCGGGGTGACTGTGGAGGGGACTGAGTGTGGCGCACGAGGTCAAATAGGTTTTACTGCAGGTGAAACCTTGCTGGGAACGGAGTGGAAACATTCACAGGACCCCGTGTTGCGGACGGTTGTGGTTATTCGGGGTGACTGTGGAGGGGACTGAGTGTGGCGCACGAGGTCAAATAGGTTTTACTGCAGGTGAAACCTTGCTGGGAACGGAGTGGAAACATTCACAGGACCCCGTGTTGCGGACGGTTGTGGTTATTCGGGGTGACTGTGGAGGGGACTGAGTGTGGCGCACGAGGTCAAATAGGTTTTACTGCAGGTGAAACCTTGCTGGGAACGGAGTGGAAACATTCACAGGACCCCGTGTTGCGGACGGTTGTGGTTATTCGGGGTGACTGTGGAGGGGACTGAGTGTGGCGCACGAGGTCAAATAGGTTTTACTGCAGGTGAAACCTTGCTGGGAACGGAGTGGAAACATTCACAGGACCCCGTGTTGCGGACGGTTGTGGTTATTCGGGGTGACTGTGGAGGGGACTGAGTGTGGCGCACGAGGTCAAATAGGTTTTACTGCAGGTGAAACCTTGCAGGGAACGGAGTGGAAACATTCACAGGACCCCGTGTTGCGGACGGTTGTGGTTATTCGGGGTGACTGTGGAGGGGACTGAGTGTGGCGCACGAGGTCAAATAGGTTTTACTGCAGGTGAAACCTTGCTGGGAACGGAGTGGAAACATTCACAGGACCCCGTGTTGCGGACGGTTGTGGTTATTCGGGGTGACTGTGGAGGGGACTGAGTGTGGCGCACGAGGTCAAATAGGTTTTACTGCAGGTGAAACCTTGCTGGGAACGGAGTGGAAACATTCACAGGACCCCGTGTTGCGGACGGTTGTGGTTATTCGGGGTGACTGTGGAGGGGACTGAGTGTGGCGCACGAGGTCAAATAGGTTTTACTGCAGGTGAAACCTTGCTGGGAACGGAGTGGAAACATTCACAGGACCCCGTGTTGCGGACGGTTGTGGTTATTCGGGGTGACTGTGGAGGGGACTGAGTGTGGCGCACGAGGTCAAATAGGTTTTACTGCAGGTGAAACCTTGCTGGGAACGGAGTGGAAACATTCACAGGACCCCGTGTTGCGGACGGTTGTGGTTATTCGGGGTGACTGTGGAGGGGACTGAGTGTGGCGCACGAGGTCAAATAGGTTTTACTGCAGGTGAAACCTTGCTGGGAACGGAGTGGAAACATTCACAGGACCCCGTGTTGCGGACGGTTTTGGTTGGCCGGGGTGACTGTGGAGGGGACTGAGTGTGGCGCACGAGGTCAAATAGGTTTTACTGCAGGTGAAACCTTGCTGGGAACGGAGTGGAAACATTCACAGGACCCCGTGTTGCGGACGGTTGTGGTTATTCGGGGTGACTGTGGAGGGGACTGAGTGTGGCGCACGAGGTCAAATAGGTTTTACTGCAGGTGAAACCTTGCTGGGAACGGAGTGGAAACATTCACAGGACCCCGTGTTGCGGACGGTTGTGGTTATTCGGGGTGACTGTGGAGGGGACTGAGTGTGGCGCACGAGGTCAAATAGGTTTTACTGCAGGTGAAACCTTGCAGGGAACGGAGTGGAAACATTCACAGGACCCCGTGTTGCGGACGGTTGTGGTTATTCGGGGTGACTGTGGAGGGGACTGAGTGTGGCGCACGAGGTCAAATAGGTTTTACTGCAGGTGAAACCTTGCTGGGAACGGAGTGGAAACATTCACAGGACCCCGTGTTGCGGACGGTTGTGGTTATTCGGGGTGACTGTGGAGGGGACTGAGTGTGGCGCACGAGGTCAAATAGGTTTTACTGCAGGTGAAACCTTGCTGGGAACGGAGTGGAAACATTCACAGGACCCCGTGTTGCGGACGGTTGTGGTTATTCGGGGTGACTGTGGAGGGGACTGAGTGTGGCGCACGAGGTCAAATAGGTTTTACTGCAGGTGAAACCTTGCTGGGAACGGAGTGGAAACATTCACAGGACCCCGTGTTGCGGACGGTTGTGGTTATTCGGGGTGACTGTGGAGGGGACTGAGTGTGGCGCACGAGGTCAAATAGGTTTTACTGCAGGTGAAACCTTGCTGGGAACGGAGTGGAAACATTCACAGGACCCCGTGTTGCGGACGGTTGTGGTTATTCGGGGTGACTGTGGAGGGGACTGAGTGTGGCGCACGAGGTCAAATAGGTTTTGCTGCAAGTGAAACCTTGCTGGGAACGGAGTGGAAACATTCACAGGACCCCGTGTTGCGGACGGTTTTGGTTGGCCGGGGTGACTGTGGAGGGGACTGAGTGTGGCGCACGAGGTCAAATAGGTTTTACTGCAGGTGAAACCTTGCTGGGAACGGAGTGGAAACATTCACAGGACCCCGTGTTGCGGACGGTTGTGGTTATTCGGGGTGACTGTGGAGGGGACTGAGTGTGGCGCACGAGGTCAAATAGGTTTTACTGCAGGTGAAACCTTGCTGGGAACGGAGTGGAAACATTCACAGGACCCCGTGTTGCGGACGGTTGTGGTTATTCGGGGTGACTGTGGAGGGGACTGAGTGTGGCGCACGAGGTCAAATAGGTTTTACTGCAGGTGAAACCTTGCTGGGAACGGAGTGGAAACATTCACAGGACCCCGTGTTGCGGACGGTTGTGGTTATTCGGGGTGACTGTGGAGGGGACTGAGTGTGGCGCACGAGGTCAAATAGGTTTTACTGCAGGTGAAACCTTGCTGGGAACGGAGTGGAAACATTCACAGGACCCCGTGTTGCGGACGGTTGTGGTTATTCGGGGTGACTGTGGAGGGGACTGAGTGTGGCGCACGAGGTCAAATAGGTTTTACTGCAGGTGAAACCTTGCTGGGAACGGAGTGGAAACATTCACAGGACCCCGTGTTGCGGACGGTTTGTGGTTATTCGGGGTGACTGTGGAGGGGACTGAGTGTGGCGCACGAGGTCAAATAGGTTTTACTGCAGGTGAAACCTTGCTGGGAACGGAGTGGAAACATTCACAGGACCCCGTGTTGCGGACGGTTGTGGTTATTCGGGGTGACTGTGGAGGGGACTGAGTGTGGCGCACGAGGTCAAATAGGTTTTACTGCAGGTGAAACCTTGCTGGGAACGGAGTGGAAACATTCACAGGACCCCGTGTTGCGGACGGTTGTGGTTATTCGGGGTGACTGTGGAGGGGACTGAGTGTGGCGCACGAGGTCAAATAGGTTTTACTGCAGGTGAAACCTTGCTGGGAACGGAGTGGAAACATTCACAGGACCCCGTGTTGCGGACGGTTGTGGTTATTCGGGGTGACTGTGGAGGGGACTGAGTGTGGCGCACGAGGTCAAATAGGTTTTACTGCAGGTGAAACCTTGCTGGGAACGGAGTGGAAACATTCACAGGACCCCGTGTTGCGGACGGTTGTGGTTATTCGGGGTGACTGTGGAGGGGACTGAGTGTGGCGCACGAGGTCAAATAGGTTTTACTGCAGGTGAAACCTTGCTGGGAACGGAGTGGAAACATTCACAGGACCCCGTATTGCGGACGGTTTTGGTTGGCCGGGGTGACTGTGGAGGGGACTGAGTGTGGCGCACGAGGTCAAATAGGTTTTACTGCAGGTGAAACCTTGCTGGGAACGGAGTGGAAACATTCACAGGACCCCGTGTTGCGGACGGTTGTGGTTATTCGGGGTGACTGTGGAGGGGACTGAGTGTGGCGCACGAGGTCAAATAGGTTTTACTGCAGGTGAAACCTTGCTGGGAACGGAGTGGAAACATTCACAGGACCCCGTGTTGCTGACGGTTGTGGTTATTCGGGGTGACTGTGGAGGGGACTGAGTGTGGCGCACGAGGTCAAATAGGTTTTACTGCAAGTGAAACCTTGCTGGGAACGGAGTGGAAACATTCACGGGACCCCGTATTGCGGACGGTTTTGGTTGGCCGGGGTGACTGTGGAGGGGACTGAGTGTGGCGCACGAGGTCAAATAGGTTTTACTGCAGGTGAAACCTTGCGGGGAACGGAGTGGAAACATTCACAGGACCCCGTGTTGCGGACGGTTGTGGTTATTCGGGGTGACTGTGGAGGGGACTGAGTGTGGCGCACGAGGTCAAATAGGTTTTACTGCAGGTGAAACCTTGCTGGGAACGGAGTGGAAACATTCACAGGACCCCGTGTTGCGGACGGTTGTGGTTATTCGGGGTGACTGTGGAGGGGACTGAGTGTGGCGCACGAGGTCAAATAGGTTTTACTGCAGGTGAAACCTTGCTGGGAACGGAGTGGAAACATTCACAGGACCCCGTGTTGCTGACGGTTGTGGTTATTCGGGGTGACTGTGGAGGGGACTGAGTGTGGCGCACGAGGTCAAATAGGTTTTACTGCAGGTGAAACCTTGCTGGGAACGGAGTGGAAACATTCACAGGACCCCGTGTTGCGGACGGTTGTGGTTATTCGGGGTGACTGTGGAGGGGACTGAGTGTGGCGCACGAGGTCAAATAGGTTTTGCTGCAAGTGAAACCTTGCTGGGAACGGAGTGGAAACATTCACAGGACCCCGTATTGCGGACGGTTTTGGTTGGCCGGGTGACTGTGGAGGGGACTGAGTGTGGCGCACGAGGTCAAATAGGTTTTACTGCAGGTGAAACCTTGCTGGGAACGGAGTGGAAACATTCACAGGACCCCGTGTTGCGGACGGTTGTGGTTATTCGGGGTGACTGTGGAGGGGACTGAGTGTGGCGCACGAGGTCAAATAGGTTTTACTGCAGGTGAAACCTTGCTGGGAACGGAGTGGAAACATTCACAGGACCCCGTGTTGCGGACGGTTGTGGTTATTCGGGGTGACTGTGGAGGGGACTGAGTGTGGCGCACGAGGTCAAATAGGTTTTACTGCAGGTGAAACCTTGCTGGGAACGGAGTGGAAACATTCACAGGACCCCGTGTTGCGGACGGTTGTGGTTATTCGGGGTGACTGTGGAGGGGACTGAGTGTGGCGCACGAGGTCAAATAGGTTTTGCTGCAGGTGAAACCTTGCTGGGAACGGAGTGGAAACATTCACAGGACCCCGTGTTGCGGACGGTTGTGGTTATTCGGGGTGACTGTGGAGGGGACTGAGTGTGGCGCACGAGGTCAAATAGGTTTTACTGCAGGTGAAACCTTGCTGGGAACGGAGTGGAAACATTCACAGGACCCCGTGTTGCGGACGGTTGTGGTTATTCGGGGTGACTGTGGAGGGGACTGAGTGTGGCGCACGAGGTCAAATAGGTTTTACTGCAGGTGAAACCTTGCTGGGAACGGAGTGGAAACATTCACAGGACCCCGTGTTGCGGACGGTTGTGGTTATTCGGGGTGACTGTGGAGGGGACTGAGTGTGGCGCACGAGGTCAAATAGGTTTTACTGCAGGTGAAACCTTGCTGGGAACGGAGTGGAAACATTCACAGGACCCCGTGTTGCAGACGGTTGTGGTTATTCGGGGTGACTGTGGAGGGGACTGAGTGTGGCGCACGAGGTCAAATAGGTTTTACTGCAGGTGAAACCTTGCTGGGAACGGAGTGGAAACATTCACAGGACCCCGTGTTGCGGACGGTTGTGGTTATTCGGGGTGACTGTGGAGGGGACTGAGTGTGGCGCACGAGGTCAAATAGGTTTTACTGCAGGTGAAACCTTGCTGGGAACGGAGTGGAAACATTCACAGGACCCCGTGTTGCGGACGGTTGTGGTTATTCGGGGTGACTGTGGAGGGGACTGAGTGTGGCGCACGAGGTCAAATAGGTTTTACTGCAGGTGAAACCTTGCTGGGAACGGAGTGGAAACATTCACAGGACCCCGTGTTGCGGACGGTTGTGGTTATTCGGGGTGACTGTGGAGGGGACTGAGTGTGGCGCACGAGGTCAAATAGGTTTTACTGCAGGTGAAACCTTGCTGGGAACGGAGTGGAAACATTCACAGGACCCCGTGTTGCGGACGGTTGTGGTTATTCGGGGTGACTGTGGAGGGGACTGAGTGTGGCGCACGAGGTCAAATGGGTTTTACTGCAGGTGAAACCTTGCAGGGAACGGAGTGGAAACATTCACAGGACCCCGTGTTGCGAACGGTTGTGGTTATTCGGGGTGACTGTGGAGGGGACTGAGTGTGGCGCACGAGGTCAAATAGGTTTTACTGCAGGTGAAACCTTGCTGGGATCGGAGTGGAAACATTCACAGGACCCCGTGTTGCGGACGGTTGTGGTTATTCGGGGTGACTGTGGAGGGGACTGAGTGTGGCGCACGAGGTCAAATAGGTTTTACTGCAGGTGAAACCTTGCTGGGAACGGAGTGGAAACATTCACAGGACCCCGTGTTGCGGACGGTTGTGGTTATTCGGGGTGACTGTGGAGGGGACTGAGTGTGGCGCACGAGGTCAAATAGGTTTTACTGCAAGTGAAACCTTGCTGGGAACGGAGTGGAAACATTCACAGGACCCCGTATTGCGGACGGTTTTGGTTGGCCGGGGTGACTGTGGAGGGGACTGAGTGTGGCGCACGAGGTCAAATAGGTTTTACTGCAGGTGAAACCTTGCTGGGAACGGAGTGGAAACATTCACAGGACCCCGTGTTGCGGACGGTTGTGGTTATTCGGGGTGACTGTGGAGGGGACTGAGTGTGGCGCACGAGGTCAAATAGGTTTTGCTGCAGGTGAAACCTTGCTGGGAACGGAGTGGAAACATTCACAGGACCCCGTGTTGCGGACGGTTGTGGTTATTCGGGGTGACTGTGGAGGGGACTGAGTGTGGCGCACGAGGTCAAATAGGTTTTACTGCAGGTGAAACCTTGCTGGGAACGGAGTGGAAACCTTCACAGGACCCCGTGTTGCGGACGGTTGTGGTTATTCGGGGTGACTGTGGAGGGGACTGAGTGTGGCGCACGAGGTCAAATAGGTTTTACTGCAGGTGAAACCTTGCTGGGAACGGAGTGGAAACATTTACAGGACCCCGTGTTGCGGACGGTTGTGGTTATTCGGGGTGACTGTGGAGGGGACTGAGTGTGGCGCACGAGGTCAAATAGGTTTTACTGCAGGTGAAACCTTGCGGCGCACGAGGTCAAATAGGTTTTAATGCAGGTGAAACCTTGCTGGGAACGGAGTGGAAACATTCACAGGACCCCGTGTTGCGGACGGTTGTGGTTATTCGGGGTGACTGTGGAGGAGACTGAGTGTGGCGCACGAGGTCAAATAGGTTTTACTGCAGGTGAAACCTTGCTGGGAACGGAGTGGAAACATTCCCAGGACCCCGTGTTGCGGACGGTTGTGGTTATTCGGGGTGACTGTGGAGGGGACTGAGTGTGGCGCACGAGGTCAAATAGGTTTTACTGCAGGTGAAACCTTGCTGGGAACGGAGTGGAAACATTCACAGGACCCCGTGTTGCGGACGGTTGTGGTTATTCGGGGTGACTGTGGAGGGGACTGAGTGTGGCGCACGAGGTCAAATAGGTTTTACTGCAGGTGAAACCTTGCTGGGAACGGAGTGGAAACATTCACAGGACCCCGTGTTGCGGACGGTTGTGGTTATTCGGGGTGACTGTGGAGGGGACTGAGTGTGGCGCACGAGGTCAAATAGGTTTTACTGCAGGTGAAACCTTGCTGGGAACGGAGTGGAAACATTCACAGGACCCCGTGTTGCGGACGGTTGTGGTTATTCGGGGTGACTGTGGAGGGGACTGAGTGTGGCGCACGAGGTCAAATAGGTTTTACTGCAGGTGAAACCTTGCTGGGAACGGAGTGGAAACATTCACAGGACCCCGTGTTGCGGACGGTTGTGGTTATTCGGGGTGACTGTGGAGGGGACTGAGTGTGGCGCACGAGGTCAAATAGGTTTTACTGCAGGTGAAACTTTGCTGGGAACGGAGTGGAAACATTCACAGGACCCCGTATTGCGGACGGTTGTGGTTATTCGGGGTGACTGTGGAGGGGACTGAGTGTGGCGCACGAGGTCAAATAGGTTTTACTGCAGGTGAAACCTTGCTGGGAACGGAGTGGAAACTTCTTTTGAGTAAAAGTTCCTATTCAGACTGTTTGTAATGTTAGATAAGTCTTTAGTTAGTATTAAATGAATTAAATTTGAGTTTGATGTGTGTATTTAAAAATTGTAATGACTTTGACAGTCCTCTGTAAAATTTCTTAAATTTATAACAATGTAGCATTTTTTACGTTTTCCGTTTTTTACTCAGCTATTTGTTTGCAGATTTTGGATTTAACCTCTATTATCACTGCCTATATAATCGCTCAATCCTGGTTCGTGACTAAGCTTATAACTTTATAGCTTCAGTATGGCAAAAACCGGCAAGAACAAGAAAAGTGCCGCTACTACTAAAGCCAAACCTAAAAAGATCAAAGAAATCGTGAAATCGACAAAAAGTATTGTGAAACCGAAAGCCGTCACTAACAAGAAACCTACAAAAACAGACCTGAAGTGCAAAATTCCAATTTTAATAAGAATGACTAGCAAACTAAACATATTTTAAAATAACCCTCTTATAAACTATAATTTTTTTCCCAAAATTTTTATCTATGTAAATTAAACTGACTGATTGAGTCGTGTATCAACGACTAGCCAAAGCTATTAGATACAACTATTAGAGGATCGACTGGAATAAAGCAAAAGTTGATGCCGCTTTGTTGATTTGACAGTCATATTCCATATTTAGTAATAAAGTTTTTACTGAAAATGTGAGTTATATCTTTCTTAATAAATTGTAATGATTGCATATATTGATTATGAAAATCGATTTTAGTGTTTTTTTAAAAAGAGCTTTCAATTTATATAAAAGAATTTTAGTTACTACAACTTTATATAAATATTTAATTCCAAGTAAAAAATAAAATTACTGAACGCATTCAAATTTTAGTTGAATGTGCTCAATGTATTAAATTCAATATTACAAGGTAAAGGTATTAATTGGAATTAAATACTTTTTTTAAAATCAAATTTTGCGTTTAAAATAAAAAAAGATTTTTTTAACTTAGTCATATCAGACATAAAATTAAATTTTCGTTCGTTTTAACAGGATGTTAATTTATAAGATTCTAGTTTAATAATTTAAAGAGAAGAGTAACGGTTCTCTTCCTAGAATTTGGGCTCACAATCGAAACACCGTGGAAAACTTTCTAAACGCTATTATATAACAAATAAACAAAAACATTCCAGCTGTGTCATTTTAAGGAACACTATTTTGCAAAAGGGTTTTCAGAAGAAAAAAAAGCTATCTTTTGCCTGTCAAATTATATTAAGGCAGGGGCCTGGGGTAGCCCAGTCGGTAAGCGTTTGTATACGTCTTACCGACTGGGGCAGTTCCATTTGGTTAATGTCCTAGTATAAACTGTCGTGCAGCCAAAAAGTCCTTTCAAATAATATCACGTATAGAGAGAGTACAATAGTACATGTTAAGTGTGTTTCCCCGAAGCTCCGCACGATGTTGCTCTTAACAGTTGCAAACAAGATTTGCCGAAAAATAATTACATTTCTGTAGAAAAAACATCGCCCTCATAAGGAACATTAAGCATTTAAAAAAATAACAATCCACTCTTGAGGTATATACAAATACAGCTCATTAAGTCTTTTTATCTATATACATAAAAGGCGACTTCTGCTTGTCTGCCTGTTTGTATAGGAAGCGAAATCTTAAGAACCACGCAGCAGAACATCACGAAATTTGGCACAAAAATTCATCTAATCTCCGGAACAAACATAAGCTAAGAATTTTTTAAACGGGCCATTCTTTCTACCGTTTTAGAACATTTTTATGTGTCCCTTTAAAGAAAAAATACACCATTTTCGCTCAAATCCGATAATTGTTTTCCCTTTCGTGATGCCATTGGGCAGAAAAATTGAAATAAAACTTTTTAGAAAACAATTGAATTTGAAAATGTTTAATTTGTTTGATATTTGTTCATTGCCTTCAGAAGCTAAATTAATAATTTGAAAAAAATAATTGATATGTTTCAATTGACGTAGTCCTACCAGTCTCTATTATATTATTTTATTGTGTATATATGATTTAAATTAGGAATTTTTTAACCCTATCAGTCCCAAAAATTTACTACACTACAGAAACATCTGATATTCACAAAATAAGCTTATTTTAGGTCAAATATACGAATTCCATGAGAAAAAAAATTGCATTTAAATTTTTTATAGGGTTTTTGAAGCAATGCCAAAATTCTTTAACTGTGGAAAACAACAAAATAAAAATATATATATTACCTAAAAACACTCCGAGTTATATATTTTAAGGTATCTGACCATATTATTAAAAAAAATTTAGTAATTATTTTAACTGAAATACTTTATATTGTGTTTTAAATATGTGGAACTGAAATGAACTTATCAAAAATCAGGAGAAAAGATGTTAGGGTTTTATGTTTTACTTTTTTCTTTGCCAAAATCGTGAAGTTATTACAAAAAAACGCGCCAAATGAGCATTTTTTTTATTAGCTGGTTGGTTGTGCGATGGTCATTGCGCCAGAGCTGAATGGGTGTGTTCGTAGCTAGATATTTTCCTCGCCAAATTCGTAAAAAAGGGCCAAATGAGCTGAAATGTTTTTATTTAGGAATTAAGATGACTTTACTGGTGAATTTTATAGCGTTTTTAAAATTTTGAATTTTTACTGGCGGGATTCTGTACTTTATAACGAACGGTAACAGCAACATAGGCCTATTATTCTATAAAGGATTAAATTATAGATGAATTGAACTGACCTATATAAAAAGTGCAAATCGTTTGCTGTTTGCTGGAGTAGTTTATTTTTAATTCTTATTTATTATTTTTTACTTAAATAAGTTTTCTTTTGAATTAGAGCTCCTTATCAAGGGTATTTTTGAAATTAATATTAATCATTACTATATCCAAGATGGGTAATAAAATGGAAAAATTACTGGGTAATCTTCCTAACTTACGCAACTCAATTGAAAGAAATTTAAATTGACTATTAAATTATTTTTCCCCTCTACCCGTGCAACGTCGGGTATAACAGCTAGTTTTAAATAAAATAAGACTTTCTGTTATTTGATAAACTGCATGAAATGTTTGTCACAAATTGTAGAGCAAAATCATTTGATTTTAAAAGAAGCTACGAGCTACGAGTGTTAATAGGAACCAAACTTTTTCTGCATATTGCTCTAAACTTTTTTTAAAAAAATTCTGACGATTTCATTTCAATCAAACTATTTTGGTCAACTCATACATAACTTATACGAGGTTCTAAAAATGTCCCTCATTTGAAGAATTTTAATTTTTATTCATTAATTTCATTTTGTGTACCGTTTCGCCAAATTGAAAAGCGAATCAAAGGATTTACTTGGCCGCTTGATAACAAAAACTAGCTAAAATATTTGGTGCTGCCATCTACTTTCTAACGGCTGTAGTATTTCGAGACCCGAATATACCATAGCACGAGCAATGAAAGTATGAAGGAGATTATTATTATTATTATTTTAATTAACCAAACAAACTTGGGTTGCTTAATATCTTTGTAAAAAAATATAAATTTAAAATACTTAATAAACTAATAAAATATTTTTTTTAATTCATTTTAAATATTGCAAGAAATTTTTATTCATTAATTTCATTTTGTGTACCGTTTCGCCAAATTGAAAAGCGAATCAAAGGATTTACTTGGCCGCTTGATAACAAAAACTAGCTAAAATATTTGGTGCTGCCATCTACTTTCTAACGGCTGTAGTATTTCGAGACCCGAATATACCATAGCACGAGCAATGAAAGTATGAAGGAGATTATTATTATTATTATTTTAATTAACCAAACAAACTTGGGTTGCTTAATATCTTTGTAAAAAAAATATAAATTTAAAATACTTAATAAACTAATAAATTTTTTTTATTCATTTTAAATATTGCAAGAAACTATAGAAATTTAGTGTTATATCATATGTTTTAGAGCTTAAATATAAATTTGTATTGAAAACGCTTCACGAGCGCGACTGAATTAATTTTTTTTTGGCAATCATATTTAAACCTAAATTCGAAGAATTTTTGAATCAAATATTTATTTTACTTTCAAAATTTCTTGACTAGGTGTAAACAAATTTCGACAATTTAAATTAAAATTGAGAAAATATTTGAAGTCATTTTTCCCATTTTTAAAGGGTAATTTTTTTTATATTGTATTTATTATCTGAAAATCTTTACTTTTTGCTGTATACATTTTTAATGTAGTAAATTTAGGCAATATTTTAAAAAACTTGTTTTGAGTAAAGTTCCTATTCAGGCAGTTTGTAATGTTAAATAGGGCTTTAGTTAGTATTTAGTAGTTTTAGTTGGTTTAGTATTAAATCAATTAAAATTTAAGTTTAATATGTGCATTTCAAAATTGTAATGTCTTTGACAGTCTCCTGTAAAATTTCTTAAATCTTTAGTAATGTAGCTTTTTTAAAGTTGTCCGTTTCTTTCTCAGCTATTTGTTTTCAGATTTTGGATTTCACCTCGATTATCATTGCCTATTTAATCGCTCAAGCCTGGTTCAAGACTAAGCCTATAACTTTATAGCTTCCGTATGGCAAAAACCGGCAAGAAAAAGAAAAGTGCCGCTGCTTCTAAACCGAAAACCGTCACTCGCAAGAAACCTACAAAAACAGACCTGAAGTCAACTTTAATAACAGAAGAGGTGTTTTTATGCCCGATATGCTTAAACACGAATCCTCGGGCGAAAACCACAAAATCACTGAAATGTGGACATTATTTTCACCGTGTTTGTGCATGTAAGTGGTTTTTGATGTCGAGAACCGAAAGATGCCCCGTCTGTCGGCAGTCAGCTAAATAAATTCCTCAACAATCTGAAAATTACGTCAAGAAACTCAGTAATGTCAACACGAAGCTCTAAAATTTTGTCAACAAGTTGAATTATGTCGTAAAACTATCAATCGTGTTTTGTACAACCTTTGGACTTCTATATTAAAGAAGCTCAGTAAACACCATATGCATTAGAATCTTACTCTATTTTTGAATACCTGTTTATTCTCGATCAATTCAGCTATATTTAAGACATGCTCCTGCAACAAAAACCCGTAAAATACCTATTCGGTTAACCTAACATTCTTTTTGGTTTGGAAATGATGATTATTCTTGGCTATATCAGAACAGGATTAGCTTCGTAATAAAGCAATGCATGGACTATAGGAGGAAAGTTTTAAATTCATTGTTACGGTAATTAATCTTTTCAAATATACAGGGTGGTTATAACATAACGCTCGCTATTCGGAGTGGTCTGTAGCTTGAATGAATAATCCAAATGCAAAAAACTTTAAGGCACTTACTAATCAAGAAGGGGGGAAAAGAACGGAATCATAAAAAACAAACTCGTCACTTGACCAGGGCTCTAAATTACGAAGCGTAATTGGATGCGTTGGCCGTAATTAGCCATGATTTGCTAAGCCTCGTAATTTAGTACCTTGGTCAAGAGACGAGTTCCTGTTTTATGATTCCATTCTTTTTCGAAAAAAAGAAGCTTGTCTCGCGACCAGGGTTCGAAATTACGAGGCGTAATTAGCTGTGTTGGCCGTAATTGGCCATAATTGACGACGCCTCGTAATTTAGAACCCTGGACAAGATACGAGTTTGTTTTTTATGATTATTCTTTTTTATGATTATTTTTAGAAATCTATCTTTTTTATGATTTCATTCTTTTCCTCCTTCTTGATTAGTAAGTGTCTCAATTTTTTGATGCATTTGGATCATTTATTCAAGCTACAGACCACTCTGAATAGCGAATGTTATTTTGTAACCACCCTGTATACTTAGAGATAGAATGTCACCATTATCAATTATAAGGTATAGTCGGCCTGTCACTGTTTAGCATCTGAAATATTTTGATTGTAAAAAAAAAGTCTACTTTGCAAACAGGTAGAGAATTTAAAGGAGGCAGGGTTGCCTCTTCCATGGTGTTTGGCGAGCAAAGGTCGTTGTTGGGTGAATTTGGTCTATAAATTATAAAGTTCGCCGGGTCAGCTAGTTTAAATTATTAATTGAAGCAAATATTTAAATGCAATTTTAACACCAAAATTATAGTAAAAACATAAAAAAAAATTGAAAATAGTTTTTGGCTTTCTTCGATTTTTCGATTTTTTTTAACCGCTAAACAAAATCGTCTAAAAAATGTGCCAACAGCCTCTGTAATGATTTTTCAATTTTTTTCCTAGTGTTAAATGCTGCAAAATATGAAGTCTTTTTTTAATTTACATTAATTAATGTTCGTTTATATTGTTTTATGCCGTTGGTACATAGGTGATAATTAGTTATTAAATTTTTTTATATTTATTTACTTCTGCTATTTTCATAATAATTTTAAGTGGAATTTGTTATTTATGATGAAAGAAACTATTTATGAACATAACTCTTTTGACAGAATTTAGATACACTTCTGCTCTGCATATTACCAACAAAAAAGATTTTTTTGACTGTTTGGCTTAAATTCGATCTGAAAGTCAATCGACTCATGGTTGCCAACATTTGAACACGACGCCAAGCCCCGCCCATTTTCTAGAAATTTACCTTTAGCTTCCCTCCCAAACACAAACTTTGCAATCATGCATAAGCTAATTTCCGCATGCAAAAATGCCGAAAAAATAAAATTCTTCAAAACGAAGCTTTTATGTGAACAACTAGGAATTCAAATCAAATTCTACCAGTAACGACGACATTTGGCGGAAATAAAGTTTTCGAGCGATAAAGTTTTTTATTTGTATTTATTTCGCATTTTGTTGTAACTAAATATTTCGAAACTATAGGGGTTTTTTTTACAAACTTTTGATACTTATTTTATTTTATTTAGAATGAACAGCTAGCGTTGATTATAACTTGGCTACATTATCGAATGGCACTCATAGGTCGAAGAAACGGATAATAGGATTTGACCATAATTCGCAAAAAATAATTAAATTAAATTTAAATTTAACTTAATAAACTTAAATTTTTAACAAACTCTTCATAGTCCAGTCATTTTGTCAGAAAAATAGTCTGTCAGATGCAAAAGGTGGGGTCAAAGGTTCTATGCTTTTAAGTGGTTTATATTGATGCTAATAAAAAGAAACTATGGTTGCCCACCAAAATTTCCAAAGGCGCAATTTTGGAGAGCCAAAAAACCCCGAATTTTTTGGACTTTTTTTAGATTTTTTAATATAACTCTGTAGCTAGAAATCCAATGGCTTAGCCATCAATTACTATTTTATTAAGCATAAAATTCTCTACAAACTGCATTATCTAAAGTTCCCCCTAACCCCACCAGGACGTAAGCTACAGCTCTTAAAAAGGGGTGTATTTTCCAACATCTAGCAAAATCGCGAAAAATCGCACCCCTCCACTTTCGGATTGATTAAATGCATATTTTTTTGTTGGTTTGAATATTTTTACTTTTAAATAATATATCGAAAGAAGAATGTTTTTAAAATACTTGTGATTAATTTTTTTAATTTATTTTTTTCTTCGTAAAAAAAAACGCAATGTAAATCGAAGTTTAGAAACCGTTGTTGGGGCGCTCGCCTTTAAAATCGAGCGACATTTTGTCACGTGAAATGCTTTGGACGCACTAGATCAGTGGTTCCCAACCTGGGGGCGATCGCCCCCAAGTGAGCGATTTGCGTTATTAATTGGGCAATAAATAGTTTGAGGGCGATATGATGGCGATGGAATTCAAAAGGGGAAAATTAAAATATACTGTACTATAGTACAGTAAAACCATTCTAATATTTTTTGATCATCGTGACAAGTTTCAAACTGACATTCTTACAAGGTTTGAAGATTTGACCAAGTTAGAAATTCCTGATTCTATTGTCGATGCATTCCCTTTTGAATCTGTGGGTTGTGTGTTATTTATACCTATCCTTAACTGTGGTAAAAAGCTGAACTACTTCTCATCTCGTTTCGTCAATATATTTAGTTAAAAAATGTTAGTTATTTTATCCAGCTCCTCACCAAAGAAATCAATTGGGCATTTGCCTTAAAGACTTGCGTATGAGCTTGAAAAAATAATAATTGATATACTAAGTGAAAAAAATGAATAAAAAAGTTTTCAACGATAATTTTTTTCTTTAATTTTTATTGTCAACTCTCTTAAATTTTCCAGAATTGAGTTGAAAGATCTTAGTTAATTATTTCACTTTCATTCTTTGAAAAAATCTAAATAAAAATCGAAAATTAAACATTTTTTTTTCGATTTTATTTAAGAGTAACCCGGATAAAGCAGCTCTGATTGTTTTTAAATGTGGTAGTAAGTGTGTGAAATTATAAAATTGCTTTATTAGTTACACTTTAACTCAAATTATAATTGGACAAATTATAAATATTAAAGGGGGCGATATGTGTTAGTCAACTTAACGAAGGGGGCGATGTTACAGAAAAGGTTGGGAACCACTGCACTAGATACTTAGTCAACTGATATCTGAAGAGTACACGGGAAACACCGTTTAATTTTGTAGAAGGCTTTCCTCAATAGGCCTCTTAGGTGATGATAGCGAGAAATCGCCTAAACTGGTGTAAAGAAACCGGTTACTCGCTTTTTTTTCTTTCGCTGCAACCCTGATTCACGCCAGAGATCAGTGGACACGAGTCACACGTTTGTACCGCGAATGAAGAAGCTAAAGAAAAATCGTTATTTTTTTGTTGCCAATGTTCGCCAAACAGACACAATTACTTGAAGACTCTCAATAAATCAAGCGGTTCTTCTTCTGTCTTTTAAAGAATCAACTATCAATGAGAACGCCTTACTTTAATTCAAATCAGTACCCTATCACAGTCTTAAATTTAAATTCTTTTCACTTTGAATTTTAAATTGGTTTTTGAAGCAATGACAACTTAACTCGCACCACTTTATGGAAAGTGGTCAATCAAAGTAAACATACCTGGTTGGAACGGATTTCTGGAGCAAAGGACAGCCAACAAAGAATACGAACGTTTTAAAATAAAGGTTCTCCCATTCATCAACCATCCATCTACGCAGTGTGATACTGTTTATACTTCGTTGCTTGTAGCTGCTCATAAATTTCAACTGCTCAGGCAGAAGACAGCATTTCACGTGACAAAATAGTCGCTTGATTTTAAAAGCGAGCGCACCAAAAATGGTTTCTAAACTTCGATTTACATTGCGTTTTTTTTTTACGAAGAAAAAAATAAGTTTAAAAATTAATCATAAATATTTTAAAACCATTCTTCTTTCGATATTTTATTTAAAAGTAAAAATATTCAAACCAAAAAAAAAATATGCATTTAATCAATCCGAAAGTGGAGGGGTGCGATTTTTCGCGATTTTGCTAGATGTTGGAAAATACACCCCTTTTTAAGAGCTGTAGCTTACGTCCTGGTGGGGTTAGGGGGAACTTTAGATAATGCAGTTTGTAGAGAATTTTATGCTTAATAAAATAGTAATTGATGGCTAAGCCATTGGATTTCTAGCTACAGAGTTATATTAAAAAATCTAAAAAAAGTCCAAAAAATTCGGGGTTTTTTGGCTCTCCAAAATTGCGCCTTTGGAAATTTTGGTGGGCAACCATAGTTTCTTTTTATTAGCATCAATATAAACCACTTAAAAGCATAAAACCTTTGACCCCACCTTTTGCATTTGAAAACTACCTAATGACTGGACTATCAGCTGAATCAAAAAGTTTATTTTCTCATAGCAAAATTTCTTGCCAATCATCGTTAATGAGCTGCTAGTGTTTCATTCTACAATATTTTAACTTACGAAAATAAAATACAGAATACCTATGATATAATAGCTGGCTTGATTTGAGGATTTGGGTTACAATGCGAAAATGTGGTTATAATTTCATACAACTCGATATAAGTATGGAAACCTTAAGTTAAATTTTAAGCGCGCCAAAATTCCCAAATGAACAGGTTGGCCATCGCCGTTCCTAAAAAAAAACAAGACACAGGATTTATTTTTTCAAAATTCAATCCCATTTAATGTTGGCCATTTTGGAACTAAGTATTTTACATGTTCATTCCAATGTTACATTAACACAACTACACATTACATTACACATGGCCGTCGGATTACAACTACATTTCCAATGTTGAGTCATTAAGGACGTCCGTCATACTTGAATTGCCAGTAATTTCCAGTGAAGAACCGGTTTAGTCCGGCATCGCCTTCTATGGCTTGCTGTATCATCGTTTTTGTAATGATGGATGGCTCATTTCCTTCCGCGTCGACTCCAAGTCTGGCCGCACCTTCAATAATTTCCACGGCGATGGTTTCCAAGACACGAGCAAGGTATACGCTTGCGTACGGCGACACGATTCCGTCTTCGTATTTCTCTTCCAATACGCCGTGGACCATCAGCACATTTCTATTGTTCAGTGGAGTTTCTTTAGGTTCCGACATGGCCGACGGTTTGGTTTCTAAATCTTTAAAATGGAAAAGTGTGTTGAAAAAAATTTAATAGACACTGAAACCGTTCAAGTGTTAGTCTTTTTTATTTCAGAAATGAATTATTTAGAATAATGAAGTTTGAATATGGCTCGTTTGTTAAGCTCGTGAATCATTTTCATTAAAAAAAAATATGAAAATAAATTAATCATAAAATGCAATTTTTTTTTTCAGGTGACGTATTTTTCCAAATTTCATTTGCATTCCCTTCGATTAGTGGTGTGTTTCCACTTGACATTCATTTAACAATTGAGGTTCAAAAATAATTTAATTTCCTTCCGTACTTCTGTTGCCTCTCGGGATCTGAAACGTGTCCTTTTAAGATTAGGTTTTAAAAAAATTGTGAGAGTTGTGGCTGATTGGTTTGGTTATAATTAAAGTATCACTGTCAGTTGCTCTATGTGCGACGGATGACAGGTCTTGTTCTGTTTCAAAGTGGATTGACCAAAGTACGTGTGAATTTGTGATTTTTCATTTTTTTTCTTCTATTTTACAAAGTAAGCTGTTTTAGTTTTTACTACATAAAAGTCACAGAATATATATTTAGCTGATTTAAAATTAAAATGCTTCAAATAAATTTATTTTTAAAATTAATGAAATACTAAATTAGTATTTTTCGATTTCGAGGGAGCCAATATCGCCAAAGTATTGTTCTGGCGAGAAAACTCAGCATACGTAATGGGGTTGTTTCACGACGAATCTGGCAACACTTGTCATCCTCAATTAGAATTTAATGTTTCTGCTTTAGAATTACCGTGTTGACCCGGCAGCACAACGGTTAGAAAACTAGCGCGCGATAGATGGCAGCATCTGTCACGTATGTGTATGTGTGGGTGAGTGTGTTGTGTCTGTCTTACTTGACGAAGGTTTTAAGCGGATCCGCGGATCCCTGAGCAAGCGCACAAACCTGAAAATGTATGTCTACCAACCAACCAACTTTAGAATCGGACCCGTTCATTTCGGACCGACCCCATTAGAATTACTGTTTATGTTTTGTTTTTGTTATTCGGCAGTGAGTTTTCGTTGAGAATATTGAAGTCAATTTTTTTAAATGCCAAGTTTTTGCTGTGTTGTTGGCTGCACGAATAATTCATTAACGCAAAATTGTGCAGAAAAAAAAGTTTCATTACACGTATTTCCCCATGCTGATCCTGAATTGATGAATGAGTGGCTATCTCGAATTAAACGAGCATGGAGGCCGCCATCTTTGAAATTCTAATTGCGGAAGAGAGGTGTTGCCAGATTCGCCGTGAAACAACCCCATTGCGGTTTTTTAATGGGGTTGTTTCACGGCGAATCTGGCAACACCTCTCTTCCTCAATTAGAATTTCAAAGATGGCGGCCTCCATGCTCGTTTAATTCGAGATAGCCACTCATTCATCAATTCAGGATCAGCATGGGGAAATACGTGTAATGAAACTTTTTTTTCTGCACAATTTTGCGTTAATGAATTATTCGTACAGCCAACAACACAGCAAAAACTTGGCATTTAAAAAAATTAACTTCAATATTCTCAACGAAAACTCACTGCCGAATAACAAAACATAAACAGTAATTCTAATGGGGTCGGTCCGAAATGAACGGGTCCGATTCTAAAGTTGGTTGGTTGGTAGACATACATTTTCAGGTTTGTGCGCTTGCTCAGGGATCCGCTTAAAACCTTCGTCAAGTAAGACAGACACAACACACTCACCCACACATACACATACGTGACAGATGCTGCCATCTATCGCGCGCTAGTTTTCTAACCGTTGTGCTGCCGGGTCAACACGGTAATTCTAAAGCAGAAACATTAAATTCTAATTGAGGATGACAAGTGTTGCCAGATTCGTCGTGAAACAACCCCATATACTAACTCTAGTAATATTATTATTATCAAAATTTCAGTCCACGAAATGAACATTATTTTACGCTATTCTAACAAAAAATACAGGTTTTTACTAAATCGGTATATTAATATTATCTATAATAATAAAAGAAAGAGTCTGTCTGTGTGTCTGTCTGTGGATCGCAAAAAACCTACTTAGACTGCTCTAAAAAATTCGAAATTTTTAATATAGGTTCCTTTTAATACCTACGTGTGCACCTGAGGCTTAGTTTTTTCATATTTGATTGTGATTTTTAATTAATATCATTAGTTTTAAAAAAAAAAACGTCATCCACGTGGAATTGCGGGACCATAACAGGGCTTGAAAATACATGGACCGGGCCGAAACGGGGACTTGACGCCATCCTCTATTAGTTTGATGATTGAGTTTGGTTGAGATATGCGCTCGCCCTAAGGCTGCTTCATCCTCTAATAGTGTTTGCTTTTTTAAGTGTGCATGCGCCAACACGAATTTAATTTTGTTTTGATTTTGAGTGTATTTTCACAAGTAAGCATGCCTCTAAAATTAAGCAATACGAAGTTAACGGGTTCCCGGTAAGGCGGGACCATACTGCTAGTCATTAATAAACAAAAGCTCAGTTATTTGCCTTATCCCTTGTTCTGTCTTTTAAAAAGATTATGTTGCTTTATTATTATTTTTTTTAATTCAGACACTCAATGAAGCAATTTCATCTTCACTTGAAGTTTATTTGCTTCAAGTTAATGTTTATAAAATTAGATGTGTTTGTAGTATTTGTTAGAAAAAATAACCCTGTCCAAGGACATTAAGAGGACTCCCTTAGGAATTTCATAACTTGAAAATCGTAATGTTATTCCTATGGAGAATATTCGCAAGTCGATTTCCACCACAATTTTAATAAAAGAATTAAAAGGTTACTAATTTTTTATATCATTGTAAAGAACGGAAGGAGTAGATTACATAAAATTAATTTGTTTTGTGAAAATCACACATGTTTAGTGTTTTTAATATTTTTTTGAAGTTGGTAAAAATGGAGAACAGGTTAAGTTCTAACTTTAACGTAACACAACTCTCTAACGAATAAATATAGAGCAGAAATTCTTTTAATCTATAATAATAAAAGAAAGAGTCTGTCTGTCTGTGGATCGCAAAAGACCTACTTAGACTGCTCTAAAAAATTCGAAATTTTTAATATAGATTCCTTTTAATACCTACGTGTGCACTTGAGGCTTAGTTTTTTTCATATTTGATTGTGATTTTTAATTAATATAATTAGTTTAAAAAAAAACGTTATCCACGTGGGATTGCGGGACCTTAACAGGGCTTGAAAATATATGAACCGGGCCGAAACGGGGGCTTGACACCATCCTCTATTAGTTTGATTGATTGAGTTTGGTTGAGATATGCGCTCGCCCTAAGGCTGCTTCATCCTCTATTAGTGTTTGCTTTTTTAAGTGTGCATGCGTCAACACGAATTTAATTTTGTTTCGATTTTGAGTGTATTTTCACAAGTAAGCATGCCTCTAAAAGGAAGCAATGCGAAGTTAACGGGTTCCCAGTAAGGTGGGACCATACTGCTAGTCGTAAATAGAATAGACTTTTTCACATCGATTTGAACTGTTATAAAAATTTTAATGTAATGACTTATATTTTTTAGAAACTTTCAACAAAAGTTACACATAAACGAAAATACATTTAGAGCAACCCTAGGTGTCAATTAGCTGCCTGGTTTTGGGGCAGGGGGGTACCAGACTATCATCGATAATACCGCAAAGCTATTCTTCGAAGCCGAAGACTACCCTACCTCACGCAAGCTCCTTTTCAATATAATGGAACGCGTGCCATGCATAACCAAGCAATACATCATCAATATGATTATAGAAGATGAGGCAAAGTGGTCGAGCAAACTTATGGAAGATGTTGATAAATACTTCCTTGACAAAGCAGCCAAGGAAGCGCAAAGCCAAGTTCTAGCTGAGCCCCCGCTGCCAATGGAAATAAACGTTGAGCCTCGGTTCGTGGCAAGCGTCCCTGTTTCTAATTCCTTCGATGTCTTAGCCGAGTCCATTGAACTGCCGTTGGATCGGCCCGTTCCGGCGGCAGGGACAACAACCGACCCGGTTGGCTCGGAAGCCCCGACGGCTAAGAGAGTCAAACTTTCCGGCCCGGAAGTCACTGACCATAAGTCCCCTGATGCCCAATCCCAGGTGGCACTCAAACCACTGCCAATTCTCTTCCTTGGTGGAGAGTCTGGCGAAGCAATTTGCAAACGCATCGCTGAGACGGTGGCGGATGATATCGGCACAAAACCATTTCACAAGTTCGTGAAAGTTTTTCCTCGGTCCGTGGAAGAGGAGGCAAAGATCCTTGCCATCCTTGCCGATGAGAAGTATGGTTACTTCCGTCACTCCCATCGAAAGCGCTCCTTCATTAAGTTGGTGGTCAAAGGCCTGCCCTGCACCACCGATCCAGCAACCATCACCGCCGCGGAAGGCTACATTATCAACAAGGTGGCCCAGCTGATCGGGTCCCGGTCCAAAGCCCCTTTGCCTATTTTCCAAGTCCTTGTTGTTCGGACGGGCATATAGCCGTATCTCGAGCCGTATAGGAAACCTGCGAGGGTCCCTCAATGCTATAACTGCCAGGGGTTTGGCCATGTGAGCAGTCTCTGCCACATGGGCCCCAAGTGCCGCTATTGTGGCCTCGGCCACGACTCTCGTGCGTGTCCCACCCGAGATGATCTTCAAACCCGGCGCTGTGCGAACTGTTGTGGGCCCCACCTCAGTTCCTCAGCGACCTGTCCAGAGAAACTAAAGCTCCCCAAAAGGAAGCTTCCAGACTACGCCGCCAGGCGGCAGACGCAGCCCAGGTCCAGCCCCCAGGAAGGAGAGGATGCTACCTCCCTATTGGACGCGCTTCGGACAATCAAAGACGCCATCGCAGACGTCTTCGGAGACCTTGCGGTCTTCCGGAAAAGAGTTGCGGCCATTGCCAATACCACCACCAAGGCAGACAAGATGTCGGCCCTTCTCGCGCTCTTTGAGCCTTAGTTCGGACTCTCGGCTCGTGAGTTCACGTTCCCTGTTCTTAGACCAGCCTGTTCGCCTGGCTCTTCGAATCCTGTTTTTCTTAGTTTTGCCCTATGGGCCGTATTCGATGAATGTGAAAGGGCGCTTCGCGCCGATGCACAGATTGTCAGTTTTTGATTTCAGGGAATAGTGTTGCATGAAAGGACTTCTGAAGAAACGCATTTTTCGGCTGACTATTCGGGAAGATAAACAGTGAAGGGGATTTCATAGTAGTATTTCGTCTCTTAAGTTCCCACATGTGCTATATAACTTTGCAAAACAGTAGAAATTCATTGAAAGTTAACCCTTGGCGAGCTTTCCAAAATCGCCCCAAATGTCGGCCGATAACCCAACCGAAATGATAGGATAGGTTTGCATTTCGTCGCATTGGAGCTACACGAAGGAGAACCGAAAAACATGTTTGTTCATTTAACACCGGCTGTTCGGACTTTCCTGTTATGTAATATCGGTTTACATATACATAATGTAATGCTGAGATATGCAACAAAAAAGTCCAAACAGACGGTGTTAAATAAACACGTTTTTCGGCTCTCCCTCGTGTAGCTCTAATGCGACGATAATTCAAGCCTATCCTAACCTATCTTATAATTTCGTTTGGGTTATCGGCCGACATTTTGGCGCGATTTTGGAAAGCTCGCCAAGGGTTAACTTTCAATGAATTTCTATACTGTTTTGCAAAGTTAGATAGCACATGTGGGAACTTAAGAGACGATTTAGTATCTATATGCCAAATGGGACATAGGTTTAGTGCTTGTTGGACAAAGCTAATATACGTAATCAGGGCCGGATTTACCGCCCGAGGCACGGGCCTAGGGGCGCACCATGATGAGAGGCGCTATACCAAAACCGACCTTAAGTTTGCAGTATACAAATGTCTACGAGAAAAAGGGTAAATAGTTCTCATTTTTGAGTGCGAGAATCTAATGCAAAAAGTTATTTCACATTCAATAAACAAATTTATTTGTTATTTCAAGACATAAATTTATTATTTTTATTAGTTTAGCTTCAGTTAGAGTGTTATTTTAATTATTTTTTTCCTTCGATTTTAACGTAACATGGCGCACGAATATCAGGGTCAAACTATCAACCAATCGGAGCAGGCGAAGCTTCGGCGCCAGCCGCGTTGTTTACACAAATTCCTCCGCGTAGTACATTTCTCTGCTGCAAACTTAAGGTCGGTTTTGGTATAGTGTGTATCTGCAGCATCTGCGCTATGTCATTGTTTATACAAGTGAGTCACCCGCTCGGGCCCTTCCCGATAGCGCCTTTGTCTTGGCAGTACAAGATTTCCAGAGTGTTGTCATTTTATTGTACAAAGGCGTGAGTTTATTAACATTTGTTAATCGAGAGAAAGCTGACTCAGGAGGTGCCTTATGATGATATCATAGACACATTCACTCGAAACAAAGCAAGAAGGATGGTTTTATCAACTGGCTTTGAAGAAAAAACTATCTCGCATGTTCTTTTTAGAGTTAAAAAAAAACAGTACCACTTATGATTTTTTTTTAAAATCCAATTTCGTATAAATGTCTGTTTTTTAAATCCAATTTCGTATAAATTTTTGATTTATTAGGGGAAAATTAAAGTCTTGTATATTAATACCAGTTTGACTTGAGTAAAGTGTATATCTGTAAGTTTATAATGAGAATTAAATAGTTTAAACTCTGAGTACATGAGGAGAACGTGCTCGTTAAATCTGTGGGTCCGAAAGTTCTGTGGTCGGTCATAGCGCAGTTTACCATGGGTGCAGGTCGTCTGGAGAAAATTGCCCCTCCAGCGACATGCTGAAATTGAGGAGGTGGCGCTTTATCGGAGTAGGAGTCAGACATCCACCCTCTCATGGGTACTCAAAAAGCCTTGTGCCAACGGATGCTACTGCAATCCTTATTCCTTCCAGGCTAAGGCCTGGAGGCACACGATACAACAATGGTTTAAACTAATTTTTGTATCTCGTTGTCCTATTTATTTACAGCTTATACACCAGAATTTAGGGAAAGTTGTTCTCTCATTATTTTATTTTATTACTTTTACTTCACGATGAATTAGAATAAATTACAAATTATCCTCACAAAGACCTTTCTGAGGTCAAATTTCTCCGTTCTTTACGATGGTGTGAAGAGGGGGCGACAAAAAACCACGGGCCTAGGGGAGCATAAAACCTAAATCCGGCCCTTTCTTATAAACAAAACGAGCAAACTAAAACGAAACTCGATTATATGGTCATTGTTTTTAATAAAAAAAATGTCTAAATTTATATATAATTATTTGTGTACATTTATTTGTCTATATTACATTATTATTAATTAGTGCAAGCCACCCTTGTTACTTTCCTGTATAATTACATTTTTGTTTTTCGGGTACCAACCAATTTGTTATCGATATCTAAGTTTTCAAATAATTACTTTTGCATTTTTTAATTATGAGTGTTAATTGTTATTTAGCGTAAGAAATATTTTTCAAGTTTTGTCGCCAATGCTACTTTTCTTGTATCCAATATTGGGAAAAAGTAAATTACTGATAAATTTAGCACTATAATGAGCAACACACTTGGCCGGATTACCGTTTAGGCTAAGCAAACGGGCTTTCAGCTTCCAAGTGGCCCTTTAGAATCATTTTTCTTTTGTTTTAGAATAACCATTAACTGTTTGTTTTTTAGCTCAATTTTAATAAGCATTGTTTTAGTTCTAAAATGATAATTAAGAAAAAAAATAAGAAAAGCGAAATTTTCGTCTTAATAACCCTATTGACATCGGAATATTTTCAACATGCCTCTACCCTCTCCAATGCACAACCATTTGTTCTTTGAAAAATTGTATGCCTATTAGAAGAATAGTTCATGGCTGCATAATAATATGGGCATTCTCATTTTTTGGCCACGATGCTGAAAGTAACTTTTGTATCTGTTAGGCGAAGAATTTTTTAGTAACCTATTAATTGGGGTTATCTTTTAAAGACTTGGTGTTGCTTTGTAATATATCTTTTATGTACATATTTATAAAGGGTTTTAATGTTACTTTTCGCATTTTTTGAGGCTATGAGAGCTGCATTTTTCTGAATTTTCGATCCTCTGATCCAATACACTATCATAACATAAAATTCATATTCATTATGGAAATAAGATTTAAAGATTTTAAATACTGTTAATCCTACTTTTGAATATATTAGTCCAGGGCGATCGCCCATAAGTGGGCGATTTGTGTTATCAAGGGGGCAATAAATAGTTTGGGGGCGATGAGTATTCAGAGGGGGGAAATTAAAATATACTGTACTATAGTACAGTTAAACAATTCTAATTTTTTTGATCACCTTGACAAGTTTCAAACTGACATTCTTACAAGATTTGACCAAGGTAGAAACACCCAATTCTATTGTCGATCCATACCCTTTTGAATCTGTGGGTTGAGAAAAACCTTGATAACTCTTTGCAGACGGAGTTTGTAGATCTGAATTGTGACAGTGAAGCGAAACTCATTTCAAGCAGAAAGGTTATGAGTTAGCCTGCGTGAAACTTATTTACACTTATACGCAACTGTGGTAAAAAGCTGAACTACTTCTCATCTCGTTCCGTCAATATATTTAGTTGAAAAAAGGGTTCGTTCGGTTATCCAGTTCTTCACCAAACAAAGAAATCGATTGGACATTTGCCTCAAAGACTTGCGTATGGGCTTGAAAAAGTAATAATTGATATAAAAAAATGAATAAAAAAGTTTTCAACTTTCATTTTTTTCTTTAATTATTATTGTCATTTCTCTTAAATTTTCCAGAATTGAGTTTAAAGATCTTAGTTAATTATTTAACTTTCATTCTGTGAAAAAATCTAAGTAAAAATAGAAAAAAAATATTCGATTTTATTTAAGAGTAACCGGATATGGCTGCTTTGGTTGTTTTTACATATGGTGGTGAGTGTTTGAAGTTATAAAATTGCTTTATTAGTTACACTTTAACTCAAATTATAATTGGACAAATTATAAAAATTAAAGGGAGGCGATATGTGTAAGTCAACTTAAAGAAGGGGGCGATGTTAGAGAAAAGGTTGGGAACCCCTGTATTAGTCCTTTACTCAACTATTAGTAACATCAAAGACTCCCTCCTGACAAGTACTGTACTTCTATATATTTTTTTCTTCAACATAAAGACCAGAATCTGCTCCTACTGACATCTAATTTTTTTATACCAAAACCCATTGCCAAAAGTAATTTTTCAAGTAATCATATTTTTATAAATTCCTTTAAAACACACACACACACACACAAAACTTCATTTTTATTATTATAGATGGCGTGAGTATTTCAGTTTTGGTCATCTTTTTTTTTATTCTGTCTCTAAACAAAGGATTTCTAAAATACTTTAAGAAAAAAATGCAGAAACATTAGTATCATATTTTCTTAAAATAGGTTACAAAGACACAGAATTTCTATTTTTTCGCAATTATTTGCACTGCAAATTCCCAAATTATGCTTCACAACTTCCGTGGAAGATTGACTTGATTTTTTTTAACTAAATGGGAGTGTTTCTTGTAATACGGAAAGAAAACAAACAATGAAATCGCATTAAAGATAGCACGACATCATAAGAAACCAATGGGCTTGTTTCATGTACTCCAGAAAGAGAGTACAAAGCTACATCACTGCATGGAAGGCCTTGGGTTTACCATGGCCTTGACATCATAAGAAACATTCCCATTGTAACTTTTTTATTAAATTAACCCAAAGATTTCAATTTTAAAGGAAATAATAATAAAATAATTTTAATGAACTTGTTTCACGCTAGGAGGATGGAAAGAACAGGAGTAGTCACGCGGATTCAAACGTACGGGAACTGAGTGAAGCCAGAGGTGGAGGGGAACCGGGGGAAGGCTGTTATCAATATCTACCCCTAGTTAACATGGGGTTCTATGGGAGAATTTACGATTTTTCGTTTTAAATGAAAAAAAAAAGTGATCACATTATGAAAAACGAATACACATATGTATATTTCTAATATGCTCAGTTGATATATATGTATTATTTAAAATACAATAGCAGATAAACACTCAAAACTAGGCGATATTAATATTGGTTCCTCTGGAAATCTTAAAACTATTTAATTATAACTTGGATTTTTTTTAAAAAAATCTTTTATTAAATCTTAAAAATCTGCATAAATCTAATAAAAATCTAAATAAATACAATCTAGGATAATCTATTGAAATATAATTTAATTTGTTAACAAACTATGCGCATTTCGTGCTTAAATATTATTCAAATGTAATTAATTTATTAAATAAATTAATGGACCTCTTATACATTTTTAATAGTAATAATGCGAATATCTATATAATCGCACAAAGCAAAAAAAAATGGATTACTTCACGAAATTATAGAAAAGTAGCTATGACACGCAATTTAGTTGTAAAATTAACGCTTGTCATTTTTTTTTTATAATTATAGTATTTTTCAATTAATTTAGAATCTTTTAAAGTACAAGTACATATTGTTAAAAATAGGTAATTTAACTCTCTAAAATGATACAAATAATTAGATAACTGTTTAATGATAATAAAAGAAATACAAAATAGTAATGTCTTACCTTATTTCCAATGGAAAATGAAACTCTTATTTTTTAACTCACATTTTTATTAAGTACATGAGAAAATGTCAAAGAAAAAAGTTGTGGAAAGAATTCACTCGAAAGGATTCACTTGAGATCCCTGGAGACCGTCCTAGCAACCACCGTAGGGTCTCTGGCGCTCTGACTACTTGTACTAAAAGATGAAGACACATACGACACAAACAAACAGTTACACACACAACAATAACGTTCAATCAATATACAAAGGGACCAATTTGCGGTTCCCTTTTCGGGCCTCCTCTAAACTTCAAACAATCTATACTTTCGTTGAAAATCACTTTCGTCCCTTAAAAAAGACACTGTCTTGCTTGGTGTTATCAATTTGCGATAACGGATTCCCACACAAAGAACAGAAATTCCTAAATAGCCATAGACGGTCTTTTGCGTTGTCCAGCATCCATTTACATAACACATGGGGTGGGAAAATACAAAGAATGATAGTTTAGGGGGTAGAAAAAGATCACTGATAATTAGACCACCCAGGCTCTTTTGTAGAACCAGGGGCAAAGCTTGTATGACAAGCTATTGCCATGTCCTGTGGACTGTCAAAGAGGGGAAAAACTATAAGAATGCCGACCTAGGAGGATAGAAAGAACAGGAGTCGTCATGTGGCCTTCGGCGTGAAGCGAAAAAGCTTTCCCTTCCCTCTTGGGAGAAAGGGACCTTTATCTACCCCACTTTTACATGGTGTTCTATGGGAGAATTTACGATTTTTCATTTTAAATGAAAAAAATGTGATCACATTATGGAAAACGAATACACATATGTATATTTTTAATATGCTCAGTAGATATACATGTATTATTTAAAA